>JBBMOI010000005.1:5722500-5817500 GCA_038088405.1 Porites divaricata
CGGGAAGTGAAGCGATCAGCCATTTTAATGCAAGAGCGATCGCAAGAAGGAGAAAAGCGTGGTTTCATAAGCAGAATAGCATTTGCAGCCAAAAACAATTGAACGACGTTGTATCACGTCAGTTGATGGTACTATACTCTGGTTATTGATCTGATTGGTCAATTACGTCGCGATGTTATTGGTCGTCTGTCAGTTAAGTCGTGATGTTATTGGCTATGAAGACTCGTAATCAGTAATTGGTGCGTTTCGATCCGTCTATTGTCGCAGTTAAAAAGTCGTCTATTTTTAGTCAAATTGTCAGTTCTCCAGTCGTTCTCTCGTAGTTAGTTTTGCTTGATGTCGTCAATAAGTCTTTTGATACAACTTTGACTCTGAAGATGGCTACCGCACAGGTTGTCGAAACGTCAGTCACTGTCATCAACAACAGTCCAGGACTACGTTCACCCAAACGATGAAACTCGACCTACTTTTGAAATGACTCCCGGGTTCAACCTTTCACAATAGATAGTGTATTCCGCATTCCGGAGTCCGGTAGTCCAGCGTCACAGATTCCATCGTCTAGGCAGACTCTAAAGTCAAAGATGGTGGATGGACGGATTGTCAGTGATCCTTCTTGTCCTTTGAGAATCATTTTGTTCCTTCTGACTACAACTTATTTCAAAGACTTCGAATGTTCGGTGAAAAGCCGACACTTTTAATTTTGCAATGTTTCAAGATGTTTCATTACCTCGCACAAAGTAACGCCACAGAGGACCAGACGAAACTGAAGCAGCAAATCTGGACTAAGCATCTGAGAGACGTGTATGTAACATTTATTCACCATCTTTTATGCTTGTTGGGTCTTGTTGCACCAACAACTTGGACCGATCGAAGTTTTGAACTAAATCTCTTGCTCCTTGTGTTTACTCAAGCGTTCCATAAAATATCCATCAAAACGTCCATAAATAACACAGAAAACATGCCTCAGGTGACACTTTCTAACAATTCCGCTATAAGTATCGACAATGAGGCATCTGATTTGCGACTTCTCGCCAACTTTGTGCTATTTTTGTTTAAAAAACACGAATGTTATGTTTCTTCCAATTTTGGTCAAATGACAAATAAGCGTCACGTCAGATGTACAATATATAGATTTAGCCAGGGCTAAAAGCGAAGCTCCTATTAACTCGAATTTATGATTTAAATCAAACAATAAGCTTGTATTCCACAATTCAGTTAACTTTAGAACACATTCATGTGACTAATTTGAGGGAAAGGTTAAGTGATTTTAGAGAACAGTAATTTGCCAACAGTCCAAGCTAAGAGTGAACTTAATCTTACATCGAGTTGATAGCCTTATATATGTACACCCAAAACAATAGCAATCATCTTCGATCACATTAAGAGCGCGGGCTCTTGATCACAGTAGATTAGGCCTGGAAAACAAATCAGGCGGAATTTTTGCGTTCGACAAGTTTACTTTACAAAATCTTGCCAGCAAGTCTGGGGACGTGTAAACCAACCTTTTTATACTTTTTATACATCACATCTGAGGTGAAATAGTACCATGAGGCGCTGTTTTTATCATACAGACCTCGGACAGAATGCAGTATTTCACAATTTTGTAATACAAATGGCACTCACTCAATATTCAGGACGATCGAAGCACGACGTGTGGGCTTTTAGCGAAACCGTTAAAAAAATTTCCAAAATCACCAATACGGCTAGCCAGTTCTCACTTTTGACAAGCGCCAAAGTCGACAGTTTAAATTATGATTAATAGAGTTATACGCTTCAACATAATAAAGAATTTATTATGTTTATTTTTTATTTAATGTTTTTATAACGATGTGTAATCTTCAAAAGCGTTTGATACGCGCGGCATTTTGACTACTCCTGCATGCAAGCGATGTTCAAGAGCGACTGAAAACAAACGGCACAGCGATCAAAATTGCAAAAGAGACTACCAACAATCAATAAAAGGACAATAATTCGGTGAAACATATACAGAGACAACAATTTTCATTCACCAAGACAGGTATTAAAGTGTCTCAGAAAATCCTTGTTTATGTTTTTCATTTTGTAAGCCGGCTTCCCGGTGTTTGCTTTTTCAAAGATGAACTCGAGGCAAGAAAATCGCTCAAAGCTTTCTTTTACAGCCAGAATTATAACGGAATATTCTTTGGAACGTTTTCTTTTTATTCACGGTAAGAACATGACTAAAGGCTTTTTAAAGTTTTATAAACTTATAATCAAACCTGATACTCAGTCAGATCATTGTCTCAAATCTTACAGTTAAAAACGTGCATAAACTAAATAGCCGCATAAACTACGCTCGACTTCATTAAATTAGGTATAAAGAACAAACGTCAAATACCATAATTACTCAGGCTTACCATTCGAGATGCACTGAAAACTATCAAGTAAGGCCAGAATCGCTTCAGACTTTTCAACCCTCTCACGCATCAAGCAAGGTGAAAAAGGAAAACGATGCCATCCGAAATCGGATTTCCGACTTTAACAAGCGACGTATTTCTCAACCAAAAACCCAATAAACAAACTAGCCATGAATAACAGAAGACTCTTGATAGCAGCTGAATTTCATTTTGTACACTCAGTGGAAAAAGACAGTTAAAAACATCACAAGTTGACACAAAACTCTGTCAGCTTCAGCTGTCAAAGTAAACAGGTTTCAAGATGCTGCATAAACTTTCCGCATGAACTCACCTGTCAAATTTTGACCAATCACAGCATAAAAATTGGACGTAGGGCGTGACCAAAGCGTGACCTTGGTGAGAAAAGTCAAAAAGCAATTGGCATGTATTCCCTGCTTGTAAAAACTTGCTGAATATTAGCTTCCGAGGTCAGTTTGAAATCAAAATTTTAATTGTGCGGCACATAAAAAACACAGCATATTTCATATGAATTTAAAAAAAAATTAAACTTGAGCCTGCGATCATTTCAAAACTAGTAATTGGCAGCACAGGCAGCCCAAGCGCAATATGTGTGGGTTCGGGCTTCAGAGGTCATTTGGTCGAATTTGGTCGGTATATACTAGAATTATTAGTGTATTATCTGATGCTAAATAAATGCAAAAATCTTAAGATATGAAGTCTTCTTGTTTGTCTGTTTGTAGTAGTAGCCTTTATGATAACGAAGGACGATATTTCTTGCATTATTACATGTGATTCGGGCCCTTAATGTTCGAGTCTTATCACATGTATTCGAATCTAAAACGCTAAGAAAAAAAAAATCATGATCACGCGAAATATTGATTCAAAAAGTTCCCTTACCTTTATTTCATAGCCACTCTGTGTCCCACAGCCGGTTTAAACGCCGTTTAGTCGACTTTCTTTCCATCGAGTACTGAACACTATAAAAGAAGGGAAGGCTGGAGACCTTCCAACCGACACTCGCCACGCGAAGGCCAATAAATTCCAAACAAAGCGATCGATCTCCCTAAAATTCCCACCAGCCAGACCGAAGAGCGTATATCTACCCGTTCGACGAGCGCCAGTTTCTAAATTCGGCTGCATGAGCCCAGGGAGCGCTGCATTTCGCATCGATTCTGGCTGGCTTCGCTTCGCCATGATGCGCAAGCTGAGATGTATCCTACGAGATTCAAATCTTGGAGCTTAGCGACCGCGTCAGATCGACAAAACGTGACTCTCGCGGGGGAGGGTCGTTACTTTTGCCCTATGGGAAACCGACACCGTCCGGGGACCTGGTGCGTTTAATTTGACCGGAAATAGCTCTCGCGTGTATGACACATGAAACCCAAAGACGTCCGGACGTGGTCGGACGATGGTCGATTGATCCCCAACTGTCCTAATATAAAATGCGGCCATGTGGTTGTTTACCGCGAAAAGGCGTGCGATTTTAGAGTGTATTTTCTTTAAAATAGTCTCAAATTGAGGATTCGTAAAAGCGGTTGAAGCAGACATTTGTTGATTCAAGCGTGTGGGTCAGTGAGTTTTAAAATCGCTTTCTTGCCAATTTTTTCCCTTCAATTTTTAATTTTTTTTTTAAATTTCTTTATTGGCTTGGAATAAAATTTTGTAAAATCCTCCTCTTGTCTGGCCACTTTTGATAACATTGTTATCGACAGACGTTCTTCTACGCTAGCGGACTGTCACACTGGCACGCACCGAAATACACGCGATTTTTACTAACAAACAAGGTACGTGTAAAAGCAAAAAAAAAATTTAGGGTAGCTCTAAAAAGAACTGTTGTTAAAATATGAAAGGAAATATTGAAATTGAATAGAACTCCTGCCAAACAACTGACTGCAACAAACTGATTTTTTAACCGTTATTGGCAAGATTTAAATCCAAAAGTTAGGGACGTCTTTGGGTTTCATGTGTCATACACGCGAGAGCTATTTCTGGTCAAATTAAACGCACCGGGTCCCCGGACGGTGTCGGTTCCCCATAGGGCAAAAGTAACGACCCTCCCCCGCGAGAGTCACGTTTTGTCGATCTGACGCGGTCGCTAAGCTCCAAGATTTGAATCTCGTAGGATACATCTCAGCTTGCGCATCATGGCGAAGCGAAGCCAGCCAGAATCGATGCGAAATGCAGCGCTCCCTGGGCTCATGCAGCCGAATTTAGAAACTGGCGCTCGTCGAACGGGTAGATATACGCTCTTCGGTCTGGCTGGTGGGAATTTTAGGGAGATCGATCGCTTTGTTTGGAATTTATTGGCCTTCGCGTGGCGAGTGTCGGTTGGAAGGTCTCCAGCCTTCCCTTCTTTTATAGTGTTCAGTACTCGATGGAAAGAAAGTCGACTAAACGGCGTTTAAACCGGCTGTGGGACACAGAGTGGCTATGAAATAAAGGTAAGGGAACTTTTTGAATCAATATTTCGCGTGATCATGATTTTTTTTTTCTTAGCGTTTTAGATTCGAATACATGTCCAACATTAAGGGCCCGAATCACATGTAATAATGCAAGAAGTATCGTCCTTCGTTATCATAAAGGCTACTAGAACAGACAAACAAGAAGACTTCATATCTTTAAGATTTTTGCATTTATTTAGCATCAGATAATACACTAATAATTCTAGTATATTCCGACCAAATTCGACCAAATGACCTCTGAAGCCCGAACCCACACATATTGCGCTTGGGCTGCCTGTGTTGGCAGCGGATAACTTCAAAAAGATACTCGACCTCGATGGGTCGACACCTGAGCCAGCGATACGGTCGGTGATACTGGTCAGCGGATACCCTGTTTTGACAGCTGTCAATTGATCACAACATTGATGTGCAATATATGTGTGCAATATCAGTCTTCCTGTGCTCCCAAACTAGGTAGAAAGTGTGAGGATTGAACACTGGTTACCCTGTGGTGCGGACGGACGGGCAGCGGACGGGCAGCGGGCGGACGGGGGCGGACGGGCAGCGGGCGGGCGGGCGGGCGGTGTACGGTCACGTGATTACCAAATTTTCTGGGATGGGTAGATTTACTTACCATGGTGCTCCGCAGGCGGGCTTCGCCCGCCAGAGCTCCGCTATAATACGTCATTATTCATAAAGTATGAGATTGCCCAAATATTTTATGATTGATGTGATAACCTTAAAGATGTCTTTCAAAGAATATGTGAGAATTAAGTGCATAAGTTGTTGCTCATGCGAGATGTTAGCCACTAAAATACCTTAAATTTAGGGTTTGGTCAAAACAGAGAGAAGATGCCCTTACTTTGGGCTAAATAATAGGAAGAGGTCGAATTAGAGAGTAAGAATAAATCACTGAACTTTAAGTCTGATAAACATACAAGGTGATAAAGTTGATCAGATCTGAAGTTGTCTTTTCTACTTGTTGAACAGAAAAACCAAAGTTAGCTAATCAAATATGCAAAAATGAGTAGATTTTGTGCTTTTTAGGGAGGTCCCTGTAAATCCCAGGGAATTCAGTATTGCGATCTTATTTTTTGTCGAGGTTAATATCTCACCACACCCATCAACTGTGCTAGGTTTGAACGTTTGGACACACTCTTAACAGACAGAAAGTGAATCTTCTGCGAAACTAAACTAAAGAAAAGCATCGAAGTTTGGCATTCGTTCGGCAAATGACCTTTTCTCGCATAAAAAAAAAATTCTGTGTCTGTCCTCTCACGGACCATAAAAATTGGCCAATCAGCGCGCAAGAGATGATACAGTTATTGTAAAATATTTTATTGCGCTTTTTAAACGTTCTTATTGCCGTAGCCGTCCTCCGACCTTAAGCACCCCAATTAGTCAAAACTAAGACGACTGTAGGTGTAGAAGGAAAAAAGTCATAGGGATCAAAATGTCCTCCACATCTAGGTTGAGAGAATACTTAAGCGTCAATTCAGCAACGCGTGGATGTTTTTCTGACCCACATTTCTAGCGGAATGAAGGTGAAGACAGGGCAGATTTCGCAGGAGGTCTGGTCTTATCTCGTTTGAATCTAAGTCCCAAACCTCACTTCCGTAATCACAGTGTCCTTTTCGACGGAAATTTCGAATTGTCGCCTCATGACTCCCTTTCCTGAGCTAACGTTCTTTGCAACATTTCCAATGTGCTTGTTGCAGGTTTTGATCGTTTTCTACGCTAAGAACTCTGCTGTGGTAAACCTGGTTTTCTATTATGGGAGAGCATGGGAGCCAATGAACATTAAATCTTCTTATAACACTTTTTAACCTGATTTGTTACTGTTTTTACTGTTTTTACTCCTCCCCCCCCCCCCCCCCTCTTCCTTTCCACACTAATGAACTTAGAGCGACAAAACGACCTTTTTCCTTTCACATTACATTTTCAAGTTATGGAACGGAAATTGACCAAACGCACCGAGAGTGTCAAAAGACTTACCCATATAATAAACTTGTCTATACTACCCCACTCCCCTTATCTCATAATGCACTTACTTGCACAATCTGGCCATGGTAAAAATCCAAAAGGAATTGGAAAAGTAGTCCATTTTCCCTCCGTTGAGCAATAGTACACAGACGAAGGGGTGACGACAAAGTCATATCCACTTTGACATTGAACTGTGCAATATTTCTGCTGCAGAACGGTGTTGCAAGTCAGGGCGCCATTCTGTGGTGGTTCGTAAAGTGGACACTGTATTACTGAAAAATAGGATCAGTTTTAGTGTAACATGGGCAGGCTTACAGGTACGCCAGCTCAAACTCATCCCCAGAGATTCTACTAAACTGATTATGTGGAAATTGAATCAGTTAGTCGTCAGCTGCCGATGCTAGTATCAAATACAAATTTGCATTTCTGCATGCATATGAGCAGTGTGTTTTAGAGTGCAACTTCTCTGTATTCGGTCAGATTGAATCGATAAATTTTAAAGTCCTTAAAGGCAGTTATATAGAGTTGAAAAAAAAAACTGAGCTGATAGAAGTCTTAACTACCTCACGTGTGAATTTACTGCTCATTGCGTATCATACGTAGCATTTTTTTAAATAAGCATATTCACAAAAAGAGAATCTCATGTTAGCAACGACTAACAGATTCAAATTTCGGCTCCAATACGCATAGCAACAAGAATAAGAAAAACCATTAAGTTTATTTTGGCTGTATTGGCCGAGCACTGCAGATATAACAACACGTTATACAACAACCTATTACATTTAAACATGTGGTGGAAAAACTAGAACAGACGTGAGCGACAGTTTATACAGAATACTGTCAGAACGGAGGCCAGAAAAAACCTGCCGGAAAAAACCCAGTAGGGAAAAAAAAAACTCGGCAGGAAATCTATGTAGGATCCATGGCTCATGCTCTGAGAAGCCCATCATACGAAGGCTACACGGCTGGAAGGTCTTTGCCCTAATTTACAGAACATGTATTCCAACAAAGGACGGCAAACTCTAAATTATTTGAGAAAACGCAAACAAGCTACGAAACCACTGCGAAAATCGAATTGTCACTAGTAAATCAAATATATACTAAAAAGATAAATAAATAATTAAATAAATAAATAGATAGATAAAAAATAACGTGAGCTAGACGAGGTGTCGGCCTAGAATGCTTTACACGTGATAAGCATCCCTTATATAGCACTCCCGTTCTACCCATACTTCACTTCAACTGCCCCAGTCCCCACTGCTCCCGTGACGCAGAAATATTTCATTTCCGGCTAATTCGTATCCACTCAAACGCCGGAAATTTCATTTTCAAATAATGATTTCATTACCGTAAATCCTCTATTAAGCCCCCCGGGGGGCTTATTTTTTTTCAAGCACTTTTGAGGGGGGGCTTAATAGAGAGGGGGGGCTTAAAAGAGAGGGGGGGGGCTTATTTAATTTAGCGAAACGTATCACATGTAGCAAAAATACCGTGGTATGAGACAGAGTAGACTTACGCGTTGTACAATTAAAGTCACTGTCAAAAGTATTTAATTCACTTGTGGGAGCCTAAAAGTAACAAAAACAAAATTCTTATTCTTCAAAAATGCGCTTTCGGTCTCATATTCTTCGGTAATTTTTATGAGAATGGTTACTTGTATTGATTTGTCGTACACAACTTACAAACGAAAATCTCTGGAAAACTCCTCTTCACCGACAGGAGCAAGGTTTCTCGAGGACGGACTTGTGGTTCCCGGGCCGTACACTGCTTTGTCTAACGACAAGAAAATGGTGGCAATTCTCCACAGAGAGCTAGAGCGCAAAATTGAGAAAGGTAAGCATACGAAGTTGGAGGTCCTGCAGCCGAAGACCAAAAACAATATGAACTGCCAGCCTGAATAAATCATAACTGATCAGTCCACGTTAATCGTTAATTTTTTTTGTGAAGAATAAGGATTGGGGGAAGGGGAGAGGGGGGGGGGGGGGGGGCTTATTAACTTTCCTCCTCTGAAAAGGGGGGGCTTATTAGAGAGGAGGGCTTATTTGAGAGGGGGGGCTTAATAGAGGATTTACGGTACTTGAAACTACTGGGCCAGTCTTGGCCCGGCTTGTACGAGTGTTAGAGCGGGGTAATAAATGTTCAGAGATGACGTTGGCTGGTAAAAGAGACATTATAGTCCTTAGGATCGGTTTTTCGACATTAGAGACATTAGGATCGAGGTTTTTCGCCATTTCCCGCGAACCGCAAACGTCAAGATGTAACGTGACTAGTGTCTTGCTGTCAGGTTTGCAGTTTGAGGTTCTCGTTTGTACGGCTAGATCACGCTCCAGAAGTAAGTGGTTTACCACAAGGTTTTTTGCACTCTAAACTATCACAATCCCACGTTTGAGAAGAAATACGACTTTTTCGAACTCTTTCGCTAATTAATTATTGAACTATTTTTCGTAGAACGTAACTTTGAAGACGATTTCTCAGCTAAAATAGAAGTGAGCAAATGAATAAAACAAACATGGCAGCCGCGAGCTACCACCCGCGAATCTTAGTTCTTAAATATGTGCAGACGGATAACGTGAAACCGCTAACCACAAATCGCGGTTTGCAGTTTGCGGTGGGACGGCCAAACCTCGATCTTAAGGTCTCTATTTCCTGCAAACCGCGAACGTCAACAGGTCAAGTGAACTTGCAATCAGGTTCACTTTTGTACAGATAGGCCACGCTCTAGAGTCAGATAACTTTCTGCACGATTTTTTTTTTTTGCACTCTAAAACATCACAATCCTTCGTATGAGAGGAAATACTACTGTTTAGAATACTTTCGCTTATTAAGTACCGAATTCTTTTCTGAAAGAAACGTAATTTTGAAGACAATTTGTCAGCTAAAATATAGAAGTGAGTGGATGAATAAAACAAAGATGGAGGTCGCCACGAGCTACTACCTGTGATTATGTGGGCAAACGAGTAACGTGAAACCGCTAACAGAAAACCGCGGTTTGTCGTTTGTAACAAGGTGGCCAAACCTCGATCTTAAGGTCTCTATTGTAAACAAACGTGTACTTCAGCTGCATAAAATCCATTTTCTGATTATTTCTACCATGTGAGGGAAGGGGGTAGGGTGAATGGTACATAGTTCCCCTCTTTTCTGAACGAGCAGGAGTCCAGGTACGAACGCCAAATATAGATTGAATCGAAAAATTAGCCTGCCACTGGAACGAGATTCATTTGCAGTTGATAGGATAGGTGTTACTTTTATCGTATTGTAGATAATGAGAACTTTAAAATGGAAGTTGAACAGATAAATCTTGTGACACATTTAATATTTACAGTGCATTATATTTTTGATTATCTAAAAACCTGTCTGTTAAAATTTGGTCGAATAAGTTTCAAATGGTAGTTATTAAATATAGTAAGCTGTATGAGCAAATTTTATGTAAACTGAGCAAAAATGAAATTTTAAGGTTGTATTCAATCGTTCAAGTTGCCATGGAAACTACGAAGACGTCAAATTTTACCTGTCAACCAAAATCTTTCATCAGTATGTTTTTCACTTGCCAAGTTTTAGCTTGTGAGCTGCAACCTTTCTCAAGCAATGATTTGGTAAATGACATATACTCACAAACGGCCAAAACTGTGTTCAGCCAGCTTAAGCCAAAACTCTAAAATTGAGAAAATGTACTAGCGTTTAATAAAATTTTCCGCAGACAGGTTTAATTGATTGTAATTGATTAATTGATTATATTCGTTTATAAAATTACTGATACGTTTCCGTTTAAACACAGACCGGTCCAAAAGCTGGGCATTTGATTTAAGGAATAGGCCACTGCAAAAAAGTAAGCTTGACTGTTTAGTAATGTCCCTTGTTTGTTACACGGACTGCACGTGCTGCGCCTGAACGTCTCGAAAACGTGCATACTAAAGGCTCACAAGCCTACTTCCCATATGAATAAGAATTTAGCTTGAAGAATTCCTTAATTACAAAAAAAAAGGAACGTTTTAGTGAAAGCTACCTATGCATACGATGAATGCCATTGTACCGTTCAAACAAAGAGAAATAGAAAAATTACGCTCCTGCTAGTTTAAGCCTGCACAATTTAGAGTATTATAGTATT
The DNA here is from genome assembly GCA_038088405.1 of Porites divaricata. NCBI lineage: Eukaryota > Metazoa > Cnidaria > Anthozoa > Scleractinia > Poritidae > Porites > Porites divaricata. The sequence continues at coordinate 5,733,405 of JBBMOI010000005.1, forward strand.
TATTCAAAATAGTCTATCGGTGGAGAAACAAAAAAAAATTACAGCAACAGGAGAAAATATCTTGGACAAAGGTGGAAACCATCAACAAACTGAATCCACATATGGCTCCGCCTTAAAGATTCGAACCCGGGTAACATTTGTGAGAGGCACGTGCTAACATGACAAAGCCAACCTTCACCCCTGGTTCCTCCGCCCCGTTTCCCCAATTACTGAACTACTTACATTCTAGAATAATTCTGAAGGAACAGTTCCCGTTCTCATTACCACCTTGGTCAACAGCTTTGTACGTAACTTCATATGAGCCTGGAACGGTGAAAAACGAACCCGGTTGCCTGTTGGAATTGACAGATGGATCTGCGCCTGAGTTATCTGTAACAACTGGAGCGTCCCAGTTTACTCTGGCTATGTTCCCAGTCCCGTTTTTCCAAACAATATCAGCCGGACAGGACACGAAGCGCGGTGCCTCAGTATCTAAGATAACAATCAAAAGAAATTCTGAAATATCTGAAGCAAGGTTAAACACTAAAGACCATGCCCCAGTTTCCCATTTAAAAATTAAGTCATTTCCTTCAGATCTGAGAGAGTAGTTATAATAGGATGCTTTACGATTCAACTCAAACCCTATCATTTTCACCGATTAAATTTCTTCATTTCTCGATAAACTCGTTTCGATTATTTCCTCCATATTTCACTTCGCTCCACTTGCTCGCTCTCACCTTCGTTCGCTTCGCTTCACTTAGCTTCCGCTGCGTTCCGCTTTTTCCTCGTTCGCTTCGCTCACTCTTCAGCTCTCTCGGTTCCGCTCACAGTCCCTCAGTTCAAAATTCCGTCGAAAATCTCACTCGTTTTATCTCGAAAATGGAAATTTAATCGGTGAAAATGATAGGGTTTGAGTTGAATCGAAAATCATCCTATTATAACTACTAATGATGTGTGGGAGAAAATAATATAAACCTATAATGAAATGAAAGGTGAGTTTTATAATTGTGATGATGATGTTTATTATTGTGAAGGATTAATTTTTTCTAAAAAAATTTTTTACAAAGAAATTTGTAGTATTGAAAAAATTCTCAGAGGTATTTTTAAATATTTTTATGGAAAAATGAAAGTGATAAAAATCTTAATTATTTATTAGTTAGAATTGAAAAATCTCTGGATAAACTTCAAAATGATGATGAAGAAGTAATAATTTTACAAAAAGAAGATAGTTATTCATTTTGTGTTTTTAATCATTTATTTACTTCTATTACTAAACTTTTAAAAAAAGAAGAATTTGAATGGGATTTTGTTCTTTTATTTAAAGGTTAAGAAAGATGGGAATTTAAAAAAAAAATGAATAATTTTCGGTCTAGATTAAAAGAATTAAAAATTTTCCCACGTATAATATCAGCCAGAAAAAAGGGTGAATTAAAAGAAGATTTAATACGTTCAATGTTTAATAGTAAATTAGTATGATAGGTTTAGATATACCATTTATTTTTGTCCCGTTCAGCTTGTTCTCAAAAATCATGTTAACATTCTTTTTTATTTAAAAGTGATCCAGAAAAATAAAATTGAATTTAATGTTTAAAGATTAAAAGAAAATAATAAAATTATGACTTCTTCCTATTTTGAAAAATTATCATTTAATAAAAATTTTATTGATCAAACTATAAAAAAACTTGGAATATATTCCTTTTTTTATAAAATTTAAATTAACTAAATATCAAGAAAAGTATTATTTCGATAATATATTTTCTGAAAATTCTAATTTGAAAGTAAAATGAAAAAATTGGAAAGAATACACTAACTTCAAAACGTTTTGTTCAATTGTTAATATTACGAAAAATATTTGTTTTTTCATTATTTATTAACTTTGGAAGATACCCAAAATGAAGATATTATTCTTGAAAATCCAAAAAGGAATTTAACAAAAAGTGAAATTTTAAAAAGAGAAAATATTTGTTTAAAAAGTTCAAGTTTTCAAACAAAATATATAATCTTGAAGAAGTTGCAGATATTTTTTATGAAAATTTATATAATTTCGAAATTATTTTTCCAGATCTCAAGAAAGTTATTGAACCTTTTATAATAAAAGTTCAGATGATTTGGAAAAAAAGATTGCCTGATTATTTGGTATATTATATTTTTAAAGAAAATGCAAAAATGAAAGTGTTGATGAAAGTGATGATGAAAGTGATGATGAAAGTGATGATAAAATTTATTTTGATTATGATTTTTTATTAAAGATGGGTTTTTAAATCTTTTTGCGTTTTAATACAGTTTGTGTATTAAAATTTTTCAGGGGTAATGGGGGAAGGATTTAATATACCATTTATTTTTATGTCCTATTCAGCTTGTTCTAAAAAATCATGTTAACATTCTTTTTATTTAAAAGTGATCCAGAAAAATAAAATTGAATTTAATGTTTAAAGATTAAAAGAATATAATAAAATTATGACTTCTTCCTATTTTGAAAAATTATCATTTGATAAAAATTTTATTGATCAAATTGTAGAAAAACTTGGAAAATATTCCTTTTTTTACGCATTTTTTATAAGATTTAAAATAACTAAAAATCAAGAAAAATATTATTTCCATAACATAGATTCTGAAAATTCTAATTTGTCTGTAAAATGTAAAAATTGGAAAGATTACACTAACTTCAATATTTTTTTTGTTCAATTGTTAATATTATTAAAAAAATATTTGTATTTTCATCATTTATTAACTTGGGAAGATACCCAAATTGAAGATATTATTCTTGAAAATCCAAAAAGGAATTTAACAAAAAGTGAAATTTTAAAAAGAGAAAAAAATTGGAAAAATAAATCATCTTAAATTTCAACCAAAATTTCAGACTTGAATTATTGAAAGATTCGATTAATAAGTTCAAGTTTTCAAACAAAATATATGATCTTGAAGAGGTTGCAGATATTTTTTATGAACATTCAAATAATTGCGAAAATGTTTATCCAGATCTCAAGAAAGTTATTGAACCTTTTATAATAAAAGTTCAGAAAATTTGGAAAAAAAGTATGCCTGATGAATTGGAAGATTATATTATTAATGGAGATGCAAGAGATATATATTTTCGATTTCAACAAAATAATAACGAAAATGTAAGAGATGATGAAAGTGATTCTGAAGATGAAATTTATGATGAATTATAAATCTTTTTGCGTTTTAATACTAAAATTTTTCAGGGGTAATGGGGGAAGGATTTTAAAAAATTAAAAAATTAGGGTTATAGATTAAATAATTATATAACAAGATGAGCACTAACTTAAAAAACCTTTCTATTGAAGAATTAAGAAAGATAAAAAGTCTCAATCAACAAAAACACAATAAGGAGTATTCAGAATATAAGAAAAAGCAAAAGTTGATTGCTGATATAAAAAAGATAAGAGAAATAAGGGGGAAAATAAAAAACAATTCAAACCCAAGTCCAAACCCAAGTCCAAAACATTTGATGAGTATTTTCAGGATTGTATCAAGAATAAAACAATTCCTCCAGATATTCCTTCTTATCTTCGCAAAGCTCTAGAACGAGCTATTAAGGAATATGATCAAGGAATTGTAAAAGAGAAATCAGCTCTGGATGATAGTAAAGGGAGAAAATGATATTTTACCGCTTGAGTTCTTTAGCTCTAAATCCACTTATTTAAAAGATTTTTTACGAAATCATCGAAATATCAAATTTAGATTTGTTTTAGTTTGTTTAATGGAACAAATGACAGGTGATGTTAAAGTTCAGGATAAAGCATATTTTCATTCAGATACACATATTAATCTTGAATCAACTGATGTAAAAGAAATATTTGCTAAAGTTATTCTTAGCATCCTTGAAAAGATTAGTATCTATCAGAAGAATGGTAGTGGGTGGTATTTTAAAAAAGTAGTTAATCTTGAGATTAACACTGTTGATTACAATCCGGCCGATGAGGGGTTCTGCTCATATTCCTCTTCCAGATTGGATAATGCGAAAAAGAGCTATATTAAATATTCGAAATACTGATGAAAAATGTTTTCTTTGGTGTGTATTTAGATATCTCCATCCAAGAGACAAGAATGATTTCCGATTAACAGATTTGAAAAAATATGAGAATAGCCTAAATACAAAAGGAATTAAACATCCAGTTAAATTAAAAGACATTTCAAAATTCGAAAAACTTAATCCTTCACTTCCAGGAATAAATGTGTTTTCGGTTAATGAGAATAAAAAGTTTTATCCACTCAGGATGGCAAAGCGAAATCCTCAAGAAACAATTGACTTATTTCTTTATGAAGAAAATTCTAAATATCATTATTCTCTCATTAAAACTTTTCAAGACTGTTTAGATCTCAAATAACATCAAGAACAAATGGTCAAATATATATTTGCAAGAAATGTTTTACTCATCACTCGAAAGAAGAATTGTATCAAAAACATATTAAATATTGTTCAAATAATGAAACAGTTGCTGTGAAAATGCCTCCAAGAAACACAAAGTTAAAGTTTCGAAATTATTACAAACAGCTTCCAATTCCTTTTGTAGTTTATGCTGATTTTGAATGCTTTACTAAACCTATGAATACTTGCAGTCCTAACCCAGAGGATTCATATGCTTACAATTACCAAAAGCATGAACCATCAGGATTTTGTTTTTACATCAAAGGAATAGATAATAATACCACTTTTGATCCAATTATTTATACAAAAAAGAAAAGTACTGATAATGTTTCTAAAATATTCGTCTCTAGTATTGCTAAAATGACTAACAATATTTACAATGATTTTTACCGTCGGCCAAAACCTCTTATATTAACAAAAGAAGAACAATTATCATTTGATAAGGCTGAAATTTGTCATATTTGTAAGAAACCACTACTTACTGATAAAGTTAGAGATCATTGTCATTTTACTGGTCAATTCCGCGGAGCCGCTCATAACAGATGCAATCTCCGGAGTCGAAAGCCAATGATTCTTCCAGTTATATTTCACAATCTTCAAGGGTATGATGCACATTTGTTTATTAAACAAATCTCTACTATTCCAGGTGAGTTAAACTGTATTCCATCGACAGAGGAAAAGTATATTTCGTTTTCCAAAAAAATTAATGTTGATGAGTATAAATCTAGACGTACTGGAGAGAATGTTGCATTGTATTTTGAAATACGATTTATTGAGTCATTTAAGTTTCTTCAAACGAGTCTTGCTAATCTTGTTGGTAATTTACAACCAGATGATTTTCATAACACAAAAGAAATATTTTGTAAGCAGGGGGCGCGGGGGGTGCAACCCCTCGCTTTATTGACTCGTAAGGGAGTTTATCCTTATGATTATGTTTCCTCAATAGAAAAACTATCTGAAACACAACTACCTACCAAAGAAGAATTTTATTCAAAACTAAACGATGAAGACATAACAGATGATGATTACTAACATGCTATTAATGTTTGGAATACTTTTAGTTGCCAAACAATTAGAGATTATCACGATCTTTACCTAAAGTCTGATGTCCTACTGCTGGCTGATGTATTTGAAAACTTTAGAAAAACGTGTCTAAAACATTACAATTTGGATCCAGCGCATTATTATACATCTCCTGGTCTGGCTTGGGATGCTTGTCTCAAAAAAACGGGTCAAAAATTACAATTACTCCATGATTATGACATGTTAATGATTTTTGAAAAAGGAATACGAGGTGGAATAACTCACATATCAAAGAGATATGCAGAAGCTAATCACAAATATATGAAAGATTATAATCCCAGTAAACCTTCTACTTATATTCAATATCTTGATGCTAATAATCTTTATGGATGGGCAATGTCTCAATCACTTTCAACACATGGTTTTAAATGGATGAAAAACCTAACAAAAGAGACACTAATGAATATATTGTAATAGGATATATAGAAAAATTTTGATAATGTACAACATAGTTTTTTCTGGGTTTAAAATGACAAATTAGTTTTTCAACACCATTAACAATCATTTTCTCTGGTGCAAGAGGATAATCATTATGCGCGGCCCATAAATCATCGGGGTATTCCAAATCTACTTCAAATATATATCCTTTTTTATTACTATATGGAAAAACAGCAGCCAACAGTTTTGAAAAAGATTTTTTTAAACTGATGAATAATTCCGTATTTGGAAAAACCATTGAAAACATAAGGAAAAGACAAAATATAATACTTGTTGAAAATCGTAAAAAGGCTGTAAAATTAGTAAGTCGTCCAAACTTTGTTAGAGCAACAATATTTGATAAAAATCTTATTGCAATTCACATGAAGAAAACTGAAGTGTTTTTTAACAAACCAGTGTATGTTGGTCAAGCAATACTAGATCTATCAAAAACCTTAATGTTTGATTTTCATTATAATTATATTAAGAAGAAATATGGTGAGGGATCAGAGTTGTTGTTTACAGATACGGATTCACTTATGTATCTAATTCACACAGATGATTTTTACAAAGACATATCTAAAGATATAAAAACCAAGTTTGATACATCAGATTATCCTCCAAACCATGAATCTGGAATACTAACAGGAGCTAATAAAAAAGTAATAGGAATGTTTAAAGATGAAGTAGCTGGTCGTCAAATTACTCACTTTGTTGGTCTTCGCCCAAAACTTTATAGTTACAAGGTAGAGGGTGAGAAGGCTAATAAAAAGTGTAAAGGTATAAAGAAAAATGTTGTGAAAAAGGGTATAACATTTGAAGCCTATGTCAAGTGTTTAATTTCTGGTGAAAAACAAATAAGATCAATGAATATTATAAGAAGTGAAAATCACGATATTTATTCAAAGGAAGTAAATAAGGTAGCTTTGAGTAATGAAGATGATAAGAGGATTTTGACAAAGGACAAAATACATACTCTGGCTTTAAGATAATTAAATATAAATATTAAAAATGTGTTATACAAAAGAACAAATTAAAAGATATTTAGACATACTTCATAATTATACTAATCAAACAGTAGAAAGTAGTCAACTTAAATGCACTAATTGTCAAAGAAGTAATTGTTTTTCTATTTATACAGGTTATAATGTTTGTGAAAACTGTGGTGTTTTAAATGGTCATGTTTTGGGGTATTTTGATCAGAAAGACTATGATCGATTACTTTTTCGAAAGAAGAGTATTTATCAGAGAAAGTATCATTATGAGAAAGAGGTAAATCAAGTTTCTAAAAGATTACAGTTAACCGATGAACAAAATTACTACCTGTACAAAAAACTTATGGAGATAGATAACCAGGTCATAGAAATACTAAACAAGCAATTTCGTCGAAAGAGAATGATAAGTATAAACTACTTTATCTAAAAATTTCTGGACAAACTCTGGCGAATTATGAAAAGTGGTGGAATAGTTACAAATCACTCAATGACTTCTCTGTGAAAGTACCAGTAAACAATGCCTGTTAGATAGCCAAGTACTTCAGATTCTTTGAATGATGGGTTAATGGTATAAACACATCCCCTACCAATGTGATAATATTTCCAGAAAGAGTGAAAGGTTAAAGTGAATATTAAATGATTGGCTAGTATTGGTGAGTTTGATCTGCAACTGTGTCTATAGTCTGATAGTATATAGATAATTTGGTTTATATCTAATTTTTGTGTGAAATATTTTGCATAGAGAAACTGGTAAACAAGACATGCTTTAATAAAATTATCAGGGTAAAACTGTGTTTTATATGTTGGAAAGTAAAAATTTACGTATGCTACAATTCTATTTATCATCTCTATCTTATGAGTAGATATAAATGAGAAGGCCCCAGCAAAGTTTATGAGCAGGGGGAGCGGGGGGAGCAACCCAGCGCTTATTATATTTCTTAACAAATCTATCTGCTAAAGGAGACTGATCAATTATCATTTCATCTATTATTTTCATGCAGTCAATGAACTCTTGTTTGTTAAAATCATTACCCCGCAGAGCTGAACGTAATTCAACCAATACTTTTTCATATGTTGTAAATGCAATTTGAGACATTTCAATCTTTTTCTTGTAATTCTTAATTGTTGAAATACTGCTCACAATTACCCCAGCATCATTGATAACACCGAGGATTATTGGATTTAGTGTTATTCCTCCTGTTATCGTGCCAATAACAACTAATCCTACTCCAGTCAGGGTAAGTGTTTCATCAAGAATTTTATATCGTTTGTATGATTTTTTAAAACACCAGTATTTCTTGTGATAATGCTTATAGAAATCTTTGACAGTTGTGACGTCTGATTCTGACAGAGAGTTATCAATATGATTAAATTCAAATAAGTTGGCTTTGTCATTATCCTTCATTTATTATTTAGTATATATAAGCTCCATTTATTTTCTCTTGAAGCATTACTTTGTGAAATTGCTCAGAGTCAAAGTCGTAAAAAATTTGGAGAAAACATTAATTTACTTATAATTCCACTTTCAGTTGTAAACACAAAAGTTTGAGAAGGGGAGTATTGAACGGCTGGTATAGTTAATGACGAGCTGTAGTTATTCATTTTAACTTTTGTAACATTTGATTCAGGATTTTCTGCCAACCATATGACAATCTTTTTTCCATTAAGCTCATTCGGCAATGTCAAACTTTGAGATTGATTATTGACATTTAAATTTACTGATTTTTTTTTCTATCATAATTTAATTTTAATAAACTTCCATTGTTATCTGAATTTTTTTAATTAGGCTAAAGCCAGAAACAAAATTAGGAATAATAAAATTATGATAAAAAATAATACATAAACTATAAGTATAAACTCCAAAAGGACTAAAACTAACATCATATCCTCTAACATCTAAGCCATCTTCTTTTATATTAGTTAATCTTCTATTAGGAATGCTAATATTAGGCCTTAAAGAATTAATAACAATACCAGATGACCCTCTATTTAATCCATAAATATTTGCATCTGTAAAGTCATAAAATTGTTTAAAATATTTTCTATAAACATAGTTTTTAGTAAAGGGAATTAACTCTTTTACCATTCCGACTGTTGCTGCACTAGTATCCTGGCCTTTATCGAGAGCAATGTTTAATATCTTTTTTTATTTGCGTTAATGTCAACATTGTAAACTACTTGTGTTGGTTGGACGTCAAATGCTGTGTGATAGTCATAAACTTATCGGGGTCGATATTGCTAACTTTACTCATAATACCATAAGCAATCATATAAACTCCTGTGAAATTTTTTGGGTAAATAGCAAGGTCACTTCCATCCTGAGGAATATTGACTAAAATATGAAGAAAAAACGGATTACCAGTTAGCAACTTCTTAAAATTAGCTATTATTCTATGACAATACATAAATTCTGTTTGTCCCTTTGAATTGGTGAATCTATGGGTAAGTTTTTTTACACCAACATTTTCAATTGCTAATCCTTGTGATGTGCCCCTGACAACGCTTATCTGGGATTTATGCCATAGTTCATAATCAGTGTTAAGTATCTCCAAACAAAGTGTATAGTCAACATTTTTAGGTAACCTGTAAAAATTAATTCCCATCTTGTACTTATATCCACCCTGTGAATTCTTTACTATTTCCATATAAATAACTTTATGATTGTACTCATGAAAGTTACCTTTACTAGGTGGTAAGTCTGTTATTTTTTTCATATTAAAACTAGTACCTGTAGTTATTTCATCAGTCCATTCAGATGTGCTTGACATGAGATAACTAAACTCATCTTTGTAATGGCTTGGTTGAACTTGAGCCGTATGTAAATGGTCGTCAATATATTTTTTATTTACTGCATCACTATCCGAAGCAGGATCCTCAAGATTAATTATTTTATGTCCACTCATGTTTAAACTTCCCGTCATTTGGACACTCCCATTTTTCTTTAGGTAAGGACTAAGATCTTGGGGAGATGATTTATTATCCACATATAATTTAGTGGCAGCGTCTGAGTTACTTGTTGGTGCTTGTAAGTAGGCTATTTTTTTTATTGTTCATGTTTAGATGATTATTCATCTTATTTGATCCATCAACGTGGAGATATACTAAATCAGTATAAGCCAATGGTGTTGGCTGTTTAGGCCCATTTGGATTTGGAATATTGTATATTCGTTGGTTATTCATGTTTAGATTTCCAGTCATTAATCTTGTTCCATCAAGTTTTAAAAAGACACTACCATCGACTTTGGAGTCGTCTACATACTTTTTAGTCGCAGCGTCTCCATTGAATGATGGAGTTTTAAGACCAACTATCTTATTATTATTCATATTTAGGTCTCCAGTCATTGGACTAGTCCCATTTTTGTAAAAAAAATTATTGTCTGCGTATTTTTTTGTGGCTGGCTCATCTTTATCAGATGGTGATTTAAGGTTCAAAATACGGAAGGAGTCCTTCATATCGATGTTGGAATCTACTGTTAATGATGATGTTTTTCCATCACTAGAATTATCATCAACATATTTTTTAGTTGCCGCGTCAGTGTTTAATGCAGGAGTACCAACATTTCTTAGTTTTTTATTCGTCATATCATAATTTCCATCTGCAGTGAGATTGAATCCTACTCCTGGAGCGCCTTGAATTCCACGCGCAAATTGTTGATCAGATGAATGTTCATTAAATATTCCCATTTTATTATTACATAGATAAAATACTAAACATTTCCATAGAAGTTTTTTGCAATGTGCTTCTTTGGTTTATCAACATAATTTTATAAAAACGTATACGGTTCTCTAGTTGCTGCTTGGTAAAGGGTTTTATAAACTCCCAATTCAGATGATATTCTGTTGGTTTCTCTTGATGAAGGAAATTCGAATAAACAATAGTGAGAACAATTCATTCGAAAATCCTTTGGAGTTTTGTAAAATGATTGACTTAGATAAATCACCGAGCAATTCTTATGTCGTCCTTGAATGAAATAATCTATTATTTGTCTCTGGTTTTTATCACAGACGTAATCATCAAATATCACAAGTTTTTGGTTGTCCTCATAGCCCATTTCTGATATTGGGGTTATTTCATCATTACTTACATTGAGAATATCATATCCCGTTTCACTACTAATTTGCCTCATTTTTTCGATTAGACTTTGGTACTTATGCTGCTCTAAATTACGTGCATACAAATAAATTTCATCATAGTATAAAAGTGGATTAATTAACATATGATACAACAAATTAGTTTTACCACTTCCACTATTTCCACAAATTAACATTCGAAATGTATCTGATGGCATGAAAGGATATAACTGTTTGTATTTTTTATCTGGGTTGTCAATACTATCATAATTAGGTATTTCCATTTATCTAATAAATATACTAATGCGGCGTAGCCAAGGGAGGGGTTATAGAGGGAACCGTAGGTTCTCCCCTATTTATATAATAATTAAATAAAATGGACATTCAAGAAATTAAAAACTTTGTTACAAATAAGATTGAATCCGATGATCTTGCTAAACAGGTGAGACGTCGAATAAAAGAAACTGCTTGGGAAAAACAGAATAAGAGAGAAGGATTTAGTGAGACATTTAAACCTCTAGTTTCTCAGTTTGAAAAACCTGAAGACCCCAAAACAAAAAATATCTTTACTCAAAACCAAGAAATGCTTCGAAATCAGTTGGCTCTTACAGAAGGTCTTAGAGCCAATCAGCAAGCTATTACTCAAGGTTTTAATCAGTTTGAGCGATTGGCTGATATGAAAGGATTACCATCAATAGAAGATGATAATCAAGAACTATCAGAAAAAACTCCTATAATTTATAACCTTGAAAAAAAATTTGAAAAAGATGAATTAAAAATTTATCTAATTTTGGTTATCCAAGGCCAAATAATTTTATTGATATTAATCCTAAAAGACTACAAGAAATTTATGAGGAAGTAAATAATGATAAAAATGTAATGGGTAATTTAATTGGAGCTTTAAAGAGAACAAAAAATAAAACAGAAGCTGAAAAATACGAACTTAGTAGCTATATACAACAACATAATTTATTAAGTAAATATAAAAACATTCTTAAGATTTATTTAAATTCTATTGATCTACGAGTAATGGAAGGACAAGGCCACCAGCAAGGGCGGGGTATTATGTACTTCTCCCCCCAAGAACTACTAAAAAGACTTGAATTACTCGGTGGATCACTTGCTGCAGGAAACAATGGTGTAATACCTGAATATATTCAAATAGCTCATCGACTTAGAGGTCTCGGAATTGTTACTAATAACCAACTTAATACAATTTTAAAAAAGTATATAAACATAAGATAAAATGAATGAAAGAGCGATTCATATTTCCTCTGTTAAAAGAGAGCAAATAGGAGAAAACAAACCCAATGATTTTTTAGTTAAATTTAATCCTCCTTTAAAACTACAACCAAATTTTAAGCATTTTCTCGCCTTGGACAGGTTATCAATGACTTACTCTTGGTACAACATCAGAAGTAGTTATGGCAACAATACAATCAAATACACCCATGATGGATCAACATGGCAAACAATTACTTTTACAGATGGAACGTATTCCTACCCTGATTTTAATGATTACATTCATCAATACATGGATCAAAAGACTCATCACTCAACAGACACCAAAGGAGAAAAGAAGTACTCAATAAATCTGACTTTTATTCTCTCTACATATCGAGTACTGATATCGATTGATGGTAGTTATCAACTTGATCTAAGGGGAACAGATTTTGGAGACTTGATCGGATTTGAAAAAAAACTGGTGACTAAAACCGAGTATGGAACACACCTCCCAAATATTACAAAATCGATTGATTCATTAAACATAAACACATCTGCTATAAAAGATTCTGTTGTAAATGGAGTAAATACAAACACAATTGCTGTTATTCCAACAGATAATCTAACAAGGAGTTATCCATTCACTTTCGAACCAAGGAGGCAGCTGTACTGTCCTGTAAGTTCTAATCTAATTTCTGAAATTAGAATATATTTAACAGATTCAGTCGGACAACCTATTGACCTCAACGGTATTGATTGGTTTATGACACTGCTGCTTCGTCATACTGAAGACTCACCTTTGGTATAATTCTATAGATAAAATGATGCGACAATCAGAGTTTAAAAAAAAAGACAACCCAGAACGGGGAAAATATATAAAACAACATATTTATGGGGAAGGAATAATAGATTCAGTAAAATCCTTTTTTAAACCAACTAAAAAGACATCCAAACCTCTTCCAAAGCCACCCAAAAAAGTAAGATTTGACCTGCCAAGCTCATCAGCTGCTAATAAAAAATCAGGTGATGAAATAGTAAAATTACTTGCTCGTGAAAGTACATCGCCAACTGGTCGTCCTCCCTCCACCAAACCATCAAGTAAAAAAATGACTCAAAAAGAAATTAACCATAGAGTACTTCAAATTATGTCTGGTGGAAAAATTACTCAATTAATTTGCAAAAATTATATAATTATTAAAATAAAATGAAGTCTTTTAGAAATCCAAAATATCTTGAACGATATGAAGATGTTGTTTTTGACCTCGAACAAGCTATTAATGTGGCTCCAGCCAACAATGCCACTCAAACTCGAAATAATCTTAAATTTATCGCTGACAATTCAGGTGAAGTAACTCCATTTGATTGGTATAATGCTAGAATAGCGTTAGATTTTAAAGTTCAGCAACTTGATGGAACTGATTTTGCTATTGGTGCTAATGTAAATGATGATGATCTTACTGCTAATAGATCAGCGCAAATTATTGCTTACCAAAATGACCAAATGGGAATAGTAAATGGTGCTAATTCTTTTATTTCAAGTTTATCTGTATTAGCGAATGGTAAGGGACTTTATCAGTGTAATTACGCCAATCATAGTGTAAATATAAAAAAATCTACTTGAGTATAACAAATCATATGCTGATAGTGTAGCAACAAATGAATTTTATTTTCTTGATACTTCCACAAGTGCTAATAAAAATAGATTTACTAAAAGAAATGTTACTCATCGACAAAATGCAGCTAACACCGCTGATGCAGCAGGTCTTATGGTAGATAACACTCCTGCATCATATAATGAAGTAAAAAGAAGAATCAGAAAAAGTTTGCAATAATTTGTATGGTGATTTGATTTATTTGAAACCTGGTAAACCAAAGTTTAAGATTGGAGATAAAGTTAGAATTTCTAAGTATAAGAGAAAGGTATTTGATAAAGGTTATACACCAAACTGGACAGAGGAGATATTTGTGATTGATAATATTATTCCAACAAACCCATTACATATAAAATTATTGATCTGATGGGAGAACCAATTACATGTTCTTTCTACGAGCAAGAATTACAAAAAGCAAAACAGCAGACGCTTAGAATAGAAAAGGTTATCAGACGAGATAATAAAAAGTCCATGGCATTAGTGAAATGGAGCGGGTATCCTGATAAATTTAACTCATGGATAAGTTTTAAGGATTTGGTTGATTTTTAATACAACATTTGTATTAAAAATAGAAATCCATAATATTACTCTTTTTTCTCATTTATTCCCTCCTCTAAATCTTCAATACTATTATACAAACTTACATCACTTACATCACTTTCATCACTCTCTTCAATTGTTAATAATGATTCTCGATGTTTTAATGGTTTCACATAACACTCATGTACTTTTATCTGTAAAGATGTAACAGTCTTACTCATGAAGATTCCTTCGATTATCAATGCCATTTTTACATTACAATACTGATCAATATATTTAAAAGGATTTAAATCCTTATTTCCCTTTGTTTTGAATAGGGAAAGAATTTTCTTTGATTTCTCAGAGTAAATAAGTTTTGCGTAGAGAACTGGTGAAGCTGAGGGATCTATTTTTGTTTTATTTTTTCCTTTTTTATCAGTATATTCAACCTGCTTGTAATATAATGGTGAAGATAGAGATGAAGCCATATCAGCGCCGTATTCGCTCTCTAAATGATGACTACATATTTCCATAACATTATTTATAACATCAAAAAATTCTTTTTCCTTTGTGTTTGGCTCACTATCTTTACTCCATAGACATACTGGTAAAGAGTAACCAACTAACTTTCCTGTTTCTTGGTTTTTTTTCTCACTGACTCCAAAAGAAAAAAAGAAGTGGAGTTTCAATTATTAGAGGTCCTTTCTTTCCATTTGGATATTTGACTTCAATTGGAATGCGTTTGTATTTAATCTTGCTATCTTTTACTTTGTATTCTTTAGCTTCGTTAACTATAATATTTTCTGGAGTAAGATGATCGTAACTTGACAATTGCATTTTTATAATTAAATATTTTAAATCTTTAAATAGTTTTTATTTATCAACATCAACTATAAAATACCTTATGGCGAAATAACAAAATTAGGCCAAGCAATAAATAAAAAATATAAGTTGGGTTTAGGATACTAAAGTTTTAATATAAAATATATATTAAAACTACACTTTAGGGTCACCAAATGGGTCAACACCAAAGTGGGCTAATTTTGCTACAATTTTCCTTATTTTTTTATTTTGATCTTTCTTTATTACATTATCAAAACTACCTCCACCATAAATCGCTTCAATAAAAACATTATATATTGATCCAAAAAGAGAAATATATTCACTTGAACTTCGATAATCATATAAAAAATCACTTACTCTATCATCATTATTATACATTTTTTTAAAAACAGAAATATTATACATAATATTATCATATATATAAACAAAATCATCACTATACCTAGTTGGAGAATCAAATATTGGCTCATAATCATATTCTTCTCCAGTTTCAGTATAAAGGAAACTAAGATTTTTATTAATCATTTCAAGAACATCATATAAATCATATGAAGGAAATACTAAACCACCAATTGTATAATTTCCATTGCTATGAGTTTTGCCTGTATTACTTTTCTTTGCTGACTTGATTCCCATTTGTTTATATTCTTTTAATCTTTAAGCCTTAAATTCAATTTTATTTTTCTGGATCACTTTTAAATAAGAAGAATGTTAAGCTATTTTTGAGCATCACTCAAGCTGTTATTAATTAATGTATAGGATTATATTATTTTCTCCCACACATCACTAGTAGTTATAATAGGATGATTTTCGATTCAACTCAAACCCTATCATTTTCACCGATTAAATTTCCATTTTCGAGATAAAACGAGTGAGATTTTCGACGGAATTTTGAACTGGAGCGACTGTGAGCGGAACCGAGAGAGCTGACGAGTGAGCGAAGCGAACGAGGAAAAAGCGGAACGCAGCGGAAGCTAAGTGAAGCGAAGCGAACGAAGGTGAGAGCGAGCAAGTGGAGCGAAGTGAAATATGGAGGAAATAATCGAAACGAGTTTATCGAGAAATGAAGAAATTTAATCGGTGAAAATGATAGGGTTTGAGTTGAATCGTAAAGCATCCTATTATAACTACTTGAGAGCCCGAGGGGGTACTCGATATATCCTTGGGTGGGGAGGAGCGGCCAGGCCCCTCATACCCTGACCCAGTTTAAGACAAAAATCGCTGATTTCCCTACACTGTTTAAGATAGAATTCCGATTTTTGATATCCTGTTTAAGAAATTCGTAGAACATAGGCGCAGGCTGTTTATCGTCCAAGAAAAGATGGCCTGTTTAAGACAAAAATTGATAAAATCGATACTTTGATTAAGACAAAAAAAAAAAATGATAAAATCGATACCCTGATTAAGACAAAAAAATGATAAAATCGAAACCCCGTTTAAGACAAATATACAGAAAAACATACCCTGGCTGGCCGCACGTCCCCATTAAGCCCTTATAAGGGAGTACACCCCCCCCCCCGGGTCTGAGAGTCCCTCCTGCCACTACGGATTAGCGCCTATTGATGCGTTGATAGTAAATGCAAATTTTTCTGTCAATCAAATGTCTCCTTTCATTTGTAGGTGGAAATTGGTGAAACATCCTGCTTGTTTTTGAGACAACAGAGGAACAAAAGATACCAGAAAGTTCAGTTGTACGGTCTTAAAGCGTGCTGTGTATTAAATAGATTCAGTTACAGCATTTCCCATAACTTTCCTGCATAAAAGATCTTGATAGTCAAGAAGACAGGCTGCCTAAAAAGGCGATTGGGTGTGTGGAAAATAGCATTTTGCTCAGGCTCAGGATTTGGAGAACTGGGCAGCACACATCCACCAAGAATAACTTTAACTCAAGTGTTGTGTTATTTAGCGATCTTTTGATCTTACTTTACCTTACCTAGAACCAATATACAAAATTTTGCTATCGTATTCCGTACTCCGCATTTTATATCTAGTCCGTGTTTTATACCCAGTCCGCAGTCCATGATCCTCAGTCCGCAGTCTCTGT
This sequence comes from Porites divaricata, assembly GCA_038088405.1. Lineage (NCBI taxonomy): Eukaryota > Metazoa > Cnidaria > Anthozoa > Scleractinia > Poritidae > Porites > Porites divaricata. Next base: position 5,750,625 of record JBBMOI010000005.1, read on the forward strand.
TTCATACTGACCGATTTTAAAATTATGGTCGACACGAAAACTAACTTTGCCACAGCATGAAAATGTCATGTTTCAAGATTTTCGTTTCTTGTTATTTTTTCTTGGACTTAAAGGAATTAGCTGTTTGCATTTTCCGACTTCAACACCTAACTCACACCTCCATTTCTTAAAACAATGTACACAGATCAAACGGTCGATAACACAGTTATTTTATACCGTAATGCGAGTTGAAGATTCGCTTTTTTCTTGGCCGTGACTAACGTTTTTTGTTTACTCCTCCGAATTTTAGGTGAAACGCTGTCACAGCTAAATCGGTGGGTGACTTAAGACTGAACTAAAGGGCACCTTGTAATTCAACAGCTTGTGACCTAGTTTAAACCTGGTAGCCCAAGCTCGAATTAAACTTTATATATAGAGAGAACCGCCATCTACAGTACAACCCATAAAACGGCCATAAATCGGCCATGGATATGACACCATTTTAGGTAAGGTAAGCTGGTTTTTTTTTTTTTTTTTTTTATTATTATTATTATTGAAATCCTTTCCTTTTCGTAGGAAACGGAAACGATAGGTTTTTTCCCATACAAATCCTCTTATTTCGAATGTTACGCAAAAATGCCGATGCTTGCCGACACTTATATTTCAAGCTTCGGCTATTCGTGGTTCAAATCATAATTAAATCTGGGTTATAGTGGTGATTACACGAACTTAAATTGTTTTGGGTGCGTTCTTTTGGGTTGATCCGGATCAGGCTAGGATCAGTGATCCGAGAACACTCGGATCACGGTAGATCAAGAATGGATTCATTGGTTCGTTTGATCTACCATGATCCGATGATCATCTACCATGATCCTCTGATCACTGATCCTGATCTGGATCATCTCAAAGGAACGGACCCCAAGCTATTTATCTCAAGGCACAATAAATGACCTTTAAATTATTATAACTGTTATACTACTACATGGGAAATTTCTGCAATTTGATTGGCTTAGAGCAGTGGTATTTCAGCTTAATTTGAAATACCTACATGTGAAAATTACAAAACTTTTGTGGGTAGTTGTATAAACAAATAATAGCATGATTTGTAGTGATATTTGGCATAAATACCACTCGTGATATTTCAAAATTGTCTCAAATTTCACTCAACTAACGGCTTGTGAAATTACCTATAACAATTTCGAAATATCACGAGTGGTATTTATGCCAAATATCACTACAAATCATGCTATTACCTATACTAATACTGTATGCAGTGTATATATTCAAAACACCTTCAGTAAAATACAGGTCTTGTACATGTGTAAGTCAACCTTATGTAATGTAAAGTTTCGAGGGAAATCGACTTATATAAGTTTCAATATTCTATGGCTTTAGTTTACACATTCATCAAAAGGTATGCATGATGATAAATTTAAAGCGAGTTGTGAACTTACAAAGTTTATCAAAACACTAATCAGTAGTGTTTGCTGAAGGGGAGCAGACACAAAACTTATAAGATAGCATAACACTGAGGTCTCGCACAAATTTAATTCAGATAAAACAGGGACACCCAGCGACTGTTTTCTGTTAAATATCTGTTCGGAGAAGAAATATTGCCTAGAAATTTAAAAATTTCTAGGTGTCCGTTCCATTCTTTAACAATTTTTGAAACTTATTTAATAGGTTCCCTACTATTTTCTGAAGTTCAATTTCTCACATTTTACTCCCCAGGTCTGACTAGTTTTCGTAGTAAAAAGGAAACCTAAAATTTTCGAATTCAACAATGAGATAGAGGTACGAATTAGTAAAATTATCATTTTCGTAAAACGTTAAATTACTTGTAAAATTTTCGGGAAAGGTATACTGAAGCGCTAAAAATTTCGAAAAGACTTAATAAGTTGCCCTTGGATGACCAAACAGATACAAATTTTATAGCGCCGCTTAGAATGCATTTCTAGATATCTAAAAAACTCTGGATAGCCTAAACAACGTTTTGTTGGGTGCCCCTGATAAAAGCTTAGCACGATACAGATACAAACAAAAGCAGAAACTCTGGACAATTTTTTTTGAACAACTGTTTAAAAGCAAACTCACAAAGCTCTGCACTAGGTGGGTGACTTGCCTTGTTCTTAAACGGTTTGCTTTCTTTCCACTGTTCATTTGCCCTCTCGCCAAACTGAAACCGCCAGCTTGGCAAGCTATTGAACTTGTGTGTGAAATTCTCGAATTGTAAATTCAATCGTCTGAGTATCCTTTACCCTTAGCCGAAATTGACACTTCTAAAAAGGCGTGTGTTGCATTAAACAGAAGGAAATATAGAAATGAAACGGTGCTGAAAAGGGAAAAAAAATGCTTTGACCGAAACTCGCAACGCCATCCGGGTTAAACTGGCTGAACAATTAACAGTGTCGGTATGCAACGGTGCCCGATATTCCGCAGACAACCGAGCGGAACAGAATTTTAACTGGGCGTGGTCTGCAGCCCAGTAAAAATTGAACGAGCTGTGTCACACAAAAATTTACCAAAGTTTGTTAGAAACTGGCCGTTACCAATTTGAGAGAAATAAGGAACATCATTTTAAATGACAAAATGCATCATCGACCATCAATTATCATTATGATTTATTTATAGTTTCAGTTCAAACAGTTTAATGAGACCCGTGGGTTAGGGTGGTGTCCAGCACAGCGATGCCGGTTTAGCGGGGTTACGTCTCCCTTTCATACTCTGTCATCTGACTTCTCGTTTTCATACAATACATAATTTCTATCTAGCCTAGGTTTTATGGCAGCCCAGTATAAACCTTCTGGCGTCTAGTCTCAATTTAAAAAGCGCCGGTCTGTTGAGCGGTATTCTGCGCACAAGCTACAGAGGAAGATAAACACGCGCGCGCTTTTACTGGACGCGAGACCTAGTCGCCCTATTCTGGCTATAAAAAAAAAAATCACTTATATTTAAGCCCCAAGGCTGAACACAGTTCAACCTATAGGCCCACTGACCTTCTTTATCCTGAAGAGCTGATTCTTCCCAAGACACTCTGTAAATTAACTGTATAATGACATCCTCAAGACCATGGTGTCCCGGGCCAATTTCTACCCTCAAAAGAAAGCCTTGAACGCGCTCTAAAACGCGCCTAATGATTGTTAAACCTAAGCCTAAATTTTGTTGTTGTTGACCCAACGAAATACGTTCTACTCAAAAAACGAATTTGCATTGCTCCTGTTCTGCAGTTGAGCGCTTTGAAGAATGAATTTCCAAGTGAAGGACTTCGAGTATTCTACAAAAAACATCCCGCTGGCATCCAAAAATGCGTACCATAGCAACCATTTAAATTTTCGCATTTAACTGCCAGCCTTCCGATTCCAACAGTTCAGTCGTCAAAATTGCCTGATGAGTGTGGTCCTTGCACCATACGAAACAGGTCTGTAGCAATAAAACGATGATTACTCGTGAAACCTGAACTTCTGTGAAGTTATAGCTGATGCTCCTCAATCGAGTCGAGCGCTCTACGAAATACGTTCTACTCAAAAAACGAATATGTGTACATATATATATGTTTGCAAACATTTTTAACCCTTCAGACATATAAATATATATAAACATATATTGGCGTGATCTGTTAATATGGTAAGGTCTAATTTACCCATTGGCAAATATTGCTTTCTTTTGATAAAAAAATGCGTTCATGATGATACAGTTACAGGCAGCTGTGGGAATTTCTCTTCAGTGTTTAAAGACTTTTTGCACTCAAGAATGAATGTACATATTTGTATTTATTTATTTCTGAGGGGTTCAAAATTTTTGTAAACAGCTGTATATAATTATATATAAATTTCTCTTTACTAACCTAACACTTTCACAGTAAACTGGCACGTCCCCGAATTTCCCGCAGGATCTGTGATTGTATACTGGACATTTTTCTCGTCACCGATTTCGAAAAGCTTTGGGAGATTTGTATCGACATTATTGCCATCGATTGTTAACACGATGGTGAACAAATCTTTAGTTATTCCTGGTTCATCTTCCAAGAGCGAGTTGTCTGTAAAGTTAAAGTCCCACGTCACATTGGCCATTTTGGTTCCTGGGTCATTGTCAGCAGTAATGTCAGTGGAGCAATTAACTATTGGTGGTTGCGAATCTGACAAAAACCAGCAAACAAATAAACAAAATGAAAAGAGGCAATATAAGAAGCAATACAATGTAATCTTGTCCATCTGGGATATTCATTAACTAGTAAAAGGGAAAAAGGAAAGATGGAAGGAAGGAGGGAGGGAGGGAGAAAGGAAGGAAGGAAGGAAGGAACGAAGGAAGGAACGAAAGGGGGGACAGAAGTAAGGAACAAAGAAAGGAAGGAAAGAAGGAAAGGGGAAGGGGACGAGGGAGGAAGGGAGGGACGGATGGACGAAGGAAGGAAGGAATGGGGGAAGCAAGGAACGTAGGAAGGAAGGAAGGAAAGGAAAGAAGGAATGAAGGGAAAGGAAGGACGACAGGAAGGAGTGGGGGAAGGGAGGGAGAGTGGGAGGAAAGGAGGAAGAGAGGGAGGGAGGGAGGAAGGAAGGAAGGAAGGAAGGACTGTGAATCTTGCCCCTTTAAAATCTCACGTTCAAATTGCAAGTGAAAATAAAAAGAGGATTTTAAAATAGCTTTTTTTGACTACTGAGACAACCCAGTAAGCCATTTCCCAATTGCCTCAGGCCACTGTTTTAACGCGAGGCTGTTATTCTCAAGCAAATAAAACTGATTTTCACAACAAAGTTTTGGCAAATAGCCTCGTTTTGAAACGTGAGAGTTTATGGAACTTGTTAATGGCCCATTTCAAGAGACCAATGGCAATACAGTGCTCTTGTGATGTTCTCCTATGGTTAGCATGTCGGGTGAATAGCTTTAACTATCAAACTTAGTAGAAACGCATTACGCTTTCCAAACACATTGAACACACCGTACACGCCATACACTTGGCTCTAAAATAAAAAGTCCATTTTCTGAACTGCGCTTGGACTGTAGCATACTCAATTTCTGTTGGTTTTGGCGTGTTTTTCTAATTCAACGTATCTAACGTACATGGCATGAATGGATTAACTACTACAGCTTTTACAGCCAGGTGAATTTAGCGTCGGAGGTGGTTTTGGAACCTATACCAGATTTAGCGTTCTTAACGTACATAGAATAAATGAATCATGTGTTGGTGGTGGTGGTGGTGGTGGTGGTCGTCGTAATAGTAGGGACCTTAAGCAACTACGACGACGACCACAAAAAAACAATAGGTTTAATGATCAGAACAACAGCTCTGCAGGTGCACCACGCTTTTTAATACATTTCTTTGACGTCCACTGCACGACTACGACGTGAAACCTCCTAATTTGACGTTTTATGGAGGACGTGGATATACGAAGACGAATTTTCCTTCCTCTTTTTTGATCCTTAATAAAATCCTTAAGAATTCAACTCCAGGAAAAGTCGCCTGCATTTGACATATTAAGCGGGTCCAAATAGACGCGATTAAGTTTGAAAGAACGCAAATTCATTTTTTTAGCCACGTTTTCACTGCCGTCGTCGTCGTCGTCTTCGCTGAAATAGTGAATTCGCATTCTTTCAATCTTCATTGCGATTACTCCAAGTCACTAAGTTTGTTAAATGCAGGCGAACCCTCCAAAAGTTGAATTTCTAAGAACCACATCCAAGTTCAGAAAGAGAGAGGAAATTTCGTCGTCGCTTGTGTACGTCCTCTGTACATCGTGTAATTAGGCATTTTCACGTCGTAGTCGTGCAGTGACGGCAAAAAAATGTACAAAAAAGCGTTTGTGCAAAATTGTTGTTTTGCTAATTAAACCTATTGTTTTTGCGGCGTTCCCGTTTCCGTCGCCGTCGTCGGGTAGTAGTAGTAGTAGTAGTAGTAGTAGTAGTGGTAGTGACAGTTATACATAGTATTAATGGTAGCAGTACTTTTATTGTACACGCGTTAAATACCTCAAAATCGTTAAATACGCTAAAAATCAGGGGAAGTTCATGGACCGAGAGAGTGGAACTTAGTACCCTATGAAATTCGTTAGTCCAACACCATCTCGAGTTTTAAAAGATCACTGAAGACGTACTAGTCTACTAAATTCAGTAATAACGGACCATTGTTTTTATAGATTTGTATATATTCCGTTAGATGGTTTAATAGTTGCTTCAGTTTTAATTTTTTCCTTTTTTTACTCATTGTAGATATAATAGGATATGGTTGTAAATTTGCAAATATTTTTCAATAATGTTGTTTACATGACTGTAAAGTGCCCTGAACATAGGATAAGAGCGCTATAGAAAAAAGTTATTATTATTATTAAGTTGAATCACAGTAGTAGAAGCGTGTTGGTGGCAAGGTTATTCGCTTTAACATGTATACGTCAAATACGCTAACCCTGGTAAACACGCCCACAAACTGGAGAAACTTACTTTAATAATACCACGTTTTGCAGAAGTAGTAAGAACTCATTATCTAGTTGTTTTAGATATGTCAAATACGCCAAACCCAGTAAACACTGCAAACAAAGACTAGTAAAAGTTGTATCATTTGCCTCAGCAGATATTTCATTCTGTCGTTAGCGCATTTGCCAATATTTCCGTATTTAACGTGTTTGACAAGAAGCTAAACTAGTCCTTGACCAATTCATCACACACACACAAGAATACATTTGGCTAATGAAGTAAACAAAAAGATTGTTGGCTGGAAGAGACATTGAACAAAATTTCTCGCCTTTAAGCCAATGGCAAGAGTTAATAAGCTACTTATTTGGGGGTGTTTTGGCACCGATTGGTTTATTTTGTGTCCGCTTTGTATCTGGACAAAAGGACTAATGAACTAGTGATGGTGGTGAAAGACATTCGTGCGTTAAGGGACTCATTCGAGCCCTGATTGGATGAAATGTGATAGAAATTTGCATGGACCGAGATTAAAAACTCTAGTGTTAAAAAATATAAGCCAGAACAGTTTGGAAGGACTTGGACAGAGAGACAATTTAACAATTTTTGAATATAGTTCATTCTCGTGATCAGTATCCATTGCATATTCTGCTTAACCAGGTAACACAAGCAGACCTTGCTCGCAGCTAAATATTAAAGCGATACCAGATAAAGCAGAATGCAAGTTGTAGCAAGAATAGAAAGCCTGTGTTCCATCGTTGATTTTAAATGTCCTTGGCGAGCCCATGTCGAAGAAATTAAAAACGCATGGAATTGGATATGTGACAAAAAAAAGACGAGTGCGACTCTACTTTGTGCAAATTCCACGAAGTTTGTTATATCTTCTCGGCTATTAGCACTTCCAAAAGAGGCAGTAAGAAGTAAACGACTAGAAGATAATCACAAGAAGCCCAAGAAAGTGAAGATGAAAGTGAGAAAACTACTCTTAACGCTTCGCAGCTGTCGGCGCTGGGAAGTACATTTCCGGCCATATCTTACTGGGTGGCGTGTCAGATGAGTAATGTTACCTTAGTGAATTCATTGAAAATCCCAAGACCGGTCGGTGCATCGAGGAAAATAAACAGTCAAAATCTAAACATCCTACGCCAAGTCTTGAAAGATCATAAAAACACTTGTGTGATGCAACTAGTAGAGTCATCATATCAACACTGCCTTAGTTTGCCCTAGGTGAGCCTTCTGTTTAGTCGTGTGAATTATCGCCTATAGCGTTGCGAATAAACAAAGTTATTCAACATTGCTACTGTGATGACTAAGTTTTCAGTCACAAGTTCTCCCGTTTCTCACGTTCACACTTTTTGGTGTCATCGGCAGAGCCCTTCAAGGGGAACTTGACGTCGAAGTTCATTCCCAAAAGTCTGCGAAGTCTAAAATGTCGTCCGGCTTCGGTTATAGTCTTAGAAAGCTTTAAAACCGATCACGAAGACATCAGTAACAGTATTACGACGCGCAGGCTTTAAGACATGATTGGTCTAGATATACAGGGTACATCGCAGCCTTCAGTCCCCAAACCAGCACATAAACCTTTACGTGCCAAATAACAGTTCTATACAAAGTTTACCTTTCAGTATCTTTGCAGCATAAAATATTTCTACACAACCTGATGGGAAACGACGTGTTCAGAGATCCCCTTGTATAGCACATGTACCGTATTCTACCCATACTAAGCAAGCCAGAACGTTCTTTGATCAGTCAACTTAAGATCAAGAGAGATCTGATTGAAATACATGGGGCAAGGTTCTGGAGTTTTCCCTTACTTATCCTTTCTTCTCAAAAATTGGAAGATACTAAAAGAGACGAATGTTTAAAAGCATAATATCGTTCTTGGAGCCTTTTTTTTTTTTAATCTTTTACTACAAGACGGAAAGGCAGTATGTTTAGACCTTTATAGTGTTCCTGCAAGAAAATTCGGTGAATTTATATATATGGTGTTCTATTAAGAAAACAGCGATCAGGATGTCGGACCAAAACCCTACAAAATTTAATCCGAAATGTATCTTGACAATGGATTCATCCACTTATTTTGGCTTCGTTGTAGCTACAGGTCTAATGTCCCTTTTATTATTGTTTTATTTATTTATTTATCGAACAGAAAGCCATCGTAACTCCTCGAGCATTCGTGGATTTCGACAGACCCAAGTTCCCGAACCGAAGTACTTCAAGGAAATCCTACGAAAAAAATCTTTCTCCTGAGGACATACAACACTTTTGCGCAGATTTCCTGGCGCTGTTACAACCACAAGAGTACAAACAGCCATTGCCATGAGCAATAGGGACCGCGGATAGTGGGTGGCAAGACCAGTCCTTTACTCCTCTGTTCCACATCGTTCGACTTAATTGCATTACGTGAGTAACAAGGCACAAAAGCTTTAACAAGGCAATGATCGACAGCTCTACTGCGATCATCTTTCTTGATAAAGCATTCCCTGCCCTGCTGCAAATTGACGACTGGAAAATGTTTCGCCAAGGGGGATTTACCTCTTATGACGTTATGTGGACGAAGGCCAGGGGTTTCCATTGCACTTCGTCCATGTACATAAGTTGCCAAACAGAGATAGATTTTGGAGCGGCTCACGACAAAACAATGGCTAGAAGGCTGCACAAGTATAACTTTAGAAGTCCTCCTCGCGTGAAGTCAGAAGCAAAAAGTACTTGAGGCAACACGCCATGAATCGTATTGTATGGGCGCAGAACAACGTGGAAAGCGACGCACGCAGTGCCAGACCTGAGCGTGTTGTTCTGGAACACAGTTTAGTAGAGGATGACCTGCGAGACATTTTGACGGTATCGTTGGTCGACGATCGTGAGGAAGCCGTCAGCCAGCCGCAATGTAGTCAAGAAGAATATACAGGAGATGACAACTAGCACCAATTGATGATGATGATGATAGCACAATGGCCTTCAAGACCTCACTCGCACAAACTTCACCGGAGTCTCTGCGACATCGGCAAATGAGCTTCTTACTCGTTTGCAACAACACAAAGAGAAAATGCGGCACGAGAGATATCGAAACCGTCTCATGTTCAGGGGCGTCTGCAAAAAAAAAAAACGTGTTGCTACTGCGACACGATACAATGAGCCCCTTCTCACAACAGTTAGGAATGATCTGGCTACTTCGAAAGAAGGCAAGCCGGAGCGGATAGTGAAGAGAAGAATAAAAGAGCAAAGTAAGTATTTCGATCACCATGGCTGAGAACACCGAGAAGGATGTAAATGAGTGCATGGTCACCCTGGAATGACGTTTTACGCCTGAGATGAAAGACTCGATGAACGCTCTCAGAGATATCATTGAAGAAAAGCTGAAAAACCACCACGTGAACTTGGGCAATCTTGGCTGCAAAGAAACCCTTGCAGGAAGGAAAAAGGTGTGCATATAACTACGACCCAACTGTTACCAACTGCACGTCCACCTCCGATTCTTTGCTACCCTTCAGCTTTTGTAGACACTCGTGAGCCTTCAGAGCAACCTCCCGGGATATTTGCTGTTAAAAATCAACTGTGGCCAGGGCAAAACTGTCGTTTTGGTCTTCTGACAAAATTCGTTGCTTGGTAATGGTCAGGACATTGAGACTTTGCGCCTCCAATATTTGACGAAAGCGTGTAGAATGACTGTACTTCACAACTGCATCAAAAACCAATTTGCTCATGAGTCGCCCAGCACGTAGTTGAAATAGGGTAAAAGCAAAGGCCTGACAAAGTTGATGTAGACATCTAGTAGGTGCATGCCCGCTTTGGCAACTTCCAAGCAAACTGTCGCGGCTTTCAGGGCTGGCGTTTCGACGAACTAAAAGAAACAATTGTGCTCCTTATTCACATGTTCCCCCCAGCCACGTTCACTTTGAAATTATTCGTGATCGCTGACTTGAATTGGGCAATGATACAAACTGTCCGCTTCATCTTTCGCCAAGTGAAGTCGTTTTTCTTTGAGCAGTGCGCCATCGATACTGGACCAGTCAGCCTCACTCTTCTTGTTCATGCTTTAGGAAGATCCCATTTACACAAAATGAGCGCGTCTTCAGAAGTTGATGAAGGCCGAAAATTAAAATAACAACCAAGCAAAATTAAGATAGCATTGTGCATGTTTGAGCTTGCTGCAACTTGCTTGTTATTGCTTTTGCCGGCCCTATCGTGTTCAAAGACCCCAAGCAATTTGCTGAAAACTAAATCTTCAGAATCTGCTGGAATGGTGCTGGAACGGTGTGTCAAAAGAGTAACAATTTGAATAAGAAGCAACTGCGTTAATAGCAACGGAACACACGAATAAAAAGGAACGTTTGCACTACTACCGTATGGGAACGCATCAACAGGAACAAGATTTCCTCAAAGAAATAATAAGGAACAACAATACGAAACCGGAATAACAGGGTTAGGTACATATACGTTCCCAAGATACTCATTTAGAAACAAAAAGTTCAATATTTGTTCCGATGTTACTTAAAAGGAACATTATATGCCTCTTGCGAACAAATTGTCCCACGAGTTAGCAAAGTGAACGTTCCCAAATCATACTTGGCAAAAACAGGCAAAAGTGAAATTCGGTCAAAATGCTAAATTCTTTGAGAAATGAAAAAGAGTTAAAAGATCCTTCACATTGAATACATCAAACCAGCAACCTTTGGCTTCAGGAGAAAAATTGAAAAATTGAAAGATGAAGATATCAGTTAAAACACAGATTTTGGGAAACGCAGAAGGAGGGAAGGAAGAAAGGGATGAAGGAAGGAAAGAAGAAAAAAGGAGGGAAAAAAGGAGGGAGGGAAGCAGGGAGGTAGGAAGGGAGGGAAGGAGGATGGAAGGAAGGAAAAAAGGAAGGAAGGAAGGAGGAAGGGAGGAACAAACGAACGAACGAACGAACGAACAAAGGAAAGGGAGGGAGGAACGAACGAACGAACGAAGGAAGGAAGGAAGGGATGGAGGAGTGAAGGGAGAGGGAATTGAAGGAAAAGGGGGGAGGGAGGAAATAAGGGAGAAAGGAGGTAGATAGAAGAAAGGTAGAGAAGAGGAAGGCAGGGAGGGAGGAGGGCAGTCAATCGTTTCTAAGGAGAACAGGAGACTCAGGCTATCCCCCTACCATCCTTATCCAAACGGCTTCTTTGGTAGGAATAAATGATAATAATAAACTAAAGGTAAAGGTATAAATAGTGCCACAAAAGTGCGCGCGAGAAATAAAGTTACCAACTTTTAAATAAGTTATACTGCAGTTTTGATTAACAAAGGGCTTCTTTGGCAGGAATAAATTGTGATAATATAGGATAAAGGTATAAATGGAACCAGAGAAGTTCGAGCGAGAAATAGAGTTAACCTACTTGAAAACAAGTTATACTTCAGTTTTGATTAACAACAACTAAACTCTGTTTAAAAACCATAGCAACCATACCTCGGCAGGTTGGTGACGTTTCTGTATATTTCCAAGTTCCATTTTCTTGACACACTATTGATTCAGTTACGGTATTTTTTGAACTTATAAGGTAGCCAGATGGACAGATCAGCGTACAGACTGCGTCAACTAACGACTCTGTGTCAACGCAAGTTGCTGGGCTGTAATAGCCGACACCCACCGTGGGTAGCACTGGACACGTGATCGCTAAGGCAGAAAGTTACAAAAAAAGATTAGATGCATGACGCTCGTCATATGTTACCTATTACAATATGCCAAACCAGTAAATAATGCTTTTCGCGCACCCCTGAGTTGGAAGTTATTTTTCTCAGTGCTATTCACTTCCAAGCAATTTATTAGCAAAAATAGCTAACAATCTCCAATTGTTTGCACTCTCAGAGACCTTAGAAATGACGTCAAAATGTTCAATACTCGAATGAAACACCGTTTCAGCTCAAAGTTATCCCGCTAGGGTTAACAATCCTAAAATATATTTCCTTCCTTAATCCTGAATACAACAGTCTCTATCCCAACAGCGAATGGATCCTTACAATAAATGTCCAAGCTTAGGTTTCATACTTGAAAATATTTTCTTTTTCATAAAGATACTAACGACCAAGCAGTCGTGTTGATGAAATTGGGTGCAACTGGGTGAAGTTGGGTGATGTTTCTCGTTTTGGAAGTGAATTTTATTGCCTAAGTTTCAGTGTTTACTTGTTTCAACTGTGAGCTGAACCAGTTATTGTAAACTACAGTTGAACATCTATTAAACTGCCACCCTGGGGGTACCGGAATGTGGCCGCTTAATGGAGATTGGCTGCTCAAAAGACGTTCGTCGTCAGCTTCAGGATGAAACACAGGGTATGCTAACCATGATTTTCGCCTGAGAAACATAATCAAACATTTTATGTTATCTATCATAAGTCGAAAACATTTTTTTTTTCTTTCTTACGGTTGCAGACTGGAGGAGAAGGAGACCACGTTTTGTTCCACTGACATGTGATTGTTTCACTGCCTGATCGTTTAAAGCCTCTGCGGCAGCTGTAGCTGCACCTTGTTCGGTATGACAGTTCGACTGTTGTGCAGCTGCCAGTGTAGTTTATAGCGTTACCCACATATTGTTCCGGGCAACGTCTCTCTAGAGAAATAATCACAAAAACAAATTGAAAAATAGCAAAGAAAGTTACGCGTCTGAGTGTTTGAGTTATACCTAATTGGTAATAATTTTATAGTTCCTTCAGTTTCTTCCAAGAAAGTTTGCACAGGAAAGTTTTCTCGTCTGTAATAGCACATTCAAAGCGACGTGTTTTACGACGAATTCAAGACATTTCAGCGACATTTTTTGTCATATGTGTGCCACGAAGGTCACATATATCACACTGCTGAATTTTTGGCCTGGCAAAATTTCCCCTCTTCTGAAGACAAAATATGTTCTTTGTTGCCCAAATAAACGATAGAGATGTTTGTTTCAAGTGAAGATCGAGGACAACAACTCCTGATAGCGGCTAAAGCACAAAGAAATTATTTGTGCGTGGGTAAATTAGGACTTTCTTATTAGAGAAACTGAAAGAATATCGTAAAATCTGGAAAGGGGAAAAATGCGCATCCCTTATTTTCTTGGAATATTTCCACAACAGGCCGCAAATGTATTTCTCATGCTTTTTCGTTCAAAGTGATATGTTTACTTGGATTCCTATCAGTTTAAATTAGAAACAGATAGTAAGTAAAATTAAAAGTGCTCGAAAAAAAAGTCCGAGCCCCCAGTGGGAATCGAACCCAAGACCTTCCACACACCGGTAGGACGCTCTACAACTTAGCTATGGGCGACTCACATGGCGAGTAGGTCCCAGGTTTTGGGGTAACCACGGGACTACGCATCTCGCGAGTACGCTGGACTAAGTTTCTTAACCCATCAGTTTATTTTGAATATACCACCAACACTAACTGCGGGAAATCGAAAGACAACGAAAACGAGTTGAAAGCAAACAAAAAACGCAAGGTAGATGAAAAACCCAATGCAGAGGGCAGAAGAAAATACGTCAATAGCGGGTTTAAAGCACTTGCGAAAAGTAAAGGAAAATTCGTTTTTGATATTTCAGTTACTGCCCAATAAATAAATTTGATTTGCAAGTTCAATTCCTATTTGGCTATTATTATCGTCAAGAATCATTAACGTAACTTTTTATCACCGGAAACGAGTTCAGAAAAATTGTACGAGATGTGTAATCAATGACTAATCGATGGACAATCATTAAGATAATCGATAAGTAGTCAAACGAGAAAATTACTCATCGATGACATTAATAAGATGATAAGTAATCGACAGGCCACAAAATTTTTGGCCATCGATTAGTCATCGATTACCCATTGATTATACCGAATAATCGATGACTAATCAGTTGATTACTCAATGATTATTCATCGATTACTCATTGATGTCAATCATCATCGAATTGTTACGTCTGGTTGGTTATCACGTCAGAGCCTTTGTATTGAGCAGTAGTCATCTCTTAAAGATGATTAAACTGATTTGTCCAACGTACTCCAGGCCTCGGTTGTTAAAGACTCGATAGCGCTTTTCACCAGACAAATCTCTATCCAGTGGATAGTGCAATTGGTCTCACCAATACTTATACGCTGGATAGTGATTTATCCGGTGTATAGCGCTATCCAACGTTTGAACAACCGGGGCGAGATAAATAAATAAATAAATAAATCACTGGACACACTAGCCTGCGCCACGAAACAGCGCCATTATCCTTGTTCTAGGCCCCCACCTGTCTACCGATTTGAGTACGCGCCAAGATTGGTCTATTAGAAAAGCCATTGTCAATTTTCAATTCAGGTTGAATGAAAATTCGAAACGCATTTCCGGTCATTCTTTGAACCCGTTGGGGACCCAGAACAAGGACGGAGGCTACGTTGTCGAGGTGTGCACTACAGCTAGCCAGTTGACTGACTGAAGATAGAGAGCTCAATCTATAGGCCACCACACACTTACCGTTACATTTCACCTCAGTGCCACTCCAGGCCATAAAATCGTGGTCATCAACCTTACATTGTCTGGTCTTGCTCCCTGATAACTCGTACGCCTCGTCGCATTGAAAAGTGCATTCTGACAGGTATGTTCTGTTACAAGATCCTAATACTGTGCCGTTGGCTGGAGCTGACAGTACTTCGCATCTTCGGACTGTCAATGTAAGAATACAAAAACAAGAAAATCTGATTATTTAAAACGCTAATGGTGAGGAAGCCATCGGGCAGAGCAGAGCATCGGGCAGAGCTACAAACAGTAAATCTTAAATATATATTAGATAATAGTTTAACATATTTCCAGGCGAGCCTTAGTGGATCTTAGTGAGAAAGAACACTATTTGAGAGAATTCTGTTGCGCAATGCACAATGCGCAAGGGCTTTGATCTTTATATGACGTCACATTTAATTGTTGTACGCATTTTACACTAACATGTTGCTGCTGTTCGCTTGGAAGAGTTAAAAGGTTGGGGGTTTCCTTTGTTTTTACTACAGACATGTTTCTAGGGAAATACTTATTCAAGGCATGATCAGTTTTCCTTTGTGTGGATTTCAGCCAGCTTGCTTGTCTTCGGTTATATTCGCGGCGACAAACAGAACATGTCATTTAAGTGATTTTGCCAGGGCTACTTCGCTACTCGTATAAACATTCTAATAGCACGCCTAAAAGGTGAAACAAACTTAATACCGGAGAAAAACATTTCCTGTCATCCCCCTACCACCCTCAAGCAACTCCTTCTTTTAAATAAAGGGGGAAGAAGCCTTTTAATCTGGGAATGCCCAAGGGCTTTTGAACTGGCCTAACTTAGTCTGGCCTAATCACAAGCATTATAATGCATTCATGAGTATTGACGAATTCTTTGCCACCTGGGCCCGGTTCCTCGAATGATGGTTAAGTTAAGAAATTTTGCTACCATGGCAACATGACGTAACGACATCTCACCCCCATATTCACTCCTATTCCTTACTTGTGCAGTTGATTCCATCGCGTCTGTATCCCTTAAAGCAGCTGCAGTCACCAATTGAGATACTTCCGTTGCCTGAATGGCCGGAATTAACAGGGCAAGCGGTGCAAGAGCCAGCATACCCAACAAAATCCTTGTACGTCGATGGTGGGCATTCTTCAAAATAAAACACCAGGGTGAGCAAGCACTTGAACTTCAGAAGTTTATCAAAGCTTTTACGTAATAACAGTTTGTTGCTGCCCCACGAGCGAACCTGGAGCGAACGAGCAAGGCAGCAGACCTAATCCGCACAAGGACAAAAGTTGTCGATTTCTACCCACAATGCATCTGTTTCTTTTAACCACAATGCACCGGATTTTTACCACAATTCTTAGGCCCATTTCCTTTACATACCGAACTCCACTGGCGTTTTTGGTGTCAAGAAGTTCGTTGAGGTTAGTTGAAATCCTCGATTTAATACGTCTTTAGGGTGAATTTCTCTTTTACGTTATGTTGTCATAAAGCATTCTGACGACCTTTAAGGTGGCTTGTGGTAATTGTTTATATTTTTTCTTCAGTCTATAGTAAGATATTATCAGAGAGAGAAATGATCAAAATTGTGGTGGATATGGAACGCTTCGATCCAGTTGGAAATTACTTGTGATTGAAAAGTGTATCTTCATTACTATTTTATTGCCTTTTTAAAAAAGGCTTTGCTTTTCCCTTCAAAAACAAACCTCAACTTTCACATTAAAATTACGTCTATTGTATTGCAACCAGCATGTCCGATATGAACAATCAAAATAAGTTGAAAGAAGTATTCTTTTACCTGTTAGGTACACTACTTTTAGTATATACTAAAGCAGTGGATAGTAAGCGCGCCCTGATTTGTTACTCAAACTCGGGATATCCACTACTATTCACCTCCGAGCGACGCCAATCTCGCCTTAAGTTGAGAGCAAAATAAATTTTCGGTTTGCTACCGTACAAAAAAATGAAGAAATTTTAACAAATAAACGAAGAAGCTGTTCCCGACAACAGGAAGAATGGGGCGAAATTTGATTTGGCAGTATTTGCAGGTAAGCAAATGCAAGTCAAGTCTCGCGTTGCTTTATTTAGCTGGCATGTTCATAAATAAGCTTAAAACTAAATTAAATGGTTTTCTAGAAGAATGGTTTCAAACACAGAGAGAATTCACAGTTCATTTTGATGAAGAAATGACCCCGCAAGAGCCAAACAAATGTCTTCAAATGTTTTATTTGTCGGCAAGAAAACGTGACGGCCGTGCGGCACGTCATTTGTGCGCCAAATTTGTAGTTGTTGCCAGCGATAAAGGAGTTAAAAATCATCATCATTTTTTGCCCGATTATCCCACTGTTAAGCTTCGCGGCTCGGTAAATATACATCACTAGCCACCTCCACTTCAATAGAAAATTATCGGGCTGCCTGTGGCATCTCAATTATGGAATGGGCATTCTTAGTCGAATGAAAGACAAAATTGCGGACGGCTCACCCACAAGAAGTTGCGTGTCCCACTCCCCATTCAGCTGGGGACGATTTTTTCCTGGAAGGGGACGGGTATTTCAGGTCGTCTGGCGAACAGATCTGGAAGTCGATTTGGAACGAACACGTGGAGTTATTGGCCCTATATCCACAGCTAATGATTATCTAAATGTAGCGTTCGATGTTGTTATTAGCCTGTGCGGGAGCTGCAGAAACAGTACATTTATAAAAACGCGAACCGCTGCGCACAGCTGAGTTCATCTTCATCCTATAGACTCACTTTTCTTTTCTTTCCTTCGGACATCTAGTGCAAAATAAACAAATTATTAAAGTGCTATGAATATCAACTCATCGAACGTTACTTAGAGGGAAGACTCGAAGGTTTCAAGGTGTTTTCATGGTTTCTTAAGATAATGAAGCTCGTCGAATACCAAATAGCTAAGAAATGTTACGATTTTCATCATTATTGTACATGGTGGCATCATTATTCATGGTGTTGCCACATGCGATTCTACTTGATGAAACAGTCTTTAACTCTGACGAACTGATTCTAAAAGTGTTATAAGTTATTGCTTCTTGAGAGAAAAAAAGCCTTTACTTAAGGCACTTGTTACAAAAGTAAAGAGGACTTCATAGGTTTAAGTTACTATAATTATTACTGTGAAAAGCGGGTCTGCATGAGATGTACAGTCACACAGTTTGCACGTGAAAGTGTTGGACTTTGCCCCCTTTCGTGATTCATACTTGAGGGAAATCGAGTTATCACACAGTAATCCAGTAAGCAGGATTATAAAAATAACTCATGCACACAATTTACACGTGAAGATGTTAGACTTTATCCCTTTTACAATTCGTACGTAAAAGGACGCGAATTATTTACCAGAAAATTTGCTCCAACGATTTTAAGAAATCACCGCGGCTTTAAAACATTTGCAATGAAATTATGCTTCACGTAACGTTCAGGTCAACCTAACATTTACTTACTTCCAAGAATATCAAACTGTCGAAATATAATTCTACTCATATGATGTTATTCCACTCAATACAATTTTATTCCCGTACGATACGGTTCTAAAGTTACGCATATTTACTAAATAAAATACGTTTCAATAACTAGAATGACTCTTAAGCAGCAAGCATGTATCATGTTGTTCACTTAATTCATGTTTTTTTTTTTGTTTGTTTTTTGTTTTGCCGGAATGAAAAAGATCTGTTGAACTTGGTAAGCGAGAGAATAAAGCTTTTGTGCAGGAGCTCACTCGGTACCTTTCAAACTTCTAAAACCACAATTTATAGGCCACATACTTCCCAATTAAAGTTCATCTAAAAAACATCATTTATTGTTTCATTGGAAGAACTTTGAAAAATGCCATGATATGATCTTTTATACTCTACCTTGAAGCAGGTGAAACAGAACTCATAAATTATGAAATACGTGCGTTGTACCGTTCGCGATAGCCGAATTAGGTCAGAAATGTCTTAAGGCAGCACCAACACTAAAAAATGAACCCTTAAACAGCTGCATCACTGTACTCAGCGTTTGAATCATGAAGATATTTAAATGTTATGCTTCTCGTAAACACCTTGAGCCGTAATAAAAGACGAAAAAATTGTGAAGAATCAAGATGGCGGTCTCAAAGTAACCTTGTTTGGCCTTTAGCAATATGTCATGTTTAGATGCCAAAATCTCATTAGTTCCTAAGCATTAACTCATCGTACCTTCAACTTTATTAGCCCTTGCAACAGACATCCGAACACACAAAGCGACAAAGATAGACACGCTCGGATTACTGACGTATGAGCCATTTATTCGGAGCTTTTTTATTTACCTCAATGTAGGACTAATATGAGAAAGTTCTCAATCAGTTTCCAAGGTCCTAAATTTTTTAACTCTCTTAGTTTTGAAATTCGAAATGCAATAAGTACCGCTTCCTTTTGCTGTAAGCTGAAGGCATTCCTCTTATCATAAATACTAATATTTTTCTTCTTTTTTTTTTTTGCCACTTTCGCTTTTTTTAGCCTCTTGGGCTTCCTCGCCATGACAGCTTAATAATTTTTTTTCTTTTGCTTTGTACATTTTATGGCAAACAAACCAATAAACAATTATTCAAAATAGCTCAAAAAGTGTGATCATTACAGTCACAGCAAAATGTTAACATCTTTAAGTCATTGCTTAAAACTCACTATTTTAGAGAAGCATTTCATTTATGACACTTCTTTTTAGTGTTTCATATAGTATACATCTTCGCATTATATTGTAAATTCAAACTTGTAAATAGGTAACATAGTAATACGCCGATTCAGGAAAAAACCGGAAGTTGCATGGAAGCGAGGGCCCTCATAATCAAAATGGCGACTTAACAACAAGATTCTTGTAAACAAAATAAGACAAGTGCGGCAGCCTTTAAAATAATCGAAGTGAAAATCGGCCGGATCTCACCTGTATACCAAAACATCAGATCCTGAATCAAGTAGATGGAAAAGAGGACTAATGTTGTTCAGCACATTTCGTACCAAACGATAACATTATTAGTTTCACCGGACAAATAAGGTCCACTTAAAAACAGGAGGCATGCCTTAACTGTTCCTCTTTGGTCTTCAGACAAAGAACGAGTAGACGAGGAAAAGTATCGCGTGAGGAAATAAAAAGGTCAGAATAATCGTCAATGAGCGAGAAAGTACAAGCTGTTAATTTATAGCTCTTCCTGAGCGATCGAACAATTTGCTGAAGCGAAACGTTCAGAAGTGGAAATCCTTTAAAAATAACTTTCTAAAGCAAGAGAGGAGTAAGTTTTCACGTTTGGTCTGGAACGCTTGTCGTAAAACCCAGATGATATTCCCTTAGTCTACGCTGGGTTTCTAGATTATGAAACTTTACTTTACTGATATAGCGTTTTGGAAGTATTTTAACCAAGCGTTTCCCATCTAACTTACTATGGCAGTGTGAGAGATGCCACTCAAGTGAATACTGACGATGTTTTCCATTCATAAATACACCTGGAAAAAAAAGTTTTCACATTTTTACATTTTGGGGGAAGAGAATGGATATAAGGCTGATAATATCACACACAATTAATAGCTAGTGTGCAAACATTAAATTTGTTACAGGTTGCTATATGATAGATTATAATAAGGGATTCTTCAAATGTAGGATCAGAGTGAATAAAAGACTGGGCTAACAATAACCCAAACAGACTTGCATGATTTGCAAAACCTAACTTAAGTTGAAGTCACACCGTTGGCCAAACGTAAGCCTGGGGTCTGCTAATTCTGGCAAATTGTAAAGGTGTCCTAATTTCTCCGTGCACGATGCGATAATAAAAGGTACCTGTTGCTAAAACAATTCCTTGTTGCTCCCTTGTACTACAAAATCACACCAACTTCTCTCTGAAAAAAATGCTTGTTAATGAGTTTGGTAGTAATAAAGGTGGCTCTTGTTAATGATGCCATCTTTGCCCAGTCCCTTTTCTTACTAAAGCCATAAGATAACTTACTATACATGTATCTGTCACACATTTGATCAATGCTGAAGGGCTGATCTATCAAATGATTTGTGTTTAAGTTGAGGTCAATTACAGTATCTGTACAATTCACTGTGTTCAATTGGCTCAGTGTGACAAGATTGTATTTTTTTTTGTGAGATCCTGAAACTGACTTGTGGTCGCATCAGCTGTATTGTCTGTATTGTCGGCTGTGTTTTTTAAATTGACTTGAGACACTTGCATTTGTTAAACATGAAATTTGGTTGGAGAACAGAGGTATGTGTTCTATTGTATAAACAGATGTGAGTAAAATCTTTCATTTGCATTTGTAGAACGGATCCTTTAGCGGCAATTTCAAAAAGGGAATTCATTTGAATTTGTAGAACAGATCCTTTAGCGGCAATTTCAATAAGGGAATTCACAAGCACTATATCAGAAGCATTGGGATACACCTTTTGAAAGGGAACACCTTTGTTAACTCTGACAATGTTCCCTTTGAGTTTTTCAACAACCTAGGGGTCTACCTTTCTCAATTTCAAAGGACGGGGATCATAAAAAGTAGACAACGCGCCCCTCCCCTTATGTCTCTTATGACCTGGTGTGTCTGCATGATGCCTTGGCTTGATAAGCTTTAAGGCCATGATTGACTAATGTTCCACTGTTTGTCCACCTGGAATTCCCCATTTTCTTGGCTACGAAGTGCAAGGAACGTCATTCTCCTATTGATTTTTCATTTCATTGTTCCATGACATTTCATCCAATTTCTATATAACTGTCAAGACATGGCAACTGTAGCCGCTCCCACCAGCAGGACATAATAAATCACACGCGGTTGGTGTAAGGGTTTTCTAACTGGGTCAACAATCATACGCACTTTATATTTTACAGAATATTTTTTGTAGGAGGCCCAACACAAAGCCATTACTAACGTAAACAACGTCGTTATCAACAGCTTTAGATAATTCATGATCAAGATCATCTACAACATTCTCATAATGGCATACGTAGAGAGAGATTTTTTAAAAAAACTAATTTTGCCGCATTCCTTAAGATGATCTTGGGTATCGGTCAGTGGAACAACTCTGTGTATCGACACGGTACGAAGCTTATCGTGTGGCGCGGTAGCCAGCTGACTTTTTTTAATTTCCAGGAGTCGGGCTAATTTCGCCCTAGTGAAGCCTTTGCCTGAGTCAGGATCATAAACTTTATCTTCATTTTCAGGCAAAACATTAAGGTTCTTGGCTCTGTGGGCCAAGAAAGAAATCAATTTATCGTATCTTTCGGTCAGTTTAAAAAGTTATAAAATCATTTCACCTTAAACTTAGCTTTCATAAAGGACTTCTTTTGTTACCGACATGGTTTATTCTTGTACATTTTTACCAGAATTTTACCTGGTTGACTGTAAACCCGCAAATTTTTAAGCTCCCGTTCTTTCTTCGGGTGTCAATTTGACGTCAATATTTACTTGTTCCATCTCGAAACGTTTTCGACAACAGATTTGTTTTAGTCGCCAGACGCCGCGAAGGCCGAAGGGCCCTTAGGCCTCACTTCCATGCAACTTCCGGTTTTTTTCCTGAATAGGCGTATTTTGGATTCAATTTAAATATGTAAAGCGCATTTGATCATATCGTCCTGCATGTTAATTTGCAATATATAAATATTATTATTATTATTACTGTTATTATCATTATTATTGTTATTATTATTAACCACCTAACATCTCGAGCTTTCTTCTCCTCAAATGTTATCAAGTAATCATTATCATCTGTAAATTCTATTTGGTCAGAGGTCCAGTCTCATCTACCCAAGAACATTTACAATTTTACTATCCGCTACATCAACACCTCCCTTCCTACACGTAAGAATATGGCAAGATGGGGATTATCGCAAAGTCCTGATTGCTCCTTTTGTCTTAATCCTGAATCACTCCTTCATGTTGTCGCTGGTTCTCAACAGTACCTTGATCGCTTTACCTGGAGACACGACTCAATTCTTAACTTCATTGCCAAGTCACTTCAACCTGTAATTAATGTTCACTCTTCACTCTATGCAGATGTTAATGGTTTTCTGAATCCCTCAATAATAACTGGTGAAAATTATCGTCCAGATCTTCTTTTCCTAATCCAGTCCAAGTGCCCATATGTTCTAGAATTAACAGTTAGTTTCGAGTCCAACCTTAACAACAATGCAGTGCGTAAGAAAGAAAAATATGTGAACTTGATCAACAAAATGAGTAGAAATTACAGATGTGTGAGATTTGTAAATCTCTCCATGAGTTCTCTTGGCGTTTTCGCTGATGAATGCTCCACGTTCTCAGACATGATGAATGACATTGGCATTGACAAAAAGCAGCAACGTTATATAATCAAGAAAGTGATAAATATAACCATTAGAGCAACATATTACATCTTTTGTTGTAGAAACAGGAACTGGGATAGCCCAGACTTAATGCAATTTTGATTTTTTGTTTGTTGTTTTTTTTCTGGATTTTTTTTGTTTTGTTTTTGTTTGTTTGTTTGTTTGTTTTCTTTTTTTTTCTTTTTAATAATTCAATTTCAAGCAGCATTTGTAAATTGGCTATACGTAGCGAGATTTACAATTGCACATTCAAAAACACAAATAAAGTTTCCATTATTATTATTATTATTATTGTTACAATCTGTACTTCTCAAAATATTAAACCACTGCATCGCGCAGTCAGCAGACCAATGAACCCCAGCTATGGGGGTCTAATTGTTATTTCCCTCAGTAAGGTTTCCGATACAGTGGAACTCAGTTTATACAGACACCAGGGGGACACACCAAAATGTCCATATGATCCGGGTGTCCGTATTAAGATAGCTATTAGAAAAACGTCACGAACACGTGTTTAATCGACGTATAGACTAAAGCGGATATTTTTACGAGGAAACGTTGTTTAGCCGGTTTAGGTAGACTAAACGTTATACAAAATGTTTAAAAGCTAGGTCATTCGTTGATTTCTGATACGTTTTCACTTGTAAGATATTCAGTTATAGACTGTGTCAGCGGTCAGCGAGAAAGACGGCGGGAATTTTTGAGCTTCGTTAAGTTAATTTAGCTTATGAAAGCTGCGTTTTCCTCTTTTTTTTTCTTCTTTTTTCGTGTTGTATGTCGTCAAAAGGAATGACAGAACTGGTTAATGAAAACAAGAGTCTAAAAGCTGAGCTCCTAGATACTACAAACCAGTTAAAAGCTTTAAAGGAATTATTTAACGAACTTCAACAATACTCGAGACGAGACTGCTTGGAAATCCGGGGTATTCCAAAGATTTCTAGTGACACGCGGGAAGATACGAACGAAATTGTTGTTGAGCTCGGTCAAAAGATTGAAGTTGACCTGACAAAAGAGGATATATCAACGAGCCATCGTTCTCCGAGTAAAGTGAAAGCGAACGGAGAAAGAGCTTTGTTTCCACCTGCCATTATTGTGAAGTTTACGAGCCGGGACGTTTGTGAGAAAGTTTCTCGAGCCAGGAAGGTCTTCAAGGACATAACATCTCAAGACTTAGGCTTCCAAGGAGAATAGAATGTTTATCAATAAAAGTCTTACACATAGTAATAACGAACTCTCTAAGGATTGTCTTAAAGTCAAGAAAGACAAAGGCTTCAAATTCTTGTGGACCAATGGGGGTAAGATCTTCATGAGGAAGGATCAACATGAAGGTAGCAAGATAATCCAGGTCACCAATGCTAAAGCCTTACGCAAAATAGGCGAACAAATGTTCTACACTCAAGTAATGATACCACCATAGTCATGAATTGCCTTAGGTGTAGAAACAATAATGTTGTTGACATTCAATAGGACATTAGCTCTGCCTCTTTGCCATTTCTCAGATTACCTCTCCCCCTACTAGTATAGACCATCTTGCTTGCTCTGATTTTGATCTTCATTTACCCTATGATAAGTGTTTTCAGTACTATAATTCTCATGAATTTCATGATAATCAGCACTGCAATATTAGGAGCCTGTCAGCTAACTTTGATAATTTGCAACATATGCTGTCTGAGTGATATTTGCGTTTCCCAATAGTGGGTCTCACTGAGATTAAGGTTAAAGGTGACCAAAGTTTTTTACCCAGTATCGAAATGCCGGGTTATTCATTCACTTTTCAAGCCAGGAGTTAGTAAAAAGAGATCTTGTCAAAGATTATTAGTTACTTGTATTCTTATTAGCAGTTGTGTTATTTCCCAAATGACCTGCAAATTAGTTACCTGTAAATTATGTCACCTTTACAAGTTCTTCTTATATTAATGTTTTGTATTCATTTCTGTATAAATTTAACTATTTTAGATTTCCTTCATAGAAATAGCGTTTTTCTTTTTCTCCTATTTTCTATTTTTTTTTTTTTTTGTATATGTGTGCATTTGTTCTTCGGTTTTCTTGCTGACCTGTAATTTAATTTTATTTAATGATGATGTGAACTGGCTAACTGGCTAAGCTAGCCCCCATGGTTATTCCAGGCAGCCAGTACTCTAATTTCTGCTTTTAATATTTTCATTGTTGTAATTTATTTTTGAACAACAGAGAGTACAAGTAAAAAAATTGTTGTTGTTGTTGTTGTTGTTGTGTGCTGATAACCAGTGTCCGTAAAGTGAGGTTGTCTATATGTGATAGTATGTGAAACGGGACATAGAAAAGAGTCTGTTGTCCGTATCAACCGGTGTCCGTATTAAGTGAGTTTATTCTCTGCGAGCGAAACGCAGGCGAAACGCAGGCGAAGCACGTGTACCGCGCGTTTACCGCGCATGGTCTTAGCCAGCGGCCAAAATTGGATTTCCCATAAATACCGTAAAATTCCGAAAATAAGCCCCGGGGCTTATATTTTTCAAAGGCCGGGTTTTCGAGGGGCTTATTTTTGAAGGGGCTTATATTCGGAGGGGCTTATCCGGGGAGGAAAATTTGCGTTTCAAAATCGATTGGGCTAGCCGTATAGTTGGAAGTAACTTTCCGTTTTTCTTTGTTTTACTTTGTATTTGAGGCAATTTTCCAAGTACAAGCCCCCTGGGAGCCTATAATTCGAGGGGCGATTTAACAGAGGGTTTTTTGCGTTACCGGATTGGGGGGCTTATATTTGGAGGGGCTTATACATGGAGGGGCTTATTTTCAGAATTTTACGGTATTTCTATGAATATATGCTTGGTGTCCGCCAATGACATGTAGCCTTACATCATGGAGCATGTTTTGTTTCCAGGCAAGATAGACTTTGCCGCCGATGACCAGAGCGCACTTTCACGTTATATTCATGAAGGGCTGATGTGTTTTTTCATTGTCTGTGAAACAATGTTTATGATCGGTGAATCACGAGCAATTTCCCATGCAAATGACACAGAACAGCAACCACAACTAGTGGCTGGAAATCCTCGCCGGCGAAGATTTTCCACCGAAACTCTGGAGAACGCCGACTATAATCCATCGAGAGCGGATCAAAGACGACAACCGAGAATCAGAGAGAACATCGCTTAGCACAGCGAAGGCAACGTCGTCATCACAGCGACCACAAACATGTACAGAGGCAGCGACAAAATACTACAATTACACTGCAAGCGAAACCGATGAAGACAGGGAAAACCGACTTCCGACGCTTCAAGAACCGACGAGGAGATGAGGGAAACTCTTGAAGTTTACAGTCAAAATTAGGCTGATTCAGCAACAGGACGGGAACGTCAGTTGACAACGGGAAAGCGCGCGGAAAGGACTAAACACGACTTCCGGCGCTCAATTTGTAGCTTTGCCATTGGTCAAGCCAGTTGTTTGATTTTTGCGTGCCCTCGTCAACTGACGTTTCCGTTCGGTTGCTAAATCAGCCTATTATCTTCTTCGATGCAGCGATAGGAAGCAAGAGGTACACGATCGGTACAATGCACGTCAAGAATATCTTTCCGACGGACTCGATCAGCCTTTAAACCAAGAGCAACAATGGGTTTTACAGTAAACTTTACTTTGCAATGAACAGTTTAGAACACCGATTATGTGTGACATGCTGTAGGGAAGCGTTACATTTGTAAACAAATCCTCACTGAAAAACATTTTCGTTTACAATTTTCTTTACATTTACTTCCACAAAACCATACCAAGTAAAATATCTATCTACGTATAGCAGCCTTATACATATAAGCTGTTGTTTCTTTCTCTTTTTCAAGTCAAGCATAACTAAAATTAACTATTGGTGGCCTCCTATTTTGGCCCTATTCAATTAATATTCGAAAAGAACATCTGTATTTCGGATCTCCTCAAAACAGTGGTGTGTGGCATGTATTACAATCCCAGGAAAATCAATTCTTTTCCCCGTAAGGAAAAATTTAGCAAGTCAGGGAATTTTAGTACAAGTCAGGGAAAGTTAAACTCTTTCAAAGAAGTCAAAGGGAGGTCACATTTTCGTGCATATTCACCGAAGTTAAGGAATGTTTCGTTGGCAGAATAGTGTTTCAAGAAATTAAACGTCAAGCAGATATATCAATCAATCAATCAATAATTTATTTTCCCACGTTATAGTCTAAGAGCACAAGTGCTCGTTCAAAACGGTTTCCTTTAAGATCAATCCATTCTGCACTTTACATTCACGATCAATTCATGTAATAAATAGGTGGAGAGGATGGCTGTGATGGGAGTTTGGGTATTTATCTTGTGTGCCGGACACAGATGGCATAAACCAAAAAGAGCAAAAAACCATGAAACAAAAGTCTGAGAATTGAACTGTGCCTCTGACAAGCATGTTTCAACAAGCTCATGCATGTTGAGAATTGAGAAACTGATCAGCTTCAACATGACTTCATATACAAATACATTCTTGCATGGGTATTTGTTTCTCATGCACAAAGAACTATGAACACTTTCCTTAATCAGGATTTGGTCCTTTTTACAGGGATAATTCAGTGCAAATGAGGCTAGTGCATATTCAGTAATCATGAGTCATGATCACTTTCAAAATTCTCCTCAACTGAATCATTAATGACGCAATTTCTAATTTAGTGTAAGTGATTGCCTTCACCTTACTGGTACAAACAATTAGTTGTCAACTGTGATTATGTACTACAACAAGTGCAAACACTCTCATTGCTGAGGTTCACTTATCAATAAACCTTTTTTTTTCTCCAATTAAAATCCTTTTCTTGTTATTTTCACTGCAACATTATCTCCTACCATTTCATCCACTCACTACTAATCAGGATACTAATGACACACTTCACAAGTATTTTTTTTTTACACTTATTACTAAAGATGGGATGGGTTAGCTGCATATTTGCCTGCAGTTATTCACTATCACACTCATTTCCATTGACTATGATCAAACATTTAGGAGAGTCAAATCGGAGTGAAAACGGAACCTATGAAACATTCGCTACCCTTCCTTAATAACACCGACCACATTTAAATCCCAGAAAATCATTTTTAATGACAGAGCACTGGGTTCCAATTTAATCCAACCCAAAGGAGATTAACTACTTCTCAACTTCGAGTATCAGAGCGATTGTTGAAACCCGCCCTCCCAAGATACACAATTTACTCCAATCCCCCCCCCCCCCCCCAACTTCCATTCCAGACATATTATGGGCCTCAACGCCACCCCCCCTCGCCCGAGCTTCGCGAGGTTATGCGAGAAACGTATTTCTAGTTTTAGAGAAATATATGAGCATTTTGTCAGGGCAAACGAAACTGTCCGTTAGAACGGGTTTTCGTAAAGCGGAGTTTAATTGCTTTTGTACTTTTCACTTACGTTTACAATCTCCCTTGACACCTGAGCCGAACATCCCTTTAAAGCATGCGCATTTGTAGTCTCCGTACACTAGACCGCATGAACAAGCTGCTAGATCGTCGCAATTGTTCTTGCACTTGTCAGCACCCACTTTTTTTGTCTGCCATACCTCCTCGTAAGGATCTATGTTGAAAATAACACAAATAATAATGTCTTAATATATAGATTTAGCCAGGGCTAAAAGCGAAGCTCCCATTAACTCGATTTTATGATTTAAATCAAACAATAAACTTGTATTCCACAACTCAGTTAACTTTAGAACACATTCATGTGACTAATTTGAGGGAAAGGTTAAGTGATTTTAGAGAACAGTAATTTGCAAACAGTCCAAGCTAAGAGTGAACTTAATCTTACATCGAGTTGATAGCCTTATATAAGTACACCCAAAAAATAGCAATCATCTTCGATCACATTTAAGAGCGCGGGCTCTTGATCACAGTAGATTAGGCCTGGAAAACAAATCAGGCGAAATTTTTTGCGTTCGACAAGTTTACTTTACAAAATCTTGCCAACAAGTCTGGGGACGTGTAAACCAACCTTTTGTACTTTTAAAAAATCACATCTGAGGTGAAACAGTACCATGAGGCGCTTTTTTTATCACACAGACCTCGGACAGAATGCAGTATTTCACAATTTTGCAATACAAATTGCACTCACTCAATATTCAGGACGATCGAAGGACGTGTGGGCTTTTAGCGAAACCGTTAGAGAAATTTCCAAAATAACCTATACGGCTAGCCAGTTCTCACTTTTGACAAGCGCCAAAGTCGACTGTTTAAATTATGATTAATAGAGTTATACGCTTTAACATGATAAAGAATTTGTTATGTTTATTTTTTATTTAATGTTTTTATAACGATGTGTAATCTTCAAAAGCGTTTGATACGCGCGGCATTGTGACTACTCCTACATGCAAGCGATGTTCATGACCGACTGAAAACAAACGGCACAGCGATAAAAATTGCACAAAAGAGACTACCAACAATCAATAAAGGACAATAATTCGGTGAAACATATACAGAGACAACAATTTTCATTCACGAAGACAAGTATTAAAGTGTTTCAGAAAATCGTTGTTTATGTTTTTCATTTTGTAAGCCGGCTTCCCGGTGTTTGCTTTTTCAAAGATGAATTCGAGGCAAGAAAATCGCTCAAAGCTTTCTTTTACAGCCAGAATTATAACGAAATATTCTTTGGAACGTTTTCTTTTTATTCGCGGTAAGAAAATGACTAAAGGCTTTCTAAAGTTTTATAAGCTTATAATCAAACCTGATACTCGGTCAGATCATTGTCTCAAATCTTACAATTAAAAACGTGCGTAAACGTGCGCTATTTAGCCGCATAAACTACGCTCGACTTCATTAAATTAGATATAAAGAACAAACGTCAAATACAATAATTACTCAGGCTTACCATTCGAGATGCACTGAAAACTATCAAATAAGGCCAGAATCGCTTCAGACTTTTCAACCCTCTCACGCATCAAGCAAGGTGAAAAAGGAAAACGATGCCATCCGAAATCGGATTTCCGACTTTAACAAGCGACGTATTTCTCAACCAAAAACCCAATAAACAAACTAGCCATGAATAACAGAAGACTCTTGATAGCAGCTGAATTTCATTTTGTACATTCAGTGGAAAGAGACAGTTAAAAACATCACAAGTTGACACAAAACTCTGTCAGCTTCAGCTGTCAAAGTAAACAGGTTTCAAGATGCTGCATAAATTTTCCACATGAACTCACCTGTCAAATTTTGACCAATCACAGCATAAAAATTGGACGTAGAGCGTGACCAACGCATGACCTTGGTGAGCAAAGTCAAAAAGCAACTGGCATGTCTTCCCTGCCTGTAAAAACTTGCTGAATTTTAGCTTCCGAGGTCAGTTTGAAATCAAAATTTTAATTGTGCGGCACATAGAAAGCAATATATTTCATATGAATTAAAAAAAATTAAACTTGAGCCTGCAATCATTTGAAAACTAGTAACTTGTCAGCGGATAACTTCAAAAAGATACTCGACTTAGATGGGTCGACACCTGAGCCCGCGATACGGTCGGTGATACTGGTCAGCGGATACCCTGTTTTGACAGCTGTCAATTGACCACATCATTGATGTGCAATATATGTGTGCAATATCAGTCTTCCTGTGCTCCCAAACAAGGTAGAAAGTGTGAGGATTGAACACTGGTTTCCCTGTGGTGCGGACGGACGGACGGGCAGCGGACGGACGGGCAGCGGACGAGCGGGCGGGCGGTGTACGGTCACGTGATTACCAAATTTTCTGGGATGGGTAGATTTACTTACCCATGGTGCTTCGCAGGCGGGCTTCGCCCGCCAGAGCTCCGCTATAAAACGGTAACGAATCTCTTAGTCAGTTATAGATATTTCAGCCGCCTACCAAACAAGCAACCGGATTTATTTTTCTGTCGGCTTTTGCCGAGTTAAGTGATGCAGCCTTTGTCGTCGTAAGAGTTTCCAAAATGTGAGTTAGTAACAAAGAAATACTGTACTATCAAAACAAATCAGAAGTCGCTTAAGTTTCGGACTTTTCGGAACTAATCGACACCAACCCCGACATTCGTGCCTCGTGGTCACTAGAGTACCACGAATCGAAGCCGTCTGGTGTCGGATTTATTCCACGCCAAACATACACAAGCTTGGTCACTTTTTTGTTTTTGTTTCTGTTTTTTTGCAATCGTTTAAGCGACGAAGAATGTTTTTGAGGGTGAATTTCGACGGCAGAAATGTTTTAAAAAGGGAAGTGACAATGTGAACAAATTTGGACAATCAGTTTCAAACCATTTGTTAAAGATGCGTTAAATAAAATACTTTCCCCCTCTCCCTTCACTTAAATATGACGCTTACGTGGCGTTGCGACACTCTGTTTCCCTGAAATGTGAGCGAATCTAGGCTGAGGCGTTTTCAGTTTATTATTTTTGTTAATATTTTATTATCAATACCCGGAAAAAAATATACAATTTGAAATGGCTGCATGCACATATACACACAAGGCGAAAAACATAATGGAGAATCAAGTGAAAAAATTGCGAAGAAAAGGAAGACAATAAAAAGTGGTACAAGTTATCCAATTGCTCAAACACAAAAGGTTCCTCACTGAATGAGAGCCTCTGAATGAAATCATAGGAATTACCATTACATAATACTAGACTGCGCACCTTAAACAAAACGTAATAAGGTACCAACTGAAGGCCTATGAATGGTAAACCCACAAAAAAATACCTGGAGCCCTGTAAGGCGCCCCTGAGAGCAACGGCAACCATAGAATAATAAATTGCTTTTATAAAAAATTATGGTTAAAAATGATTTAGGAACGAACGTAAAAAGGTGTGGTGTTAATTACACTTAACTCTATCCTTAGAGTTGAATTCCGATCTTTTATTTAAGCCGTAAGGTTGAAAAGTGCACAGCTAAACGCACTAAAATGCCTCTCTAGTAAGGAGACGTCTAACAATGACAACTCTCATTTACAAGCAAACACTTTCTTCAAATCATGGGCCCTAAGAATGCTTGCAGCTAAGCTTATCTTGCACTGGGAATCATTGACCAAAAAGCTAAATCCGGAGAAATCAAACCAAATCTGTGGTGGAGGTACAGGGGTAATATTTTTTATCTATGGACCCAGGAAACTACTAAATTGGATGAGGTTACTGCCTTCATTCTTGATTTTTTATATCCCACCATCAAATTCACCATTGTCTCATCGGAAGCCTCACTCAATGTTTTAGATCTCACCTTATCGTTACTCCATGAATTAATGTTTATTCCAAACCTACTGACCATCGCATGCATATTTTGCGCACTAGTGCTCATCCCAAAGCTATTCCCTTTGGAGTTGCCGTTAGAATTTGCAGCAATTGTTCCACCGACGGGAAATTTTAGAGAAGAAAAGAATAACTGAATTATCTTGTTAGTCGTCGCTATCTCCCATATCAGGTTATGGAGCAATTTGACGCAGACAAAGAGATCCCGAGAAAGAAACTCCTCACTCTCAAAACACAACATCAACAAAATTATTCGCAACCATAGTCACCTAATCTATAGCTCACCCACATTAGCACAAATTTTCCAACAAGGTTCGATTTTTCCATCTTTTAGAACAACCAAAAACACCAA
This sequence comes from Porites divaricata, assembly GCA_038088405.1. Classification (NCBI taxonomy): domain Eukaryota; kingdom Metazoa; phylum Cnidaria; class Anthozoa; order Scleractinia; family Poritidae; genus Porites; species Porites divaricata. The sequence goes on from JBBMOI010000005.1 coordinate 5,783,305, forward strand.
AGACCTTTAGCGGGTCCTAACGGTACATATTACCGTACACAAAAAATGATTTCCCGTAGCAGTTTTACTGAACGCTTTTACAACATTAGACATGTCAACTGAAAATCAAAGAATGCAATTTATCTAATGTAAACTTCACTACCTTGGTTAGCTTTCCAATGAATTCAAGGTCAGATTCCGCAATAGAGTGTTTTCACATGACGTCACGGCGGCCATATTGGTGCCCCAAAACAATGAAACGGCGGCCATGTTGGTATCCCAAACCAATCCTCTGGGAGTTGTACTCTTTTCTTATGCAAATGCTTTCTTTTGTTCTAATAAATTTGCATAGATGCTGGCCACGTGAGTGAAAACACTCTATAGAGAAGACCACTTGTGAGATTGCTGTTCATTTCAGCAAAAACAAAAACATATATTGTCTGACTTTGAGTTCATTGTGATTGAGCAAATCCGCAATAATGATGATAAATACAACAAATGTACCTACGGAAATCCCAAGTGTGTTTTTTAAACCTTGACCCTAGAGCTGAATAAAAATAGTCGCTAGTTGGGGTTAAAAAAACGACAACTTAATTGCTGGCAACACACGAAAAGTCTCTCTTGGCAAAAGCGACAGAATTCTTCAATGGAATTAACAACATTTGAAAAGGAAAGAAATAAAAAACTTTCAGTATCTCAAACTGTGAGGCTAATTGCAAGATGCCCAACAAAAACAGAGCTAGAATTCGCCTTTCCTGAGCCTAGACTTGGTTTTCTAAGATCTTAATCAATTTGTCCTCTTGTTTACAGACTTGAGTCCACGAGCTTCTTTCTCTCTTGAAAGATACCGCACTGCAGTGGAGCTAATAGGGTGTCTTCCGATATTCCTCTTGATAAACTTTATTGTCTGTCTGTCAACGTTTTGCCGCTCTCCCAATGGCCAATGATGTGGTAAGCTAAGACAGGAAAGGCGAACTGAGTTGCTACATTGACACGGTTGGCGTCCTACAGAGGGCACTTTCAGATTATTGAGAGCTTTGCAAGTACGCCTTTGTTGCAACTATAAGTGCCAACTTCACGTCTCACATCACTGACTTCTTCACACCTAGAAACTTGTACTTGGCCCCAGTCTTGAAGTTCTCGACCAAGGCCAACAATACCCTTCAGTAGCATTCAGTTGCCAGTAAACCGTCTTAGACATAAAGTGAAGAAGCACGGACAGAGTGCTTCTCCCTGGGGCAGGTCGTTATTGAATCTGATGGTGGAGGAATTCTCGTTTCCCTGCTTTGTAGGAACTGCGATTCTAGTATTCTAGCTTGCGCAGTGGTTCCGGATCACCCTACAGATTGCCTGGGGAACCGGTGTACTTCCACACTTTCATTAAGCCACTAGTCTTATGATCGTCAGAGTCATAGACCTTATTTACTTCCACCCAAGCCAAGCAGTTGCAACCGTGGTCATCTTAACGAAAGGCTTCAATTTAAGGACGTATTTGAATAAACAAATGTCATGAAGGAGGAAATGAATTAGGAGACACCTTTCCCATTCTCTCTGAACATTTAAATGTGTGTCGTTTAGATGCAGTGAACTGTGGTAGTCAAGAATTTTGGCCACTCTATTCGGTGCTTTAGTAGGTCTTCTTCTAATATATTTATTTCCTTTTTTCAAGGTTTCCGTTTGAGATTCGTTTCCTAAAATGCTCTACAAAATGATTAGGGTAGCCCTATCAGCTATTGACTGGTATCAAAAGGGGCCATGCGTAATGTATGATTAGATGATAAAAAATTTACACATTAAAAATTGTTTAAAAAAAATTATGTACCAGGACTTAAAAAATGAATAAAAAGAAGATTACAAATTTTTAGAAGAATCACAATTTATTTAAGATTAAGCCCAAAGGAGCTACCGTAAGTTATGTAAGTATATTAATAACTCCAAGGTAAACTATTAGCTAAAATGTAGACTAAGGAGTTTCTTAAAAATGGAAAGCAATGTAGCTCTTTTAATTAACGCAGGTATATTATTAAAAAGAACTGCACCTGAAAATGTAAACGTGATTTTTCCTAGCGTTAACACATACTTCCTTGAGACGTTGGTAATTTGCGCACAGCACTCTTATGAACCTCGGTCAGGGGAGGCGGGGCTAAGTGTTTCTAAATATTTCTGAGTTGAAAGCAAGGCCACGAAGTTTCCATTGTCGACTTGTTTAACTTGACTTAACGCAGTGTTCTCCTTAGCAGGAGGTAACCGGTAGAATTTAAGGAGGCTGATCACAGTTTTGCGGGCGGTCAGCGGTAGCGCATGTTTTAAATTAGACAAACAAACATGGCGGCGAAGAAAGCAAGGGTACATCTAAGACGATTTCTCTCTCTTTTGTTTACTTTTATCATATTTTAAAAAATCAGAACTTTAAAGTGGAAGTTGAGCAGACGACTTTTAATAATTACGTACAATAATATTATGGATCATCTAAAAATCCGTCTGTTAAAATTTGGTCAAATAAGTTTCAAATGGTAATGATTAATTATAGTAAGCTGTGTCCAAGTTTATAGGAAAATCTAATGAGCGAATTTTATGTAAACTGAACAAAAGTGAAATTTTAAGGTTGTATTCCATCATTTATGTTGCCATGGAAACTACAAAAACGTCAAATTTTACCTGTCAATCAAAATCTTTCATCAAAATATATTTCACTTGCCAAGTTTCCGCTTGTGAGCTGCAACCTTTCTCTTGGCATGATTTGGCAAATGACATATACTCACAAGCGGCCGAAACAGTGTTCAGCCACCTTTTTTAAATGTCTGAAGAAACACTTCTTACCACCTGCAACTGCCTGAAGGTTTACTAAAATAAAATAAGTTGTTTTAAAAAATACGCAAGTTGTGATGCGATCCGATCCGATCAAGGTAATGAATGAATATATGGAAGTGTACTCAAGTATGCACAGCTTTTCTTTTTATGGGCCACCCATTTCGGAAAGCGTGCATTGACGACAGTAAAATTATTGGAATCAAACATTTTAAACTGTTGTCTCAAGATAACAACGGCTGATTTGCGTAAAATAGGTCTTAAAATGAGGGAATGACGCTTTCAGGGAGCTTAGCTCCTAAATTTCAAAGCGAGGTCGTAGCCATGTCCCTCATTCCACAACGCCCCTGCCTTACCGGTCATGAATGGTTCCTTACTGCTGAGCTAAAATTTAGGGAGAACACAGTTAAAGCTTGACCTAAAATTAACTTACCCCCTCTTAAGTACGTTGCAAGTTCAGAAAACTGGTCGAAGTTTACCAGGTGGAAAGCTTGCATGTCTGGTTCTTTCACAAGCTGTTTAAGCTGATTATAATCAATGTTTCCTATACCAAGAGCAAAAACCTCTACGGAACTGTTGGTGTATATCTCTTTGGCAAGTGAAACAGGACTAGGATCACGCCAAGGCCAATTCCAATTTCCATCAGTAAGAAGAATAATGGTAGTTTTAACTTGCTGAGTTTGTCTCTTTTGACTGCTCATATTTCCGAAGCAAACACTGTATGCAAGTTGGAACGCAGCCTTCATGTTGGTCGCATAACCATTTTTACCTTGGGACATCGGGTTGAATTTTTCGTTGAAGGTGCATTTGTTTTTTTCCAAAGACGGATTAGACACTTGATCTATGAAAATGCTCGCGTCAGCTCCAAAGGGAATAACCTCAACACGGGTAGCCTCAATACCAACGCTTATTACATTCAGCAAGTTGGTAATAAATTTCTTCTCTTCGTTGAAATCACTGCTGCTTAAACTAAAAGAGGTATCAATAAGGAACAAAATATCGGACTTTGAGTTTTCATAGGAGGAGTGATTGTTTCTGAGATCCAGAAGTGCTCTCTCCGTGAGGTCCAGCCAGTCTTGACAACGACCAGTCCAGGAATTCCCCAAAAGGAAAACAGTGATATAAAGAAAAGCGACCATTCTCTTTGTAAATGGCGGCGACTGGCACTAAAAGAAAATGTAAAGCCTAGAAGACTTAAACTTTTTAAGAAGCAACGTGTAAAAGTTTCATTTTCTTGACAGTTTCCGAAGCTGAATAAATGTTTACAGGTCACTCTATGCAAAACCAGTTGTAAACTTGCAAATGATCGCACTTTGATGAGTGATATGTTTAAACACCTTAAGAGTCACATATTGGAATGCAAACGCAAACTGCAAAATTTAAAAACATAGAGTCCACGTACATTTACATACAGCACGCAATTTAAGTTAATTTGCCCACGTATTTAGAGTCAACGAATCTGCTTTTTTTTTTTTTGAGACAACAATTTTGAAATAATGCATTTAATAATGTGGTACTTTGACTCAGTACGTTCGGGAGAAAATTAATTTGGGGTAAAACGTTATACAGCTGAATACACAATATGGATCTATCATACAGCAAATTTCTCACGGATTCTATGAATTACAACAGAGAGATTTAGAATCACTTTATTGTACCAATAGACCAAGTATATTTTTCCCTTTACATCTCGTGAACTTTTTTTACACGCACAAAACGTCAGTAACATGCGAAGGTTGTGGTGTCCTCTATCTTTACTACCCTTCCAAACCAAATCAAGCCTGATATTTTTTTTAGGGCTAGGGGCCTTGTTTGGTTCACTCATCTATTGTTTCATCACACAATAGAACAGCTCACTCTGAGAGACTTGTACCGGCCGCCACCGCCTCTCTCTCTCGCGCGCGCGCTCTCCGTAAGCAAAGTCAGGCACTTCGGTAACATCTTTCTCTTTTCCCAATATCTACGCAACAGAAGCGTGGTAAACCATAAAACCTACGTATTGCATGCCTCCTTTACCGAGTAATATTCACCCAGAATCGCAAATCCTTACGTTGAAAATGCATTAAAAAATCCACCGAAATGTACGCGAGAGGTTACAAAAGGGCCCTATGTCGTGGTAAGCACTTTTTTAAAAGGTATTAATTTAAAAACAATTTCTTAGGCAAACTGTAGCTATAACCTTACCATTTATTTGCCATACGATTCTCTCGACTTACCACGGCCTTTTAAATTGGAGATATTTGCGCTCACAAAAAAATGCCGTGTATGAGTATGACTTTTCAGGTCGATGAAAGGTTTCAGGATTCCTGAAAAGCCAGTGCGACTTTCAAAAATCGTTTATGTCACTCTGATCAGTCGAAACGTGATGAAAATTGCCTGGTTGGTGAAGTAGTCTCTCAGCTATCTAATGATGGAAAGTTGGGATGAATCGGCCTGTTTGTTTTTTTTTTTTAATGAATGATTTTTTGTTGCCCTGTCTCAAAATCAGTTACGCTAAGTTTCCAACTGATGACATTCCCATCATTTTTCAAGAGATAACAAAAATCATTATAACCAATTTAAACATACATATGGCAGCAATAAGTGACCAAAAATGCAATACTATCAATTAAAAAAGAAACTAGTTACAGACGAGAAAAGTTGTTTTCAAACGTCAATGCTTTTGCTTTTTTGCAAAGGTTGCGCAAGTAGAGTAAGTGTGAACTTTTTGCAATAGGACAATTGCACGATGACGTCATTTTACTACAGCTACCAGAATCTTTGAGTGTGTTGTTTTCTTGTGCAAATTAAGGCTATTGTTCTTTTATCCTCAGCGGAATTGGCAAATTCAAATAACAAAGCAAAAGCGAAATGAATTCTGGTAGTTGTAGTCAAATATCGTCATCGTGCAATTGTCCTATTATTGACGATCGTTTAAACGTATGGGATAAGAAGTTAAATGAATAAATATCTGAAATAAAGCATTCTACCTCTAACCACTTTTATAAAACTTCTCGCTGAATATATTGTTTTTACCTGACCCAGCCTAAAGGTGTCCATAGTTCCAGGGTAACGTCAACTTCACCTTGTCTGCTTCGTCGAAAGCGGATTAAGAACATTAAAAATGGAAAGGCGGGAAACGTACTGGCTGTATAGATACTTTTTACTTACTTAGAATTCTTAAAAATTAAAAATACAAAATTTCGCAGAAAAATTGTGCGCCACAGCCCCTTCGGCCCCACCCCTAGATCCGGCCATGTCCTTGAAGATTTTTTCCCTAATTTAAATACATAAGACATTTGCTTCATGTTGCTTTTCCTTTCAGAAAGCAGAAATAATAAAACAAAATTCACACTTTTGTACTCTATTCATTTAAATGTGGGTGCATGGCTTGAGCATAGACTTATGCGACAACTACTTTATACTAGCCTTAGTGAAGAAGAAATCATAAAACGCGACTGTAAAATTTATAAGACTAAACATTTGCTGTTAACAAAAAAAAAAAAAATATATATATATATATATATATATATATAAGCTCAAGTACACAGTTTACATTAATATTTTTAAGGCCTGGTGGTCTATACAGCTTCCTTCAGATCCTCTTCAAGAAACTGCTCCTTTATTAAAATGCGACAAATATCATACAACGTTAGTCTTTTTGAAATGTTTAAAGGCTAACTGCTGACAGAAAATCAGAACGCAGCAAATTAATTAACTATGTATCTGACCCAACCCTTCATGTTATTCAGCTAAGAGGTCAGTGCTTACAACAATGAGTCAAACTACTAGGACCGCGCCTTGAGGTATTATCATCTAATATTCACTTGCTGTTAACTTTAAATGACCAATTGGATACACTGCACGACAAGAAGAAACCGCCTAGCGAGAAATGAATTTAACATGGGAAATGTGGAAATAGAAAATCAAAGACAAGAATTCTTGACATGCATTAATCCCGCTGTAGAATAAAAAATATTTTAATCCATAACCGCCCACCCTTCAGCCCGACAGTTCTCCGGCCTTTACACACAAGGTACTAAAAATTACTCGCATTGTTTCAAATAATCAAATACAGAGTAAAAAATATATCTTATGGTGTATTCTTGGAAATATAATTTGCCGGAAGGGCGAACATCTATTTTCTCTTTACCACCAGCGTATCCCCTTGTGTTTGCACTCATTAATGTCTATCGTTACATGGATTGCCAAGATTGTTTGCGCGCGCTCCCCCCTTGGTTTTTTTTTTTTTTTTTTTGCTCCCTCGACAATTCTTAAGATTAAAAGAACAAGTGATTAATATGTGAAAAGACAAAGTGTCGGAGCGTTTAAAGCAGAAGCGATGAAAGAGATCTTTAGGGTCGCACGAGCCAAATAAGGGAATTGCATGTTTGAAGAAACGCACACTTGAACCACGTGCCCCATACAAAGCATGCATATGGCCACAATGTGCAATTTCTTCTCAATCTGGAAATATTTGGCCACTTCTACCTTTGAGTAAAAATCGGTGTTTACCGTCATTAAAAAAAAAGGATTGGCAAGAGAGATTAGAAGCTGTTTCGTTCTCGTTTTTTTTTTTTCTTTTTGACCTCGACTTTGGCAGAGGTTATTATGTGCACGGAATGGACTAGGTCAGTCAAGAGGCAGATCAGACTTGTGGGTTTGAAATTTGAGAAGTGTCCCGAGTGAAAGGGTAACACCAGTCTATATGGTCGTGATCTTATGGTGCAGTGTTAGCAGTCCATTGCTATGCCATTAACTTGCCCTTATATAATCTCTACGTAAGCACAGCTTCATGACAAGTACATTTGTCTCCCAAGCATTATATTTAAAATTAATAACAGTAGCAACACAGTCGGTTAACTATTAAAAACTGTCCGGCTGACAAGATTCAAAAACCCTATTGCATTCCGTTTCAATGCTCTAGAAATTTTGTCCGCCCATGTCTTTTTGTCTTTGCTTAAAGGAGCTGTGTCACGAAATTCAGCAAAATTAGGAAATTACAAAATGCCCGTTAAATTAAGAGAAACATGAAAATAACCGCTCAAAACTTTAAAGGAAGGTTAAAATAATACAACAGAAACAACAGATGCCACGGATGGGCAAAACTGAAGAAGATTGAAACGGATTGAAATTAGGATTTTTGAAAACTGTTCAGCCTAACAGTTTTTCAAAGTTGATCCCTGCTGCTTGCAACTTCAAAAATAATGCTCAGGAGACGTATTTGTTTGTCTCGGATCTCTGATTTTGTCATGTACATGCAATTTTTTTGCTTACTTTAAATTCCATAGCGATTGAGGGCGAATAATTGGAAATTTAAACAAAATGAACTGGACTGCCGTGACACAGCCCCTTTAACACTCTTATCGCTTGGCCCTAAGTAAAGTGAAGCAAACGTGACTGTTTAGCTGTGCCACACGAAAGTGTTCTTGGTTTTTCAGTTATGCTACTGCCTTCATGGATGCTAGTTTATGCTTGCAAATACACCTTGTGAAAAATCCTTTCTTCGGGTATAACTATAAACTTAAGCTCACCAGTAAAACAGTGCAGACGACTAAGTTCTTCGTTACTTAAAAAATACTGTATGCGATTTTTGTCGCAAGACGGTGAAGCCAGACCTAAAACATTTCACACAATGTAATGATTTTATGGTATCTCGAAAAATATGGTTAAAAACCAAGGCCTGTTTGCTCATTTCGCAAAAACAAGACGTCGAGATGCCCAGTCACACAAAACATAACCTGGTTCATCGTGCTTTCTAGATTATCAATGTTCATTTTTCTGACGTCTATAAAAGATATGGAAACAAATAATTTATATTGAATAAATTTGACATTTAGATTATAATTTTTACTCATTTGAATAAAGTGACGAAAGTTTCCTACTTTCTTAAAAAAAGTGCCACATTGCATGTTACAAATGTTCCCTATGAAGTGACAAAAGTTCCCTATTGTTACAAAAGTTCCCTATGAACGTGACAAAAGTTCCCTATCAATGTTACAAAAGTTCGCCATGTTACCGAAGTGCCCTTTTTTGGTGACAAAAGTGCCCGTTCTTATGGCTCTCTCTCTCTCTAGTTAACGCTATTTTCTCAAAACATAACCGCTTGCCACGTGCTCGCTTTCCTTTAATCTTCAAAACAACAACAAGCCGAGGCTGATAAGGCGTGGTAAGTCCTTAACATCATACGATTGTTTCATCGCCAACGCTATTTTTTTGAAAACACAATTGCCTGTCACTTTCTGGGTTTCATTTAATCATCAAGACAGCATCACAATTCGGTAGAAAAGGCGTGGTCAAGTCATCAACATCATAGACTTGTTTCAGGGCCACCGCTATTTTTTGAGAACAACTCAACTTGGCAAATGCTCGGTTGCTGTTGTTTTTAACTAACAGGTATTGCTAATCTCGCTTGTTTTGAAGCTATGTTTGCTCGCTCATGAAGTGGCTGTCTCATTTGGCTTCACCGCCCGTATAAAATAGGCCAAATGTTTGAAAAATCACTTAAGAAAACAGTCTTTCGTAAGCTAAACTGAACTCTCTCTCGGCTTCTTTACAGCCATGCATCCTATATATCAACTGCCTAACCAAAAGAAATATAAGGAGGAAAATGCAAAAGATAGACAAGGCCAGTTTCGCTATCTCTCAGAGGAAATAATGCAGAAATCACGCCAGATGAGTGAAGAACAGAAAATGTGGAAAAGGCAAATCGAAAGGGCAGAGTTCCAAGCCTATGGAACATATCCCCCGGATCAAACGGCTTTGGATACGAAAACCAATATGAATACTACACCAGTATATAAATGTTCTGGTCAAGTCAGTGTACACTATTGCGGTGATAACTGTCTTTATTAAGAAGAAGCGGCGTATCCCGTTTATGGAACACCACGTACGGATGGCAAGGCCTTTTAAAGAGAACAAAAATTAACTTTGGCAAGTTCTAAAAGTATTATAGAATGCTAAACACCGGGGCCCGGTTCCTCGAAAGATGGTTAAGTTTGACCCAGGATTAAGCCAAATTTTATGCAAGGTTCTTCTTGTATAAGAACATGTAACTTGAGATTACAAAATACTGTTGTGCCTTTACTTAGAAAGAGAAGTGATAACACAAAATGTCACTCTAAGCAATGCATAGGAAGGTAAATACAAAAAGTGGCCCGGGTAGAGTAATCAACAACATGGCAAAACTTAAACGAATTGAGGCCCTGGCTTAGAGGAAAAACCAATAAACATGACATCACGGTCAAACAATATGGGAGACAATCTTGAACTTACTTACAACGCCATGACAATGATTCTTTTCGATTTTCTTTTTCTCACACCGAACCTCTATCCAAATATCATTATATGTGCGGAGAGCGCAGTCCACAAATTGCCTTACTAATATTTTTTATTCATAATTAACCTTTACGTTGATAGTCACTAGGTCCACATCACCTATTAGTATAATAATATTAATGATTATCGAAAATAGAGCGCTTTGATTGGCTAGGAGCTTCGCTTTATCCCGCTATAATCACCGCGCGGTGATTATAGCATTGAAGGCAAGAAGTTTTCAAAATGGCAGCCAGATTTTTTGATGTTTCGGGGTCGGAGATTGATCAATAATTTTATTTTCTCGAATAATCATCAATGTATTATACCAAAACAGTTAGTCGCCTCAGGCGACGTGAATATTGGCGAATAGTCACCTCGACTTCGTCTCGGTGACTATTCGCCGATATTCACGTCGCCTTCGGCGACTAATTGTTAAATAGGTACCACTATCGACCAGCAAAAAAATAATGTATGAATGTTCGTATAACCATTGATATCAGGACCGAAATCGAAACACTGAGCTACTAAAAATTCTATTGATTAGCTATGGTCACTGATACAACTACCGCATCGTACAGTCCAATTATGTGAACACATGTTATTATAACCGCACCTGGTAGTCGCCAAGAAAACTCTCTGCGCAGTAAATAAAAACATAATAACATGTAGGAGAGAGGAGTCCCCAAATCACCTTGGTAAATTTTCTTTATAGCTAGTAATAACCAAAGCTTACGGAGTGCGGGCGACAACGATCGAAGGTCAAAACGCTTTTGCTCCATCGTTGTACTTTGCGTCAGTTTCACGTGACAGATGATCAAAACACACGTGATCAGATTACGAGTAATAGAAGGTCCAAACGCGCGTGAACAAATTGCGTTCTGTACATTCAATACATTTTTAGTAGAAGTTCAAGCGAATGCTAGGTACATACATGTGACGCATGCGTAATAACAAACTGGAGATTAGGATTGCGGGCTCCTCTTATCGCCCGCAATTAAACCTTACTTTGGGGGGCACTAGATCCACATAACCTAATAGAGAAACACCATGGGTAAGAATAAAATGGTAACCAATAGACCCCAGAAATTGTGGTTATCACGTGATCGTCCGTCCGTCCACCCCCTACATGTGAGCCGATGTCAAATGTTACATTTACTTCTTGCACGGCCACCTGGACTTTTGGAGAGAAACAACAAAGCCGAGTCTTTTTACTACAGGGTGTTTCAAAAGTTCGTTCCAATTGTAAATTTTATTTTGAGAAAAGCATTTAATACTTCTTTAGGCAAATGTAAACTGATTCAGGTTAGAAATTTATCTAAATAACCGTTTGAAGCAATTTCAACCTTTAATTTGAAGAAATTGTATTTTTTTTTAATTTTTGCCCTAACTGTACACGTACTTGAGGTTTTTCCCGCCATACTTTTCCTGCCCATTTTGTAGGTTTTCTATTTTAATTTGTATTTTTACCGTTTTCTTCTATTTTCTCTACTCCTTCATGAAAATGAAGGCCTATACTGTTTGTGCTAGAGCTCAGGCATCTATTTAAATGGTTTTCTGGCCATTCAGTCAAAAATTGCCAAAATGTTGAAGAAGTCTGAAAGATGACCGAACAAGTGGTCAAAAGTGAAGACCTTAGACAAAGACAAACCAAGGAGTGGATGGCCGTTTTTTTCCACAAAATGTGTGAGAAATATTATCGAAAAAGCTGTAAGTATATGCGTAACAATTCCACGAAACAGAAAGGTAAAAAAATTTAACTTCTCATTATCGATCAAAGTTTCGAGCACAACGGTGTGGGGATAAGTTATCAAAAAAAGTTGCAAAGCCTTGAAGAGAAAAAGGTGGTGCACACTTCGTGCAAGCATGGTGTCAGAAGGATTTGCCAACTTTATATCAAAGGAGGACCGGCCGGCAAACTCACGTGATTTGAACCCCCTAGAGACCATCTGGATTATCGTAGACGAGACAACATACAAAGATCCAGCCCCTAAAACACTGGACAAGCTAAGAAAGTGACTACGCTTCGCCTGGAGGAATGTGACTTTGGACACGCTTTTGGAGTTCGTACATTCTACACCTCACCGCTTAGAAAATGTCAAAAAACATACAGGAAGAAATTCTGGTTACTAATATTTTAGTTATTCAATGTTTAATGAATAATGAATAACATACTAAGTTTTAAAAAAGGTTTTTTGAAATAATTAGTGAAATTTAAGCGAATAAAAAATCGGAACGAACTTTTGAAACACCCTGTATATTTTGATGTTTACACTGACACGGATAACAGAGAAAAAGCTAGCGGTGGAAGAACTCTATTGAGAAAATGAGAAATGCTAGTGGCCAGCAAGGTGAAGAATAAGCGGCAGCGAAAATTAAAAGCGAACAGGAACACAACCAACAAAATTTTTTTGTGAGAAAATATGTAACTAGGAAGTTTCACGTTTTAGTCGTGCAAAACAACGACAAAGAAATGTACAAAAAAGTGTGCAGCACGCACGTCCAAAGTTGTTTTTTTGCTGTTCTCGTTGCCGTCGCCGTTTATACTCTTAGTTAGCATATTCTAAATCTAAAAATTAGCTACCACAGTTGACCTGCTTTAAAAATAAAGTTTGTAAACTATGAACGTATTTACGTCGAATAAAGTTTGTATGTACGCAAATACATAGTGGTAGTGGTGGTGATGGTGGTGAAAATGATGATAATGATGATGATGATGTTGATGATGATGATGATGATGATATATAAAAACGTTACTACTGGTATGTTATCATGACACGCTCAGGCTGATAAGGTGTGATCACAGTTCTAAATGCCATAGACTTATTTTGAAATCACTTCCGTTTTGTAAAAAAACACACACACACTGTGGTCACAGTTTTGAATGCAATAAAACTACTTTGAAGTCACCGTCCTTTTGTAAAAACAAGGTGATTTAGCACTTACACTCAAAATAATAATTTCGAGCTAAAAAGGCGGGGTCAAAGTTTTGAACATCATTTTACAGAGGCGTCACAGGTATCCTGTGAAAACAACGCAAATTAACACATGTTCAATTTCACAAACAAACACGGTCGGATAAGGCCTGGTCAAATAACGTCATAATATTGTTTCATATTCACCGCTATTTTGTGAAAACATAACAACTTAGCACATGATTGGTTTCAATTTACCCTGAAAACACCAACAAGCCGAAGCTGACAAGGCGTGGTCAAGTCTTTAACGTCATACCATCGTTTTACGGCCACCGCTATTTTTTGAAGTCAAAGTAACTTGGCAAATGTTCAGTTTCATATAACGCACAAGACAAAAACAAAATAAGGCTGAAAAAGTCGTGCTCAAACAACATCGTTGGTTTGTTTCATGACCACCCCTGTTTTCATAAATCACCACAAATAAGCAAGCACTCGTTTGTACATACCTGTCAAAACTATAAGCTAAGGCTCAAAAGGCGTGCTCAAAATCTTTTCTGAAAACAAACAACTTAGCATATGGTCGGCATCAGTTAACCCTTTCAGTAAAACAACAACAAACTCAGGGTTATAACGTTCAGATTATCAGACTTCGAAGAGATATTTCGCAGTCACCTTCCTTACGGAATAATTAAAAGTTTTCACTCAGAATACACATTTTGCGGTCTTTCAAACTTTGATTGAAAAGGCGTGGTCAAATCTTTAACGTCATAGACTTGTTTCATGGCCACCGCTATTTTTTTTCGAAAAACAATGTTTAAATATCAGAGGCCAGTTTATACAGGATATATTAAATACCCTTTATGGGAAGACGTGAGGTTAAGAAAATAGTTATTCTAACAAATTTGAAAATGAAAATCAACCCCTTATGAAGATTTAACCTTTCTCCAATCTCTGTCATTAGTACGTTTTTTTGTTTTTGTTTTTGTTTTGTTTTTACATTTATTATCTAGGCGGGGTTTGGAAGATAAGAAATGCAAACAAATATATCTGGGAGGGGTGTTGAGGATTATCATGATAAAACACAAAATCTTTACTTTTAAAGGTAAATTTAGCTTTGATGTTTGAAAAAAAAAAGATTTTCCTGTTGTTGTTTTTGGTTTTGTTTTTAACTCACTAGCTTCAAATCAAGGGAGATGAAGGTGTCTGCCTCATTCGGCTTTACCGCCAGTATAAAAAAGGCCAAAGGTTAAGAAAATCGCTTTAGAAAACAGTCTTTCCTAATCTAAACCAAACTCTCTCCCTCTCTGGCCTTCACAGCCATGCATTTAAAGCTACCAGACCGAAAGAACGACAAAAAGGAAAATAGAAAAGGAGCAAATGGCCAGTTTCGCTACCTCTCCGAGGAAATGTTGCAGAAATCTCACCAGATGAGTGAAGAACAGAACATGTGGAAAAGGCAAATCGAAAGAGCAGAGTTCCGAGCTTACGGAACACGTCCCTCTGGTCAAAAAGCTTTAGATATGCAAATCAATATGAATGTCACACCAGCCGACCAGTCAAATGGTCAAGTTAGAGTACACTATTGTAGTGATACGCCTTTGTATTATGAAGAAGCAGCATATCGTGTCTATGGAACACCACGTGCGGATGGCAAGAAGGACAATAATTGAGTTTGGCAAGTTCAAGAAACACGGTAGAATGCTCTGAAATGCGGGGTATACAGCTGTAGTCGTCCGACGATGTGGCAGGACTAAAACGAAACGAATTAAAACCCTGGCCCCGACTTTCCATGAAATTTTCTATGAACTTTCCGGTTTTTTATGTCCTTGCGTTTAGCTGTCACTTTCGAAAATTGTCAAAACTATACTTATTTTTGGTGAATTTTTAAATCTACAAAGGAGGACAAAAGAACTTGGGACCGTGTGAAAAAGCCCTTCCAAGCAATTGTTACGTACGACCCTGCTCCTAAGAACAATTTTTTGTTCGACTTTGGGTTCATCCCGTTGTACCCCCACTTCCCCTAGCAATGTTGTGGCCAAAAAAGCACTGGTTTTCACCCATTCTGCTCCAAATTCAACTTTGTTTGGGGTGGGAGGAAAGGGGTCACTACTTTTAGTAATATCACTGGAAAGGTCCCAACACTTTTGACCTCCATTGTAACTCGGTTTAACAAACACAAACTCTTGTTTTCACCAAAAAGCGTTTCGTTTGTGCTGTTTTCTTACTTGTCTCTATATTATTTTGTTCTTGCTTTGACATCTGTAGTCACTAAGCTACCACTAACACATAAATCAATTTTACATGACTTTCCACGACAGACAATTAAACTCTATGACTTCCCAGGTCTGGAAAATAATTGAAATTCTTAATTTTCATGACTTACCATGCCTTCCTGGATCCATAAGAACCATGTATCACCTCTTGTAAGGGAATCTGAGACAGTCTTGGATTCTGGATTCCTCGTCGTGGATTCCAGATTCCAGGTACTGGATTCCAGTCTTTTTCATGGGAACTCTAATTCTGGGTTCCAATCTTCAGTAGGATTCCTGATTCCAAAAGCAAAATACTCCTGGATTCCAGTTCCAACAGCAGTGTATTGCAAATACAGAATTATGTATGACAAACTTGTAGTCGCTTAACTATGTCACCAAAATGGTGATGCAATGATGATGATGACCATGACGACGATGTTGATGAAGAAGAAAAAAACAGATAGGAAAAGGCTAAGAAAGGGCAGGAAGAGAACAATGACACCACAACTTATCAAGTTGATGTAATAAATAGCGAGTTATGTTCTACTTATCAACACTTAAATTCATAAACAAGATAATTTCTGCCAAGTCTTTGTCTATCAGCCTATAAAATTCTCTAATCATTAGTCAAAGCTCTGAAAAAAGTCCAATAATAGCTCCTATAAGCATAATATATGTGAGCAAAAAAACCCTGCTTTTAACAAAAGCTATGCTTAACACATTCAGAACTCAACTGCCAATAATCACCTACAGGAATGTACAATATGTGAAACCACCTCTCTTGGTTTACATTTAAAACCATCTATCAAATAATTTTGTGTAGTGCAAAGAAATCTCTCACCCCAAACCAAAAGGAGCACCAATCAGTCAAACAGACCATCAAAGAAAAATCAGCAAAAAAATTACGTTTGAGGACCAAACCAGAAAATCAGAAAAGAGAGCAGGCAAAGAGCCTGCTGTCAGTGTGTAGGAACACACAAAAGTGACTCACAATATGCTGACTGGGCAATAAAAATACCTGATTTGTTAGTCTCAATCAGGGGCCATTCCATTTTTGCCCTGACTGATCTTACACTACAATACATACATGTACTGTCACCGGCAGAACCTTGAAATTATTTTGCTGACATGCACAAGATTGCATCTCTAAAACCATTAAAATTATTAAGAAAGTAAAAGTGAGGAGATTTCTTACCGTAGCGCACGAATCTTGTTCAATTTCATCCCATTCAGCGTGACCCTGCTGCGTGACTGCTTCGTGACTGCGTATTAAACCTTCATATCGAGCAGGCATTAGCAGCCAGTCAGCGGTACTCCAAAAAGGCCTGGCCGCTAAGGTTTTGCCTGATCAAGCGCCATCTTGGATTTTGCAAATCACTTCATCTCTGTTTTCAATCGCACTTAAAACATGATTAGGACAGTAGTCTGGTTCGGAGTTGGCGGTTTCTTTACAGCATGTTATGCTAATCTTGTACGAGGTTTACCAATGTGGAGAAGTAAGTATTTATATCGCATGTTTCCCTTGGTTGTCTTCTTGGTGTTGCTTTACTGTATTGATCGAACGTTCGGTCACCGATTCAGTTCTTATCAATTTTGGTCAAATGCTAAGAAAGTACTAAAGTAATCAGTCCATCATTTTAACGCCCCCTAGATTTATGTTCTCTATTAGTTATTTTGTTGTATCTTCGATCAGTCAGTAAACACGAATTTACAGCTACATTGTTGTCGTAGTCGTCGTTCTCTGATTTCCCATATATTTACTGCAAGTCGATACATTCCTTACTTTCTTCCCTTTGAGCACCGCCACTGCTTGTTACATTTATATGCACGTATGTCTAAGCTACACTCATAGGGTAACATCCTAGTGTGCAAGCAAGTTCTCCTGGGCCGCTCTGGCAGTGTGGCGAAAAAGGAGGTAGAGATTGCAGTCACGTCTCAGGAATTTGAATTCCACCTCTCATGCCCACTGTGGCTCCCAGTCGACAGAGATGTCAGTTTTAGCCAATCAACATGGAGTAGAAATGAGTGTCAAATGTAAACAAACTTAGACACAGTGTGTAAAAGATAAATTTCCCTTGAGCAAACAAAACCGCAGCAAAAAGGTGAAATGAACAGAAAATTTTCGAGTTCTCGTTTTCATAGACAGGTCGTTGAGGCTGCCAGATCAAAGAAGAATGTTTAAAAAGTGTCATACATACATACATTTTTTATTGTGTTTTGAAGTAAAAGTACAATAACATGCCTGCGGGTAGCTAAGCTGATCTAGGCGGGTCATGTTTACAGAAAATAAGTACAACTAAATACAGCTAAAAGTAATACGAGAATACGAGTGTCAAACCACTGCTAGCACCTGCTTCAGCCCTAAGCTTTGTGGGGTACCTTGAACTCAGAGTATTGTTCCTCCGAAAGGGTTTTGAAACAAAGTTGTCTAGAACAACTCAATAAAATGCATCTCTCTCCTGCTATTAAAACAGATCACAAATTGACAGGAATACACCTAACTGAATTTGTCTGTCATACGACGCTAAAATTATAGCTACATGTATTTTGCCTCTGCTACAGTATAACTGTACCATGAATCCTTTTCTGTCCACTACAAAGACCTGAAGCAACTAGCAAATAAGTACCCACCTATAGTGTAATTTTAAAAGTGTAAAATCTCTGAAAGAGATCTTATCATTTGACCACTATGTAAAAGGTTTTCAAAGGTTTCACGCCAGTGAAGGTGTCTGGCCTGTTAGCTTGCAAGCAAGCTCTCCGAGGGGAACATTACATCATTGCCTGATTAGAAATTGGCCTATCAGCATTTCACATCCCATTCTGGGATTCAGATATTCAAATTTATGATACGTGAGTGCAAGCTCTCCTTCCCCTCTTTCCTCCCACACCCTTGTACCACCGGGAACCCCAGGAGAGCTTGCCCGCAGGCTAGGTAACACCCCAGACATCGGAACTTGCTTTGTAAAGGAAACAACAACAACAGCTGGAAAATTTTTATTTAAGGCAATAATGACATTACTCTGTTCAGCTGTATGATAAACACCTTGTTGAGAAAAAAAATTGAGTCACTTATGGGTAAAATTGTGGGCAGAGGGAAAGATATTAATGGAAGAAGTTTTCTGCTTATTATTTTTATCCTCCATTATACACTGTACTGTATCACTGTAAATGTGCCATGTCATTCTACAGCACCCTTGATGCATGTCTTCTGGACTAGCGTCGGCCTAGGTCTGGGGTACAGAGGGCACATATTTGAAGAAACCTCAGAAGAGAGATATAAAGAGCTGATTAAGAAACACAAGAATGCACCTTGGTACCCCAAAGGTCAACTTTTAGCTGAACGATATGCAAGAGAAAAAGCAGAAAGAGAAGGTGAGTTGAATGAAACCCTTATAAGTTAAGTTCAAAAAATTAATTTTGTGAGGATTACATGATTTCCATTCGCTACCCAGGCTTTCAAAGTGACATTGGTGAGTGGGACGGCGCTAATGTCAAATCCTGCACACCAGCATGCAAAGAAAGTCATGTCTGATAGCTCAGGGCTAGTGAATTTTACCATCGGGCTAGTGTATTCTGTTCTTACATGTTACTTGCCCGAGAACTGTTATCAACCCTGCTCATCATCGGGCTAGTTAAAATGACTTTTTACCCTGCTAGCAGAGGCTTTTCCCTTGTGTTTATCAGCGTTGTACTGCCATTCTCTTCGCGGTTTTGGTTGCTCGCGTTTTGTTTTGGTTGTTTCTGTGCCAAGGAAAAGACCTCTGCCGACAGCCGCTTGCGATTCCTGTTGAGCATGCACGAGATGAAAATGCAGTTACCATGGAATTTCTGTCACGTGTCGGTAATACGATGCCGCCGCCGGAGTTTGCTCATGTATTCATGAGTCAAATTTCCCACGGGAATGATTCGCACTCGCCATGTTGATATAGCGGGCTCACTTTTGCACAGCAAACTAGTACATAAAAGATGAGCGAGTTGATAAAACCGGTTCCACAACCGGTTTAGTCATGTGATTACCTCCTAGATCTTGGAGGTATCTACAGCGCATGTTCAACAGGAATCGCAAGTGGCTGTCGGCAGAGGTCTTTTCCTCGGCACAGAAACAACCAAAACAAAACGCGAGCAACCAAAACCGCGAAGAGAATGGCAGTACAACGCTGAGAAACACAAGGGAAAAGCCTCTGCTAGCAGGGTAATGACTTTTGGGCTAGTACATGCTAACTACAGCTTGCCTGAATGACAAGCTCTAAACCTGACTTACTTTGCACCCTGCTCACTGTACATTTTTACATTAATGTGTATTAATTTATTTCTTTTCTCCGTCTAGCTGCGATGACTGGAATGGAGCAGGCAGCTGCTTGTGAGTACATGAACATTTTTTACCAAAAATCTTTTTCAACACTATTTATAGATACAAAGTAATACATTTAACTCACAATCTACAACATGTACTCCCTTCAAGCGCTTTTTTGGGCCGGGATAACTTACATCCCTGTGTGAGAGACTCTCGCAGACTGCTTCTTGCACAGTTTACATGTAGTTATTGAGTGTTTTGACATAACATCACAGCAGCGATACTGGTGTTCCAAAACAATGAAGCAGTGGCCAGATTGTGATCAAAGAAAATCAGTGGGAAGTTGACCTCTTTTCTCTTTTAAGTGCTTTCTTTTTTTTTTCTTTTCAATAAGTCAATCAGCATAGATGCTGAGCAGAAGATTGAAAGCCCTGTATTAACGAACTCCCCCAATGTGAATGTGAATAATTATAAATAAATGACTAATAATAAACCTTCCCCTCCCACAGTAAGTGATGGTGTCTTGTAAGTTGTCTTTAATGTTGAGTTACAGACATTCCAAGCTCACGAGTGAGAATAGTGTTGTGTAACAGAAATATGATAATAGTTTACATATGGAAAATTTATCAATCATTATTTAGGACATTGAAACATCAAAACTTCTTACCTTGTTTCCTTGTCTTGTTTATGATACAATGTATGTGTTCCCCAACCAAGGAACACTTATCACTAGAGATATGTGTTCCCCTACCTTAACATACATGTATGTTCTTAGCATTCTGGCCATTTCAATGTGATTCTAGTAATTTTTAGTTCTACCGTTGCTCTCTCTATATACCAGTACAATATATATCTTTTTATTATGTTATAAAATTATTAGAATTATGAATTATATAGAGAGAGCAAGGGTAGAACTATAATTATTGTAAAAATTGCACTGAAACAGCCAGAAATTCTATGTTCATACCACAAACAAGACAAGGTGACAAGAGAAGAAGATTAATTTTGATGTATTTTTATTTCTATTTTAATGTATTAAACAACGATCAATAAAATAATTTTCTATTCAAGCCCTTATAATATTTTTCTTATGCATCACTATTCTCACTTGTGAGCTTGAGGTACCTGTGGTTGAGTCTGTAAAGGAAATCCTGTATATTGTGACCAGGGTACATGTAGTACTTTCACATGGTACAGTTTTCCAGCATCATTGTTCTCACCAAACTGTCCCTTTTTGGGATTCACACACTTTTAGGGAAATGGCACACTTAAAACGTTCTTAAGGGCCCTCAGGGTGCAGAACTGTAGCAAGTATTAAAAAGTCAATATCACTTGGAAATAGAGGGCAGCCCGAATAAATGTAGATGGTGAGATCGCTTGTAAATCAGACTGCCCTTTTTTTGTTCACTAAAACCACGTGCTCTCACTCTACAAGTCCACCATCTTGAATTGTCACGAATTATGCTTACAAGTAAAGACAGATGTTCAAACACTTAGGGCTGTCTTCAAGTTCGGTTCTTCTTCCGGCTTGAAGGTACTAATTTCTTTGCTCTTCTCTCTTTTGAGTTCTGTAAGCCCTAATCCCTAATTGCCCATTGTAATATCAAAGTTCAGTCAATCAACTGTGTTGTGAGAATTTAGGACTTGATCACCCAAGATGCTTATCTTGTTATTTCAACAACTTTGGCCACTTTTTCCTAGGATATACATGTAGCATAGCACACTACAGCAAAATGTAGATTTTGACGTTTTAAATCCATCAGAGATATTGAATAGCTCTATTGTAGTCCACCCAATTCAATAGCTACTAAAGTAAAGTTTACACATGATCTCACTTACCGTAATGCATTTAACTCCATACAGGAATGAAACTGCCTTGTGGGAACAAGCCAACATTTTTCAAGTCTATAAATAGTCTTCTGTGAGAGAAATCAATGGCCTTTCATGTGCCACATTTCATTTTATTGCTGTAAGACTACAGGTGCAAGAATTACTGTGGTTTTGTGACGTCTTTCTTCCCTGAAAACAGTTTACTTGTTACACTGAGAAACCCCAACTTTTCCTTTTAATAAAGTGATTAATTTTTGCATTTATTTGTAAATAAGATAGGATCATGGTCGATTTGATGTCATTAAAAATAAAGTAATTTCTTTGTGGCCACCGCTTTATATTTATTTATAAATTTTCTATCGTTTGACCTATTTCACTCTGAGCTATTCGCCCTTGAACCGCTCGAGCGAATCGACGTTCCTTGTACCGCTTATGAAGTAATCAGTTTTAACGATCAAGGTCAACTACCGGTATGTGATTTCACTTGTGCCGAGGGAAAGAGATCTGCCAGAGTGAGCATGATTTAGTCAGGGAAACAGGAGAAACACCCTGAAAACCATAACAAGTTGACGCGAAAAATCCAATTTAAATCTTGTTCCAGGTAATCCTACGATACAATAGGCCTTCTTCGAAACTTTCCCCACCGAAATGAAGCCTGGTAAATGCACAGCAAAAGAAAAGACACTGACAAAAGGGGGGAGGGGAGGTCAAGAATGCCGTGTCACTTTTAAACCTGAGAACTTTGATTTATGCGCATGCGCGAACTTCAGAAGCTGATACATTGTACTTTGATTTGGAACAGAAGACCACGAATAACGACGGCGACGGCAACGAAAACGTCACTTACAAAGTGAAGTCGCGCTGCTTCAAACTTCATCGCGCTTATTCCATCTCGTTCAATTTGACAAAATCTGGCAAAGTTTTAATGACAATAAACAATGTTCACATGTACCATCGGCAGTATTTTTATAGTACTGATGCTGGTGGGGCCGAGCAAATGCCTAAAACAAATAATTCAAATTTAACTTAACAGGGTTAAGAATCCCAATTGGCCGGAGACAAACCAGTTGGCTATTTACAAGGGTGGTCGAGGATTTGAACTCGGAACTGCCGAGAACAAATCCAGCTAGCGGTCAGGGGGGGACTTAAACTCGGGGCCTCCAAATTCCAAGTCCAGCGCTCTAACCGATTAGGCATATTCACGGCGTAGTCGTGCAGTGGCGGCAAAGAAATGTACAAAAAAGCGTGATGTAAGTGCAGAGTTGTTTTGCCAGTGTAAACCTAAGGCTGTTTTATCATTGCAGACGTAATTTACATGTAATCCGTGTTGGGAACGTCTGCGAAGTGGCGCCAAGATCCCTGTTCTGGGTCCCCAACAGACTCAACGAATTACCCGTTTCGAAATTCCTTTTATCTTGAATAGCCAATTGACAATGGCATTTTCAAGAGGCCAATCAAGGCGCGCACTTAACTCCTGGAAGAACAATGATTTCGGCGATGTTTCGCAGACGGTCTTAACCAGGGTTGAGTTTAAATTCGTCTGTGTGGCAGGCTAGCTGCGTAGTGCATGACCTATAATTGGCTTTTTGAGCATTTTTTAAGTTTTTGTAAAAAAAATTCCTTGTTATGATATTATGATTATTATAATTATTATAATCATTATTATTATATATTTTATTTATTCATTAAACTATTTATTTAGATTTTCAGTGAATCTGGTGCATTTAAAACTACCAAACTGATTTTCTCTACCCCCTTTATTAGCCCTGCCATTTACGGGTAGAGCAGTTTATTTTTAAATTCTCCGCTTTAATGCTGTAATAAACTTGAAGAAATGTTTGGCTCTATATTTTTTATTTTTATTTTATTTATTTATTTAGTCACTCACAAAACTTACACAACAAGAACAAAAGGTGTTAATTAAATTATAAAATTAATGTGACAAGGAACCCTAACGAAGCTTGAAGCTTATATTAATAGGCTTCCTTAAACTACTAGTGAACTAGATTCATGCCTGAGTGCAGAGTGAATAAGATCAGAAAATTAAACGACAGATCGGCTATCAGTGAGATAATTCTTTAATTTAAAAAAAAAAAAAAAAACAGATATACAAGGAGAGCTAATTAGTGAAACAGGCAACGAATTCCAGATTTTAGGTCCACGGTAAAGGATACTGAATTGCTTTATATTTGTTCTACAAAAATGAGGTCTATACTGAGAGGCTAGTCGAGTTTCGTATTGATGGACTTGATTACTACTTAAGAACAAGTCATGAAAGCTATCAGGCAAAAGATTATGGTGACAAGAATACATAAAGGTAGCGACAGAAAATGAATTAATACTAAATATGTCAAGGACTTTAAGCTGGCTAAATAAAGGGGCGGTATTTGCTAGATAGTGAGCTTTTGTTATGAGTCGCACTAGACGCTTTTGCAAAAGGTAAATACAGTTTAGGTTGGAACAGTAGGTGGAGGACCAGGCGACATTACAGTATGTTAAGAAAGGATATACAAGGGAGTAATACAAGGTCATCAAAGTTTGGGATGATAGGTAAAAGCGGGCTTTCGCGATAATTCCCACACTTTTCGAAATTTTTTTTGAGACGAAATCAATAGCCTCAATATGTGGTTTCCAAGAGAGATGCTGGTCAATAAGAACACCTAAAAATTTTGTCTCCGTGACTTGCTTGATCACAATATTTTCCAGAGTAAGAGGGACATTAACATTGACTTTCTTTTGTCTTGGATGAAAAATCATAAAATTTGTTTTAGTCAGATTTAGAGATAACCTATTCACTTTAAGCAAGTTCATTGTTAACAATAGAAACGAGGTGGTTGGCATCTTTATGGGAACAAAAGATACTTGTGTCATCAGCAAACAAGAAAGATTGGGTGAGACTAGAGACATTAGGAAGATCATTAATGTAAATAATAAACAAACGAGGTCCAAGAATTGAGCCCTGCGGGACGCCACATAAGATTTTCCGCGGATAAGATCGATGGGACCCAAACTGGACAAATTGAGTCCGTTCGTCAAGATAGCTTTTGATCCACGCCAAAGCAGTATCCCGAATACCATAGTGTTGCAGTTTTTGACACAATATTTCATGATTAATAGTATCAAACGCCTTAGAAAGATGTAAGAAGATGCCTAAAGTTGTTTCATTTCTGTCGATAGCAGACGATATGTTATTGATCAAGTCAATTAACGCAAAAGCAGTCGAATGATCATTACGGAATCCAAATTGTTTCGAGTATAAAATATTATGCAAATTTAAGAAACTAATCACTCGGTTGTACATGACTTTTTCAAAGAGTTTAGAAAAGGCTGGAAGAATTGATATTGGCCCGTAATTACTAAAAAGTGTTGGATCATTTGCCTTAAAAACTGGAATCACTTTGGCTATTTTGAGAGATTCAGGAAACACACCAGTAGATAACGAAGTCACCACACAGTGATCAGAAAACGGCTTGACTAGCTTCAAAAGGCGTTTTCCAGCAAACTTCCCATTGGCGAATGGATGGCCAGAGAAAACCATAAAAACATTCTTAGAAATAGAGTGATGAATAATCATTCCATAACGTGGCCTAGGAAAGTCCCGAGATGAAAATCTTGCAATTTATTGGTAGAGTTTTGGAATACTTGGCTTTTAATTAATACTTTTTTTATTAATATTTTGTTTCACAGAATTTGCATGTAAATAGCGTTTATTTCCCAGTTAAAGGAAACGATTTTGTTTTTGACCACTAGCATCGCCTCTGTGACATCAGCTGCAAACCAAAAATCGATTCTAGAAGTTAAATGGCCAGAATTCTAGATGAGACGTTTTTAAAAAGCGCACCGCATTGTTTTGCAACTTCGACGAGAAGCAACTAACTTATTCATAGGAAGTGCTGGAGGGATTTCCTAGGTTAAAACCACAAATTTAAAGGGTTTTAGCATTAAAATTATTCTTTTCTAGTAATAATTGATGTTAAACAGTGGCCAGATAAACAGGAACATGATCAGTCAATGGTCGACCTTGTTTGCTATCCTACGTATATTATCATAATTTGACAACCCGTATTAAAATCGAACATACTGTAAACAATCTGTATGTCTGATGGTGCTAATTTATGCACAATTGGTTAATCGAACCCCAGTGAGCAATTCTACAAACTGGATCATATTCTCACGTCGTTCACTCGTATATTTCTCCTTATGAGGAAACCTGCCCAACTAAGAAAACAGACATCCCAGACGCTTCATGGATTTTCTTAGCCATCTTTTGAGGTATGAGATATGAAGAGGGAGAATTTCCCCATCTCAATTTAATAACGCACCTGTTTTAACTGAAAGATAATCTTACCCTGGCTGAAGCTAAATGAGTCAGTAAACTGACGTTTATAAATATCTCCAGATGCTAACCGAACTGTATGTTGATTTAGAGACTCGTTGGCGTGTTTTTTCCTCAACTTTTCAGTTTACACGAATGAGTACATTTCCGGTTGTAGGAGGAAATTCAACTTATTTACTAGATAGCACGATCGTCGAAGTACTGTTAGCTACAGTTTGGACGGTTTACTCATGAAAGTGTCCCGATTTCAGAGGTATCGTTTGATGTTCAATTTTGTGTTCTGTTGTAGGCATGAACGAACATACTCATTCATGATACCAATTTAACTTCTGATTAGTTACTCACTAGTCAAGAAAAGAAAGTCCACGTATATCTTTGAATTTTTTTTTTTTTAACGAAAGATCGTCACGTTTCCTGTCAGAAGTTTGCACGAGTGTCGATCGAAGTAATGTATTTTATCAAAACGAGATCGTGTATTTTCCATGCGTGTATTTTCTTCGCTATCAATTATTATTGCCTGACAAGCTATAACATACTCTCGTTCCTTACAGCATTCATTTATTCCTGTCAAATTGATGACGTGCGCCTTCAGTTAAGAGCGAAACTTAGGAACGAACGGCAAGCTTAGACACGAAGTTACATGTCATTTTCTCCGCTCTGTTTCTGAAATAAAGGCTCAGTTGGATGAAAACAACGTGAAATCAAAATTATCGCTTTTTAGCGTTCAGTTCAAGGACTAGTTTTATGTGGTCATTAATCTAAAAAGATTTCCCTAGACCTAAAACAAGTTATTTCAACATCAAAAACAAACATTCACTAAAGTCTGTTTACGGTAAGACTTTTTGCCGGGTTCGAAAGAATAATACAACGTAATTACGAACAAAGCTCCTTGCCCATCTCTTTTTTATTTTGATGTTAATAACAATTTTTTAAAATTCATTAATAATTCACCTTCTCATCTAACGCTTTTGAAACCGACGTTGAAATTAAAAGGACGATCTCGCGGCTTCCTCAAGCTCAAAAAGGAGGAATAACTGCACCCTTATTTGCAATTTTCGAGGTTGATTGTTTCCGCTTCGTTTTGTCGCCATGGAAACTTTGAAAAAATACAATACTGTTTTTGTGGGTGGCATATATAAGAAATAATTCCTCTATTTACCCTCGGCAGTATTTAAAGCACTTATGCTAGTGGGCCAGAGCAAATGCCTGAAACAAATAACTGAAATTGAACTTAACAGGGTTAAGAATCCCAACGGGCCGGAGGCAAACCAGCTGGCTATTTACAAACATGGGCGAGGATTCGAACTCGGGACTACCGTGAACAAATCCATGCTAGCGGTCAGAGCGGTACTTGAACTCCGGGCCTCCGCATTGCAAGTGCAGCGCTCTACGCACTCGGTCACGCTGCCTCCTCTAACAACTAGTAACGACTGACGAAGGAAGGGAATTTTTTTCTGATCGAGGATATCGATCCATTTTGTTTTTAGCCGTATTTGCCTGGTATTTTAGATTAAACGATCAGGTTAATAGGGAGCGCCTGCAAGGGGTATACGTTGAAGGACCACTGTTGGGAAAAACGGTGAACAGGCGAATGAATATCATTAGTTTACCAGGCTGTTCCATGGGTTCAGATAGAGGGGAAATGATAATCTCGAACCCAGATCTCACTTTGTCTGGATACGAGATTAGGGGAACGCGGAAAGAAAAATAGGCAGAATTGAATTTTCAGTAACCACCAAAATATGCGGCCACGATGGCCGCTATTAATTAATTTTAAATGACTAACCTAAGTTAAGTACCTGGCAATTGTTTTATTAACACATTGTAAATAAAAAGCCCTCTAATTTCACGCTGGCCTTCGTGTCTGAGCAACATAATCATTATGACACCAGAAATGGATCCTTGCAGCATTTAAATCCCAGTAGCTTTAGAATGAATACAGAAGAAAATTCTGTCCAACAGTTAAAGGATGTTATTATTGGAATGATATTCCTTTATCTATACGTGAAAAGACAACTAGTAAAAAATTGTTTAAAAGAGCACTACATTACTCTAATCGTGCTCAGTACTAATGACTGCCATACCGACCCTCGTACGTTCTTAGATATTTTTGTGTACTTTCCTTTTTCTCTTTTTCTCCTCTTTTATCCTAAATAAAACTGTAATTTAATCATGGGGCTTGTACTTAGGGCGCTTTCCATTTATCAGAACTGGCCGGCCGGACCATTACCGGACCAATTATTTTGACAATGAAATCGGCTTTTTGCAAGGGTTTTTGCTGAAGAACCATCTCCTTCCTGCACTCTATTTAGGATTTGA
The DNA here is from genome assembly GCA_038088405.1 of Porites divaricata. Classification (NCBI taxonomy): domain Eukaryota; kingdom Metazoa; phylum Cnidaria; class Anthozoa; order Scleractinia; family Poritidae; genus Porites; species Porites divaricata. The sequence goes on from JBBMOI010000005.1 coordinate 5,811,331, forward strand.
CTATGATGTAGCAGGATAGTTTTGATTAATAGTGAAATTCTCATTACTACAGGACGGGTCTGGCCGGTCAGATCTGACAAATGGAAAGCGCCCTTAGTTTTACTATATCTTGCCCTTCCCATTAATTCTTGTAAACCGTCGTGATACTTAAATCTTATAAAAGATATCTTCGAATCTGTAATATAATATAAATGGCCTGTAATATAAATAAATGGATGAAATAATAAAATGCAAAAAACAATACAAATGACTAACCTGAAAGACCATGTTAAGTAAATCTGTCTTTTATTTAACAGGCGTGGTGAGATTTCTGAGCAGATCTTCAACTTCATCAATGGCGAGTTCATACCTCCTGTTGGAGGAGCATTTGCTGAGACGGTAAATCCAAGCACTGGAGAAGCCCTGTGCAAGTATCCTCTATCGACCATTTTGGATTTACAAAAAGGGGTGGAAGCTGCGAAATCTGCGCATAAACAATGGTCTAAAATATCTACGGTACTGCCACCTGATATAAATTATTTGCATTTGATACTTACTGCGCTTTTCACAAACATGCGAATTCTGAAGTTCAAAAGCCAACTGACGATTGCGTTTTTCGCTGCCGTCAATCATCTTAACGCACCCATTAGGAAACAAAACTTTACTTTAACGGGTACAAAAGGTCATGGTTTGTGATTTGTGATTGGTAGATTTCGATCCGTTTTGTGTGTTTCTGTGTTTCAAGGCTCGTTGCTTGTGATCGTAATTATGATTGACGGCAGCGAAAAACGAACGAGTTCGAATGTTTGTGAAAAGTAATAAACCTGTAATTTGAGCTCGACTTGGTGATTCGAAGGTAAATTTCCCACAAATGTCAAGGCTTCTAGAACAATTTCAAATTCGCGCCATTTCCACCCGACCAATCAGAGGGAAAGATGCAAAGCAACACTTCAGACAATTACATTACTAGTGACAGACGTCTGATTGATGCTGCGCGTCCACGTGAGATGACCTTAAGCCAATAACATTGCTAGGAATGGAGAAAGTACTGACATTTTTCGCATTGAAAATTATTTGCTGCCAAAAAATGCCACTCCATGTATGGTTCGCAATCTGTTTACTATAGTTCATTTTATGCTTACCAAAAATTTTCTATTCTAATTCACCAGATATCACAACCGCCAAGGTCTTTAAGTGCAAAGTTATCTTCCGACGCTGGTTTTTTTAATTACTATCTCAATATTAGATCAATGTTCTACTTCTTTTATTGTTTCTTGTTTGTTTTTGTCTCACGCACGCCTTTTTACATCATAAGATCAAGAGAGCCAACGTATTGAACCAAGTGGCGGAACTTTTGGAGAAAAGGTCTGAAGCGTTTGTTCGCGCAGAGATTATGGACCAGGGACGAGCTATCCAAGGCGCCAGCAAAGAGTACAATGATGTTCAAAGAGAGGTTCACAATATCAAACACTTTACTGCTTTAGCGATATCCACGACAGAATCAGCGACGAAAACAAATGGTAATGAACTGGGTTTCATCAGGTCCAGTTATCAGGAATGAAACTTCCACTCACACTAAGCCTTGAAATTTTAAGAAATAAAAAAGCGGAATTTTCACATTTAGAAGGCAAAATACTTGAGGAAAAAATTGTAAATTTGTAATTTGTTTACCCATGGAGCACTTAGGATTTCTTAAGAACTCGTTGAAACGTGTCTGTGCGTTCCAGATCGAATTGGAATTTGGAAGTGTTGGCTTTTAAGGAGAGGGGAAAACCGGAGAACGCGGAGAAAACGCTCTCAAAGCAGCTAGGGAGAGAACTAACAACAAACTCAACCCACATATGGCGTCGACGCTGATTCCAACCAGGGCCACATTGGTGGGTGGCTGTTGCTCTCACCACTGCATACCAGTTAAATTAAGAGGATTTTGTGGTGAAAAATTGGTGTCTCCTAACATTGCAAGAGTCGCCTAATATCTCTCGAGGCTCGGTGTCTCTGAAGAAGAATATGGGAATCGGCTTGGGAAAGAATTCGTTTCCTTGATCAACTAGTTTGTTTGTGAAGAAAGAGTCCTTACCGACATCGGCTTCACAGGCTCTGTAACAAACAGAGTATACTGTACGGCGGTTATTGTTTCTAAAGTGACCTATTTTCTTTTTTGATAGATTCTGTCAGTTATTCGTCCCGTTATCCTTTGGGGGTGATCGGAATTATCACTTCTTGGGCTTCACCTCTACACTCGGTTTTGTGGCACGCCATTCCAGCCCTGGTCTGCGGTAACTGCGTTATCATCAAGCCTTCATGTCTGGCACCAATTGAAATTCATTTACTGGCCAAAACATTTAGTGATGCAGGTAATTAATAACTAAACACTCGATTGCCGGTCCTGTTCCAGAAAGAGGGCTGATATCTGATAATGTGCTGGAGGAGGGGTCTCTGAAGGGTGCTTCCGCAGGATTAGTAGAGGGTGCGATTGGGGTTAAAAATTAACTGATATTTGGCCAACAAAACAGTAGTTAACTGATAATTGACCAAAAAATTAGTGGTTAACTAATACTGAAATGAAAAGTTTACAGTTTTTCCAAACAGAAATGCCATTTTCTGACATTTTTTTTTTGTCCGCTGTTGACCCGGCCGTGGCACATTAATTAACAATTAATGAATGAGGCTCAGTATCTTATGAAGAATTATGGAGATCGAGGAGCATCCACGACCCTCCGAGATCTCCATAATTCTTCATATGATACGAAAGCCGAATTCAATAATTGTTTTATAATTCATTTAAAATAATTCCTAGTTTAAAAACAGAGTCAAAACAAGCTCACTTCCATCGATGTTAAGCCTCATCTTTGATAGTGCACGTTTAGGGGTGTTCAGCTCCGCAAATTCCTTCGAGTTGTGTTCTTGCTGTTCTTGCCATGTTTTAGCTATAATTTCGCCTGGTTCTTACTCTTGAAAAGAGTGAAATGTCCGCCATTTTTGTTTTAAAAACCAAAGCAACTCAACCTCGTCCCCAGGTCTTCTCGGTTAACGGTGCGTTAACCTATAAGAAGGCTGGACTTTTGACGTCATCGGTTCATTAAACGCAAAATTCGTCCAAATTTGGTCATCAGTAGCTGGTTATTGTGAATTATGCGTGTGCGTTTAGCCAATCAGAATCGGGGAAATATTTTGAATGAATAATAACTGATATTACTATGTGCAAGAGACACCAGGGCAATACCCGACAAACAAAAAGCGTCAGTCAAAGAGCTGGTTGTAGACAACTCAACGAATAATTCGTCTTCTAATATTAACAAGATTTCTGTGTTCGGAAAAGGAAAATACTGTTTATACGGACCCAAAAGATCGTCAAGTTAAACATTACTACCCAAATAAAAAAGCTGTAGTGACTCTTAGAATTGCATCTGGCCAAAAAGAATTTCTGAGGGTTCAAAGAAATCAGCAAACTTTTTTTTAAGTACATGGAATTTGTACTTACTAGACATCATTTTTGTAACTGATGTTGGAGTTCTAACTATTGAGACTTTTTTAACAACAAGAAAAGCTCGTGTTTAAACCGATCTTTCTGAAACAGTTTCGGCAGTTTCATTTTTAAAAACTCTTGGATATCTTTAGGATGAAATAAGCGAAAAAAAGTACTTCTACAAAAAGTAGCATTGAGGGACGCGAAAGAGGATGTCGACATAATCTGTATCGAGGTAAAAAACTTGTGACTGTGCAGCTGGAAAGCCTACACTAGTTTCTCACTTCAACACAAAACATTTAGTGCTTTGAACTACGCCCAAGACTTTGGAACCACATTAAAGCAATCGCTTAAAAGAACTACGAGTTCGAAGTGGGCTACACTCAAGAAAAGTGAGTGTCATGTCATGACTTTGTCAGCACTATCAACTATGTCTCTCCCATCGGTGCAAACAGTAGTTAACTGAGAATGGGTGCCTCCATTAGCACCCTCTTGGTATCGTCGATGCCCATATCAAACCACCCCACCCCCCAACATCCCTGGCGGCGTGAGTAGTAAAGTGAAATACACCATGCCAAAACAGAAACACTTTTAAACTTTCTCAGCTCTCAAAACTGCCCTGCCTACAAATGAAACTTAAAGAAATAAAATCAAAGAGAACTAGTTGCCTGTGTTCAGTAACTGGTGGGTTTAGACTGCAAGTGTTGTAGTTCTATTTACTTATTTACTTATTTGCCGGCGGAGCTGCGAAAAGATTGTCTCCGCTGCCAAGAAAGTACCCCAGGCTAACAATCCCGCCAACTACATAGGCTCGAGAGCTACTGGAATTATTTTTTATGTATCCATATGCAACATAGTGAGTGAACCCCAAGGATTTCTGGTGTTGCTGCCTGTTAAAACCTTAACTAAGGACCTGACTTAATTCTAAAGTTAAATAGTCTTTTAACTCTTTTGTAAACAAGGAGTACCGAAAGGTATAGTGAATGTGGTGTATGGTAAAGGAGAAGCTATTGGGAAAACCATGACTCAGCATCCCAGTTTGAAGGCATTGGCCTTTGTAAGTATGTCATTTGCAAATATAATCTAAACACTCGGAATGACTGATACAAAGGAACACAGCAATAGATAGAGCGATTTTCGTATGACCTTGAAATGTAAACGCGCGAACAAAACAGAAACAGCAAACGAACGGAAATAGAGCGATTTGATTGGTTATATCAAACGGATACAAACGCGGGTGGCTTTTGGTTGGTTAAGCGAACGTTCGCGTAAAAAAACTTCATGCCCGAGAACTTTCTAGAAATCAATGGATCCTTCGCTTTGACGTCATACTACAACACGATTGGCCAATCGAACAATGCCTTCTCCATATTAGGGTTTTCTTTGGCGGGAAAACGAAGAGTCCATGTTTTGATCTTTTCATCCACTGGCTTATGAAACAGATGACGAACACTTACCGAAACTATTTTTCAAGGTCATACGAAAATCGTTCTAATAGTTTCCTTTGAAACTGACTGTAAGTGACTAGCTGTACGTCCTCATGATCGTCACATTTTGATCTTTGACTAACAATGGAAATCAAAGTTACAGACCTCCCAACAATAAACGTATGTTAAGTTCCAACATACAGCCAAAGAACTGACACCACAGGCTTGACTTGACGCACATGGTTTGATATTCCTTATTTACTAAAACAACAGTTAAAGGTCGAAACGTCACCTTATCAATCCCGAGGGGAAGGGGGAGGGGGAGGGAAGTGGTTGACTCCGGTATAAAAGCAAGGGCGTTGGTCGTCAGAAAATTAGAACTTAACCCCTTTAGGAGACCAATCTGGGTGTAGCTTTATTCGGAACTCTAAAATAGACCATGCTAAACAAACCACATTTCTTGGGTTCTGCTTATCAGGTAGGAAGTGAAAGGACTGCTTGTAAAGTCTTAAGAGATAGAAGTGACCATCTGCTGTTTACAAAGAAGATTTCGTTTAACTTGGAAAACTGTCATGCAATGATTATCTTTGACGACGCAGATCTAGACGAAGTCCTTCCGGCTGCAATTAGGGGAAGGTAAATTTAAGATTGGACGCTATAGGTACTATATTAGACTTCAGACAATTAGACAGTGAACAATAATAATACATAGATTTAGCCAGGGCTAAAAGCGAAGCTCTGGTTAAGAAAACTTGTAAACAAAAAATGGCATCAATACAGGGTGTCCCAAAAGTTCGTTCCTCTACTTCATAAGTCTCTATTTCAGTACGATTGGACTTAGTACGCAAATCATTTAAACAAAAGTTGTGTCTTTAAATATAATTCACTATTTTCATACTTTTTGTGCCATCTTTCAACTCCAATATTCGGTTTGTGTACTTCCGCGCCAAAGGTGCGCTTGCGCGAGTATATGTTCCAGCCCCTTTTTTTGTATTTCATAGCCCGCATTGCTCGAACTCCTTCCTTGTTTTTTTTTTTGTCAATATCACGAAATATAAACCCCCTTAACGCAAAAACGTTCAGCTGCGTGAGAGCATAAGCCCGTATACTTCGATTTACTGGCTTATCTGTTGTGGTAATTGCTAAAAACTGGAAAAATCCGAACGTTGGGTGGTAGAATGATCATGGAGAAATGAAGGTTTTGAAGGCACGAAACTAAGGGGAAGACCAAAAGCCCTAAATAAAGTAGCTAAAATAGTTTTACAGAAGGCTGGACACAAAATAAGAGACTCGACAAG
>JBBMOI010000005.1:5822500-5832500 GCA_038088405.1 Porites divaricata
AATTATTGGCTGATTTTGAGATCAAATATCTCCCCTTGCCAGAAAGCTATGACAATAATTTTGCTATTCCTTACTTAACAACCCTTTGGTCTATAATAAACATGAAAAAAATTTCTGGGCTCTAACTTTTTTGGGCGTCAGATGCCAATTGAAAACTACACCTAGAACAGGCTTATTTCCCGTTCATCTTTCCTGTAATTTAACAATAGATGGCTACTTAAGTTAATAAACCGACACTTTTTAGCCCGTTATACAAGAATTGTAATTGAGCAGTTTAATACATGCTTAAAACGATCGAGATTTGGCGAGAAAATTCAAGATTTGACCCTGATTAGTAATGCATGTCACCAAAATATCGAAGGTAAAATCGTAATCTTTGTGAGCTCGTTTTGATTTTCTCGCAAAATCAGAGATTATTCTTCTTAAGAGTGAAACTAATCATAAGTCCTCTTATTCAAGTGTTTACTGTCTATTGTCTTTACTGTGAGAAACCCATGCTGCTCCTAATTTCCTGAGGAGATTTCAAGGCCACATGGTGCGCGGTTGTTGACAAACTTTGAGTCACGCCAGTGCATACCAGTCATAAAGCAACGTCAACTCGCACATCTAAAAACAATCTGAAACTCTTCCTTCTAGCGATAAAGAAATTTAGCTCTTAAAAAATTCGTTTAAATTCTGGCTACGACCTCGGAAAAAGAACAGTTTTAGAAAGAAGAATGGTGTTATTTTCACTTACCCTCGTCGATCTACGCCGAACTAATGTATGCTGCGTGACCAGACAATATTTGTTCAAAATCCACCTCTTTGCTTTCAAGCAAGGCTTTCAGAATGGCCTACTTATCTCTATGACTATATTTGTCTCCTCCTATCTGCATTTTTCTGCAAATACAAGTTGTTCGAAACTCAGTCACTCGATCACTCTCAATCTATGTTATGCCAAAGTATTATGTGACCAAAAAAAGAGCCTGCAATGTTTCGTTCAGCGAATTTCCTGCGCTTACCCTGGAAATCAAGATAAATTCTAAACAATTTTCGGTTGTCTAGACTGGAAGAAAGAATGAATGTAAAAACAAAACATACAAAAAAAAATAAATTGCCTTTCATCATTTATGAATATACTGTCTTTTCATGGCGAAGTCCACACATTTTTACCACAAAAAGTTGTTCCCTTTGAAAGATAACCGAATTATCTTACTTTATTAGTGAAAAACCAAAGTACTATTTTGTAATCAGTATGATTCAGTGACTGTACACAAAACTATAATTAATTACTTAAAATCATTTAAAGAAATTCTGTTCTTTTGCAAAATTAAGCTTTATTGTACAGGATTGTACAGGCTGTACACTTGTACCCCAAATTCCAGACAAGACCGGACAGAATCATGACCTTGCCAGATTGCGCAATCATTGACTGAGTGCACAAAGGGCGTTCTTTTCAACCACGCGTTTAGTGCTGTGAAGTTGCAATATGTCTCAGCTTTCTTGTTCATTTGCGATCTACTGTGGAACGGAATGCCATTTCTCTTCGCGGTGGCCCAGACGGCAACAACTTATACCACTAAATTCGTGTGCCGATGGTATAAAGGCACACCTTAGAGATGTAAATGTATCTCAAACGTGCGTTGTATCCGAGAAAAAGCTCATTTTAGCTCGCGTTGGTTTGTTCGAAGATGATGACAGCCGCGATTTCACGATCTGCCCCAAACATCGCGCAGTCCTTGGAGTAAGATTCCGACCATCAAAAAAATGCCAGCATCCTCTTCATGGCAGTCGAAAGGGCAAAGGTGACAGAGGAGTCAATCTGAAGATGGCAAAAGCAATCAAGGGAAAGTGGAACACTGTAGTTCCAATTGGTGCAGGTAATTAAAAAGATTTTATTTTGCATAGGATGTTGTTACTCCCTTGCTTACTTCCTATACGCGCGGCAACTGATACGAAATGCTGAGAGACAAACATACTCATTTGGACAATATGACCCGAAATGCATAGATCACGCAAGGAAGGGGAGTGTGGGGAAGAAACGACCTTCCCACGAGGCTTTGGGCAACGTGGGTTAGTCAAACCCGTCCCCAGTCGTCTCTCATTGAACCTCTCCCTACTAGTGTAAGCGCGCATGGTTTGATGGGTATGGGTGTTACGAAGTCGACTGGGGACGAATTAGACCGAGACAGATTCGAAGGTGCTAAGCAATGTATCAAGCTAAGATTCACCGTTACTTCAGCTGTTTTTTTTTTACCTGTTTGCTGTTACTTTACTAACCTTTTGAAAATGAAATTCGTGTCATCGCAGGCGCCAGTAGCTTACACATCAGCAACAAGGCGCGTAGATGTGATAATCATTCTAGTAACTCAACGTCTTCAAGTCGTGGTCGAATTTAATTGATTAAATTAAATTTTTTCCTAAATTAAGTAGCCAGGATAACGGGAGTAGCGAGGGGGGAAGGGGTTGGCAGTTTATTAATAAGGCATATGTCCAAAATATTTTTTGTTCTAAAAACCCAAGTATAAAATGAAGGTTTCATAGCTAAAATAATTCCTACGTACTAGGCATATGCAGATACTGTAGAGGTGCCCACTCTGATTCTATTAAAAGGCATATCCGAGTTAAAACCAGATGCTTAAAATATTTATCTGTCTTTCTGAAGTATATCAGCCGATTAAAGCAAACAAAACGTTTGTAAAAGAAGAGAGATTGTTTTGTATTGTGAAAGACCCATCTTTGGTTCGGGGCCACAGCTGTAGGACGTACTAATTACGATGTAGAATGGTCATTTCATTGCGAACCCTCAGTTTTATCCACGCAATTTAATGCAATTTCTTTACAAAGATAACTGTTGCTATACAAGCCCCAGTGTTACCGAGAGTCTGAAGTTGAGATTTTGTTTGTTGAGATCGATCGATTTTCTTTTACTCTTTAGACGCGCACCTACATCCATCTGTTTGATGAGTGCATTCAGAACTGGTTTGCAGTGGCCTCCATTATATATAGAAAATACGTTAGAAACACTGAAAGCACTGAGGCCAAACCTTAATCACGTATATCTTAGGTCCGACAACGCCGGCTGTTACCACTGTGCCTACCTTCTCCTTTCGCTCCCCAGTATTGGTGATCGTACTGGAGTCACGATTGCACGATACGACTTCAGTGAGCCGCAGGCTGGTAAAGATATCTGCGATCGTCGCACTGCTGCACTTAAAAGTCACATAAGACGCTTTCTTAATGAAGGAAATGATGTCAAGACGGCCAATGACATGAAAACCGCCATTGAGTCTTATGGAGGCATCAAAGGCTGCTATGCGGCTGTGTGTCTAGTTCAGCTGTCTGCGCAGACGATGAGCAAGCATAATATAACCGGGATACAGTCGCTACATAACTTTTCTTACGAGAATGGAGGCATGAGGGTGTGGCGAGCCTATAACGTGAGTCCTGGAAAGTTTTATAGTGCAGCTCAGCTTGCACGGTTTGGTACTCCGCAAGGTCCTACAAAGCTCATCATAATTCATCCTTTTGGCAGACCACACGTAGAAGTGGGTACCTATCGCCAGCAACGTGCTATGCCTGGAAGATCTTCGTCTTTGCCTGGGTCACATCAAGAACCACCTAAATCCGCACAGGCAGACCAGGTAGGGGAGAAGGTTATGTTTCATTGTCAAGAAGAAGGGTGTGTCAAGACCTTCCAGTCATTTGCCTCGCTCCAAAGCCACTTGGACGTTGGTAAGCACATGGTGAGACTGGTAAAGGAGTCCACCTATGACGAGATCAGACGAAAATGGGCGGAGGCATGCCATTCCCTGGGTGGTGGCTATGTTCGGGGTGATTCAGCTACTTTCGACTTCAGTGACCAAGCAACGTTAGGCGAAGTCGTAGAGCTAGGATGGGCTCTTCAGAAAAATCGAAAACCAGTAGCCTTTTCAGAGAAAGCGAAGAGCTATCTGGTAGACGTGTTTTGGACCGGGGAGGAAACAGGAAAGAAGGCAAACGCTTCCTTTGTCGCCTCCAGAATGAAGTCCTTGAGAAACGACAATGGGCAGAAGATGTTCACAAAGACCGACTAGTTGACAGAACAACAGATCGCTCGATACTTTAGCCGACTCTCCGCCCTCAATAAGGCTGGTAGATTACAGAGAGCCCACTCTTCCTTAATGAATGAGGATGAAGAGGCTGATGCTGATGATATTGCTGTAGAAGCCGAGGCTGTCTGGACAAGGCAGCAGATAAGGAGGGACCTTGAACTTTAATTTTTAAATATTGGTAGGAGTGTAACTACCTTATTACCTTGTGGCACTAAATTTTTGCGGGAGTTTAGTTTTGCGAGTTGGCGATTTTTTTGTGTGTGTTTTGAGGGGACTAATTTTTGCAATTAGGACAGGTTTTCTTGCTGAGAATTAATTATTGGGATTTTCAAAAAGTCCTAGGCAAATCAAAGATAATATTTTCTTTTTCATTGAAGACATGCAATGGAAAACACATTCGTCAACAATTCCACCGTGTGTATACCCTTTTTAAATTCAGCAAGACAGATTACCTTTCTGTGGCATTCGATTACAAACACGTACAGCAAAAATTTTGTGCCACACGGTAACTTGAACAACCGATGGCCTGTAGTACCCATTCAGTGAATGTCGCGTTTATTCAATTATTGTATTTCAGTTTCTTTTACAAGCAAGTAAAAATGACTGTGTTACATCCCAGCAACCAAAAAAAATACCTGGATGTTTTACATAAAATTTTTCAAAAGATTAAGCCTTGTTATCAGTTTTGATATTAAGTACAGTTTCAAAATAAATGCCGCCATCGATTAAACACAGCATCGACAGGAACCGGAAGTAAACACGTAATATGTAGTAAAAAAGGTCACGACATTTTTCTTTCAGTTTTGTCCTCAGGGGGACGAAAACAAAACAGAAAATATCTATTAGTTCCTGCATTTTGTTTTGTTAAGTTTTATTTGTCCTCTCTTCCTGTCTGGACAACCGAAAATTGTTTAGAATTCCATGGTAGGCGCGCGAAATTCGCTGAACAAAACATTGCAGGCTCTTTTTTTTGTCACGTAATACTTGGGCATAATTGTGATTGAGAGTGATAGAACCTCGAAAAACTTGTATTTGAGAAATGTAGATAGGAGGAAACAAAGAAGTCATGGAGATAAGTAGGCCATTCTGAAAGCCTTGCTGGGAGGCAAAGGAGAATATTTTAAACAACTACTGCCTGGTCACGCAGCGTACATTAGTTTGGCGTAGATCGACGGCGACCCAATGGCGGTAAGTGACAATAACAACATTCTTCTTTCTAATACTGTTCTTTTTTAAGAGCTCAATTTCCTTATCGCTAGAAGGAAAAGTTTCAGATTGCTTTTAGATGTGCGAGTTGCCGTTGCCTTGTGACTGGTATGCACTGGCGTGACTCAAAGTTTGTCAACAATGTTTAAGTGGTTTTGAACAATATTCTCGTTGGGCATAACTACGTGACCATGCCAATCGTCTAGGAAATTAGGAGCAGCATGGTTTTCTCACAGTAAAGACAATAGACAGTAAACACTTGAATAAGAGGACTTATTTATAGTTTAATTCTTAAGAAGAATAATCTCTGATTTTGCGAGAAAATCAAAACGAGCTCACAAAGATTACGATTTTGTCTTCGATATTTTGGTGACATGCATTACTAATCAGGGTCAAATCTTGAATTTTCTCACCAAATCTCGATCGTATTAAGCATGTATTAAACTCCTCAATTACAATTCTTGTCTAACGGGCTAGAAAGTGTCAGTTTATTAACTTAAGCAGCCATCTATTGTTGAATTACAGGAAAGATGAACGGGAAATAAGCCTGTTCTAGGTGTAGTTTTCAATTGGCATCTGACGCCAAAAAAAAGGCAGAGCCCAGAAATTTTTTTCATGTTTATTATAGACCAAAGGGTTGTTAAGCAGGGAATAGCAAAATTATTGTCATAGCTTTCTGGCAAGGGGAGATATTTGATCTCAAAATCAGCCAATAATTGAATGGCTAAAAAGGTGGTCCCATATTCAAGGCCTGTGATTGACAAGCTGTCAATCAAATTGACTGAAACTTATATTCTTTGCATTCATTAAAGATGTATCAACATATATACAAACCCTCATAGTCAAAGATTAAAAACAGTTGTCTTGAGAGCTTCCTACTTTTGCCTGTTATTAATGCCCTTTTATTGGTAAAATATCTAATTAAGCTAGTAAAGATCCAAACTACAAACCAGTTTGTCATTTTAAGTTTTGGGGTAGACCCTCTAACCTGGCCAAGTTTCACTGAAATCGGAGAGATGGCATCTAGCACACCTGCATGGTGCACCCATGGACTCACTTTTAAGGTGGCTGAACACAGTTTGGGCAGTTTGTGAGTATATGTCATTTGCCAAATTATAGCAAGAGAAGGGTCGCAGCTCACGAGCTGAAACTTGGCATATGAAAAATATTCTGATGAAAGATTTTGATTGACAGGTAAAATTTGACATTTTCGTAGTTTCCATGGCAACATGAACGATTGAATACAAGCTTAAAATTTCACTTTTGCTCAGTTTACAGAAAATTCACTCATTAGATTTTCCTATAAACTTGCACATAGCTTACTATAACTAATCATAACCATTTGAAACTTATTTGACCAAATTTTAACAGAGGGGTTTTTAGATAATCAATAATATAATTGTACTGTAATTATTAAATGTGTCACAAAAATCGTCTGTTTAACTTCCATTTTAAAGTTCTCATTATCTAAAATACGATAAAAGTAAAAATTCCTCCAAATATCACAAAATTTTAATGAGTAGATTTTGAGAAATCGTCTTCTTTTTACCATTGCTTTTTCGCCGCCATGTTTGTTTGTCTGGGTTAAAACACTCGCCGTCACGCGAGTTACCGCTGACCGCCCGCAAAACTGTGTTCAGCCACCTTAAGTATAGCCAAATACGACACTTTCAAGAGTTTTCCTTTTAGTATCGTTATTTTATGTTGCTAAATAGAGGAAAAATTAAGGTGGGGTGACAATTAAGCCTCAACAGGTTTGCCATTCTTTAACCTTATGTTACTGTATTTCTGTCGTCTTATGGTAAAGTCGTCAGTATAATAATGATGACGATGATGATGATGATGACGATGACGATGAAGATGATAATAAAGATAACAATAAATAATCAAATTAAATAAGCTGCGAATCAAGCAGACATTCCGATAAGGCGGGGGGCTGGTCATCCAGACCCTGAGATAAGGAGGATGCCGGGCTCAAAAAAATTGTTTTCGGCCCTTGGGGCCTCAGTTTGATCTAAAACTAAGAGGAGGTCCGGGCCCCCCGGGCCCCTCCCCTAGATCCGCCACCGAAGTGATTACTTCTTCTATGTCCTCTTCCTTAATACTTTAACATCAGCAAAAGGCGTTTTTCAAAGGTACGTCTGTAGGGCTTGCATGAATGAATGATAATTCATACATTTTCAAAGGGGTAGAGGCTCTAAAAAATTTGTTCCTTCTGTGCAATGCCAACAATATAGAAAATGTATGCAATTCGGCCACCACTGGTGAGAGTTCGGCTCCATTACAATACTCCTTCACTGTTGATCTGTTTTTGACTTATTTTTTTGTAGGTTGGACCCTTAATAAGTAGAGAACACAGGCAAAAGATAATAAACCTTATCCAAGGAGCTGTAAACGACGGTGCAGAGATCCTGTGCGGTGCCAAAATTCCAAAACTAGACAGCAAGTTGGACAAAGGATATTTCTTAGAGCCCACCGTACTTGGAGGTTAGTTTAAATGACTAGGTTTTAATTATGGTCTCGAGCCAAATATGATTGCTTTGAGACGAAAATCTTGAAAGTGAGGTTTGTGAGGTAAATAGCATGCCCAGCTATGAAACCCCGTTATTCAGACTTTTTTTTATTTCCAGCTCGAATTATAAACGGAGGTGTCCGAATAGCCGACTATTGGTTACCTCAAATAGCTACGTCAAGTCCCGGGGCTTTTGACGACAAGAAAGGCTTGAAATTATGAGTGAATAATAATACATAATGCATAGAGGGAGAGGAGCCATCAACAAGGATTGCTCTTTAAACAAGGGACAAAGGGAGAGAAAAAGGGAGTGAGGAGATATCCATGGCCAAAAAAGACTCCTGGGAAAGAAAAAACCCGTAGGCTCCGTATCACAGCACTTCCCTGATCTGACTCTTACACATGAAACATTGAAAAAAAGACAATGTCTCGCAGTAACTAACCCTAGCTAGTGTCTATCTATCATGGGTTGTGGGAATTGGTAGTATATGGGGAGGGGATACACCTCCAATTGGTCCTATGAGTCCCGTATGTGCCCATCCCCATTGGGCAGGTTTGTGCCCAGAAAGGCTGATCCATGCAAGAAAAGACTCAAGAAGAGTATCTTGATTATTACGGGATGCTATATTATCCTATTTTACATTCGATAGGTTTTCAAAGCAATTATACCGACACTATTAACACTTTGGAGGTTCCAGGACCAGTGGTAAATATGAACTTTTATAATACAAATCAACTGCTGCTTTTTTAAACTTACTTGGTGTGAAAGGGGCATTAAGGAGAGTGAGACAGGGGAGAAGGTGAGGCTCGCGTGGCTCGCGCGAGAATCTCAGGTTCTCAGAATCTTAGGTTTTCAAAGCAATTACACCGACATTATTAGCACTTTGGAGGTTCCAGGACCAGTGTTAAATATGAACTTTTATAATACAAATCAAATGCTGTTTTTTTAAACTTACTTAGTGTGAACGGGGCATTACAGAGAGTGAGACACGGGAGAAGGTGAGGCTCGCGTGGTACGCGCGAGAATCTCACGCCACCAGTACTTCGCGCCTCGAGCCTTGAAAACTGATAACTCATATTTTAGATTCAAAAGTCTTATAAAAACAAATGTTAAGGGAGCGATGAATTTGCCAAACTTGCAACAATGTAAAGAGGCAAGCCAAGCAATTTTCATTATAATGCAAGATAGGACAAAAGAGGATTTGTTAGTTTATAGGCAATCGTATATAAACATTTAACTACAAGCCATGTAGCGATTAAGTACAAAGCAAATGCAAACACTTATCTGCTTAAGTTGGTAGTTCCAAGAAGCCTTCTAGGTTCAAGAACAATATAACACAGTGAAGAAATCTTTTACTAGTACTCTAAATCTTCTCTCGTATCTGACAAGCGGCTTATTCCAAAATGGCAGCAATACTTCTCGTTTTTACGTTTATGTTAATTAGACCTCTTTACCACGATTATATTTGCAAATTAGAAAATAACTTCGACCTTGAAACGAGGCCAGTTGAAATTATTTCATAGGGCCAGTAGGCTCTTTGGTGTGCACGCGACTGACCGAACACAAACGAGCAACGAGGAATGGTGACGTTAACAATCACATTGCTGAGCATCATTTACAGACGAAACATCAAATTGACTGGGACTCTGCGACATGTATAACGTATTCTACAGACTACTATTAACGTCTTACTTTGGAAAGCTGATTCACTAACTTAGAACAAACGCCACTGAATCGTAGCCAACAGTTATCAGCGCCGTACAAACGACTTATTGACGAGATGAAGCGAAACTAACTACGAGAGATCGACTGGAGAACTGACAATTTGACTAACAATAGACGGCTGCTTAACTGTGACAATAGACGGATCGAAACGCACCAATTACTGTTTACGAGTCTTCATAGCCAATAACACCGCGGCTTAACTAACAGACGACTAATAACATCTTGACTTTATTGACCAATCAGATCAATAACTAGAGTATATAATACCATCTACTGACGTGATACAGCTCACTTTGACTCTGAAGATGACTACCGCACAGGTTGTCGAAACGTCAGTCACTGTCAACAACAACAGTCCTATTCAGGACTACGTTCACCCGGACGATCAAACTCAACCTACTTTTGAAATGACTCCTGGGTTCAAACCTTTCACAATAATAATATTATTAATAAGTACAAACCCATTCATAGCAAAGTTAAACT
>JBBMOI010000005.1:5837500-6082500 GCA_038088405.1 Porites divaricata
GAAAAGAGAACTCAAGCAACGCCCTCCTAATGCATCTGAATATAAACAACATCCAAAACAAATTCGAAGATCTAACTATCCTGAACAGATCTTTGAAAGCACAAATATTGGTGATATCGGAGACTAAAATCGACCGATCCTATCCAGACAGTCAATTCAAATTGCAAGGCTACAATATGTTCCGCAAGGACAGAGCGAAAGGAGGGGGTGGCCTACTTGTCTATACATCAACAACAATTCCATCAAGAAAGCTCACTCTGTCGACAACTTATAAAACATTAGAAGCTATAGCATTTGATGTTAAAATAGACAGACAAGATATCCTGATACTATCAATTTACAGACCGCCTAATAGCTCCAAGAAAGAAAGTAAAACTTGCGGAAACTACCTACAAAGAGTAGAGAGTGAATTAAACAGCATCTGTAAATGGGCGTGTTTCAAAAAGAAAACTGTTATAAATTATTGTTGGTGACTTAAATCTAGACAGACTACGGTTAGATCGTAGCGAGGAAAAAATTCTGAGGGAACTAGAAGAAGTCAATGGCCTACATTGCCTTATAAATGAACCAACAAGGGTCACGGCAAACTCGCAAACACTCATTGATGTAATGCTTATAAATTACCCTGATCTGTTTTAGAAGTGCGGCTTATACAACCCCGAGATCAGTGATCACTGTATGATTTATGGAGAAATGACAGAAAAAGGTTAAAAACCAAACGACCAAGACTCTTATCCATCGAGAAACTAAAACTACTGACTTTGACAACTTTAACAAGGATCTACTTGATGCTCCATGGCATGTTGGCGAAATCTTTGACGATTTAGATGATGCCTATGACTATTGGAGAAATCTTTTTGATAGTATTGCAAATGAACATGCTCCAATGAGAAAGAAACGGGTTCGTGAAAGAGATGTAATGTTTCATGTCTAAAGAATGAAAAGCGCCTATTAGAAACAAGAGGAAATATGCCATTCAATTTGCAAAACAATGCAGACCAGAAAACTTTGAACTTAAAAAGAGAGATCGAAATATTGCTACTCGTGAACGATGGAAAGCTCTTACTGCATACTGGTACAAAAAGTCTGAAGAAATGAAGGGCAAACCGCATGACGTATTCGATAGATTAAATCGACCTTTCCTGGACAACAAAACAAAAGATGCTAATCCATGGCATTATAGAAGATCAAAGGCAAGTTGCTGAGACTCTCGTCATGTGATCAGTTTAACTGAAAATGAATTTAACAACCACAGTAGTGTTCAAGTGATAGAAACCATCTATAGTAACTCTTCATTTCAATTCAAGCATATAAATACAAAAGACGTACAAGACTTGTTTGAAAACCTCAGTCCTCGAAAATCTTGTAGTGACACTGAACTAATGCCTAAATTAATGAAGAAAGTTGCAGAGGGTATCGCACCATCAGTGACGAATCTTTACAACAGATGTATTGAAAATAGCAACTGGCCAGCCATATGGAAAAGGGGAGAACTCACTCCTATTTTCAAGAAAGGGGACAAGCATAATGTAGAAAATTATCAACCTATCACGACGCTATCGATTATTGACAAGGTTTTCGAATCACTGCTTAGCAAACAAATAACTCATTATTTTGACCCTACTCTATCTCCAAGATTGACAGCATACAAAAAGAATCACAGTCGTGAAACGACACTAGAAAGACTCACAGAGGACTGGAAACAAGCTATCGACAGAAAAGAATTAATGGCCATTCTATCTGCAGACATGAGTAAGGCTTTTGACTCTCTATGTCACAATTTAGTCATCAAGAAGCTCAAAGCATATGGGTTCACTAGTCAATCATTGGATCTAATTCGATCGTTTCTGAATGACAGAAACAGTCGCGTAAAACTTGGCACTATTAGAAGTGAATGATCTAAAATGTCACGTGGTTGTCCTCAGGGATCTTCATTTGGTCCATTATTATAGAACTTATTCCAGAATGACATGGAAAGTCCGTTAAAGATACCTGTAAAGTTTTTTAAAACCTGAAAGTTAGATAATTGCTGTAATTCTATTAAATTTCTTTCCTACGCCTTGCTATTTTGGAGCACGTTTAGCATATATGGTACCCAAAAAACTACTCCTTTTATATCGCTTTTGGCGGACAGAATTACAAATTCTCTTAACATTTTGTGAAAATTATTTATTGTTATCTTAAATTTCAGTAAAAAGCAGCACAGCAAAAACTATTGAATAAAACTAAAGGAAAGTTAACACCCTTGACTAGTTGTTGCGTATCTTGGATGGTTATTTACATCTTCGTCCAGCGTATTTTGTCCACCTGTTTTACCTAATCCAAATATTAGACTTACTTTTGTTTAAATTAGTGTTACATTTTTCATATGTTTGGCGTCTTATTAGAAAAACGACCACATGTTTGGTCGTTATTTATTTTTCAGTATTATTTCACCACACGCAAGGTACGAACAATACGTAAAAAAAAAAACAAAGGCGAAACTCAAAGCGGTATTTGAAGCTGCAAAATAAGTATTTGACGTTCAAAAAACAGTTGATTTCAAGCAAGAGAAATCAAGAAAGTTGGGTGGGGAATATGCTGACACATAACTCTGCTGTTAGTCGTACATCTTGAATGTTTGTTTACACTTTGCCATCTCAACATTTATCTTTTATTGATTTTATAAAGCAACAAAGTCCCTGAAGCATGAAAGATATCAGTACCAATCCCAATCCCAATGCTCTCAAATCCATCCTGAGTCAGGAGAGTTGTTTTAGTGTCTTTTGATAAATTAAACCTATTTTAATTGCATTGGGAATAAAATGTCTAAAAAGTGAACTAGTTAGGTATTAAAAATAACGGATAACTTAAACGCATCCAAAGCGACAATTCCATAAAGTTATACCATCAAACTTATATGTTCGTTCAGCCAGCTGTTATACTTAATCCAAATATTGGACTTAAGTAAGTAAGTTTTTCATGTGTTCGGCGTCTTATTACTGAGAAAACGACCACGTGTTTGCTGGTTATATATTTTTCGGTATTATCTCACCACCGGCAAGTTACTAAGAATACAAAGAGAGAAAAAACATTAAAATGAAAGGGTAAAGGAAGCCTTAGGAGAAACCAAAGGGCTTAAAGAATTTTTCATCAATTAATGTTACCTAGTAAAAAACTTCTGTGAAGATTAACATTCCTTATTTCAATCACTTAGACATGCTATCCCTCTGTTTTTAGATTCTCTAGACGCAATTGGCCAGACACACTAAACATTCTTCTCCTTAATTAGCCGGCGCAGAAATTTTGGATTATTTCACACAGGGGGGGGGGAGGGGGGAGGTAGCTCTATTGTTTTCCATCTAAGTTTCTTGACCCACTCCGCCTGCCAGTATGACGTCACATAGTAACGGGCAAGAGCCTTGGGTCGCTTGTGCAAATTAGCAAGGGATACGATAGTTGTTTGGATGAGCGAGGTCGAGGAAAAGCTAAGAAGCTAGCAAATATCGCTATATATCGCTTACATTACCGAATGTGTTTGAGCTTTGGTGTTGCTATAATCTGCTTGTGTAAACCGTTTTGATATTGTGTGTCCGTGATTGTATAATTTTGTTAACTTATTTTGCGGGCCGTGTTGCGGGATCGCCATCTATTTCACGGAACTGGCAAGGTCATCAAAACTTAAATCTTTTTTTTCCCTAAAATAGGCAAGGTCTAGTCTCCAGAATAGGAGGTTCCATTCACAGATCACACATTTTTATATTTTATTATTTTGCTAATTAAACGGGCCTAACTTCATATCATTCCTTTCGAGTGTGGGTCTCTGTTGATCTTCTACTTCTCCACCAAATTCAGTAAAGCTACAATCAGGGACAAAAGTAGTTGACACACTTGTTTACAATGGGTGCTTTTATCAATCATTTAATTCATTTATAATTTCATTCCTTTTAAACGCCGTAAATCCCCTCACCCCCCGAGTCAATGTTGTCTGAAGTAAAAGAAAGACTTGAGGGTCCAAAATACAACATTGATTTTTGGGGGAAGGGGTTGGGGTAGACAGGGGAAGGGGATAAGTATGTCCACTATGTAAAAAGGGGCCATTTTACGGAAGTGTCTCAACACTTTGTCCCTCATTGTAGTTCGATCGATTATCTACATCGAATGGGCCCGTTGAACCCGAAATAACGCGAAATAGCTCTGAAATACGCGCTTAAGCTAATTTTCCTTAAATGTATATTTGAATTCATGATAAATACAGCTCCACCAGCTTCAAACAGCGTCTAAGGCAGCGAAAAATTGTTTTGATATGACAAAATTAATTTTTCAAATCATGTGTGTCACTGTGGTGCAGTGGTCAAGCAGCTGCTTGCGACGCCATTTTCTGTTTCTTTGTACCGGTTTTGTTTTTTCTATTTGGTCTCTTTTTTTCACATTATTTTTCCTAAGAGCTTAAAATATATGTTGATCCAAGTGCATGACCAGCAGGTTCATCATTAAGAATAAAGAAAAAAAACGGCAAAAGGAAAGTAGTGTTAACAAAAGAAAAGAAGAAGGTACAAGGAAACAGAAAACAGCGTTGCCGAGAGTCGAACCCGGTTTACCTGCACGCGCAAGCAACTACTTAACCACTGCACCACAGTGACACACTATCACATGATTTGAAAAATTAAAAATTAAAAGTCTTGGAGCTCTTGATCTGCATACTGGCCAAGCTTACGACCAGAAAAAAAACCATAAGCTGTCAAGACATGTCCCTTCTCTCAAAAAGCTCATTTTGTTTTTCAACGTTAGTTGACATCATGACAAACAACACACAGTACACTAGTGACCCACTGGCGAGATTTAAACTTGCCTTCTGTTCATCTTCTTAATCATCAATATTATTACCTTAAAATCTCCACTTGGTTTGCCACAAAAAATAATTAAACGAAACCTTTTATTGGTTTTCGGGATTTAATTACAGAATTACAGGTGTATGCCCAATACAGTATTAAAATGTGGTAATGCAACAAGATTCAATGCTCACAGTCTCTCACAAATGCCTGTCATTTAGCTTCCTCTTTCAACGCTACAGCTAAGCGAACTTTGAGAGGAATGATATGGAGTTCCACAAGCTCTGAAGAGCTGAAAATACGCACAATGTAAAGTATAATACATCCTTTGATGAACCTCCTATTGCTGTGTCTAAACTCTTTAATCTTGCCGTGTACTGGCCCTCAAAAGTGTGACCGGTCGGTACGATTGCCCGTAAAATTTGCGCGACGATAGAAAGGACTGTACCACAGATTTCCTTGGAGACACCTCCCCCCCATCCCCTGGCTGTAAACAATGTCGAATGTATTCGTAGAAGTATACATCTTTACTCTTAAAAAAAAGTACTTATAGGTTTTCAGTATCTCAGTGAGTAAGAATTGAACCCAAGGTGATAAATATCGTTTCAGTTTCCGAGCAATCAAAGAGTGAGACGATGAAAAGGAAAATATAGGAGGGATTGTGTCCGACACATGATATTCTCTTCAAGGAGGTTGATGCTTTGCAAAATTCATTGATGGCAGCATTTGGACAGTAACTCATCTAATGTACGTCAGCTGTTACTTGAATTTCTTTAAACAGGTAACGATGATCCAACATATAAGAGATAAATACTGATTGAAATAAAATAAAGCAACATTCAAAGGCTTCGGGGAACTTAAACTGGTAGCAAATGTGTTGTGAAATCAGGGGGGGAAGGTGTCTCCTACAGTCCGCCTGCCAGTATGACGTCACGTCTCGCGTCAGTGACTTTTAAAATGGCGAGCAAAGTGTTTATCGAAGAGACGGATAAAAATATCGATTTTATTACGGAAATACTGTTCCGATTTCTTGGATTTGGAGATTTTAAGGTTTCTATTGTCATAGAATACTAGACTTAAGTACTTTTTTGAATGAAATGTCCAGTGTTTCCATGAATTTTAAAGATTCCTTTCTATCGTCGCGCAAATTTTACGGGCTATCGTACCGACCGGTCACACTTTTGAGGGCCAGTACACGGCAAGATAAAAAAGTTTAGACACAGCAATAGAAGATTCATCAAAAGATGTATTATACTTTACATTGTGCGTATTTTCAGCTCTTCAGAGCTTGTGGAACTCCATATCATTCCTCTCAAAGTTCGCTTAGCTGTAGCGTTGAAAGAGGAAGCTAAATGACAGGCATTTGTGAGAGACTGTGAGCATTGAATCTTGTTGCATTACCACATTTTAATACTGTATTGGGCATACACCTGTAATTCTGTAATTAAATCCCGAAAACCAATAAAAGGTTTCGTTTAATTATTTTTTGTGGCAAACCCAGTGGAGATTTTAAGGTAATAATATTGATGATTAAGAAGATGAACAGAAGGCAAGTTTAAATCTCGCCAGTGGGCCACTGGTGTACTGTGTGTTGTTTGTCATGATGTCAACTAACGTTGAAAAAAAATGAGCTTTTTGAGAGAAGGGACATGTCTTGACAGCTTATGGTTTTTTTTCTGGTCGTAAGCTTGGCGGGTATGCAAATCAAGAGCTTTTAAAATCTCTTTTCCAAAATAATACTCTAGACTTTTAACTTTTCAAATCATGTGCTTGCACATGCAGATAAACCGGGTTCGACTCCCGGCAACGCTGTTTTCCGTTTCCTTGTACCTTCTTTTTTTTTTTGTTAACACTATTTTCCCTTTGCCCTTTTTTATTTTCTTTATTCTTAATGATGAACCTGCTGGTCATGCACTTGGATCAATATATATTTTAAGCTCTTAGAAAAAATAGTGTGAAAAAAAGAGACCAAATAGAAAAACAAAAACGGGACAAAGAGACAGAAAATGGCGTCGCCAGGAGTCGAACCCGTTTTATCTGCAAGTGCAAGCAACTCCTTGACCACTGCACCACAGTGACACACATGATTTGAAAAATTAATTTTGTCATATCAAAACAATTTTTCGCTGCCTTAGACGCTGTTTGAAGCTGGTGGAGCTGTATTTATCATGAATTCAAATATACATTTGAGGAAAATTAGCTTAAGCGCGTATTTCAGAGCTATTTCGCGTTATTTCGGGTTCAACGGGCCCACTCGATGTAGATAATCGATCGAACTAGCTTTACTGAATTTGTTGGAGAAGTAGAAGACCAACAGTCAGGCCCACAGTCGAAAGGAATGATATGAAGTTAGGCCCGATTAATTAGCAAAAGAATAGATGAAATATAAACAAGTGTAATCTGTGAATGGAACCTCCTATTCTGGAGACTAGGCCTTGACTATTTTAGAGGGAAAAAAAAAAGATTTAAGCTTTGATGACCTTGCCAGTCCCGTGAAATAGATGGCGATCCCGCAAAACGGCCCGCAAAACAAATTAACAAAATTTTACAATCACGGACACAAAATATCAAAACGGTTTACACAAGCAAATTATAGCAACACCCAAGCTCACACACATTCAATAAAGTAAGCGATATATAGCGATATTTGCTAGCTTCTTAGCTTTTCCTCGACCTCGCTCATCCAAACAACTATCGTATCCCTTGCTAATTTGCACAAGCGACCCGAGGCTCTTGCCCGTTACTATGTGACGTCATACTGGCAGGCGGGGTTGGTCAAGAAACTTAGATGGAAAACAATAGAGCTACCTCCCCCCCCTCCCCCGCTGTTTACAACCAAAACTTTTCCGACTCAAATTTCTTGTTCTTCTTCAAGAAATTCAGGATTTTTGCCTCATTTCCTGGAATTAGTTTGTTTTAATATTTCATCTAACATCGTTTCAGATGTTTTACAAAGCAAATAAATTGTACTTTTCTATATTATTTTTCCAAAGCACCAACCACCTCATTGTAATCACGTGCTAGTCCCACTCGCATTCTTTCTTCAGTAAGATCTTCCTTTTAGAACGTAAAATGAGTTTTAACTTGCTTTAGAACACATGTAGAGAATACCACCGACGATCGAGAGTGAAAACAGCCAATTTTGTTTTCTTCTTCGGCCATGTAATGGTCGGTATTTAATCTGACATTTCTATTCTTTTTCCTTACTGCACTTTGTTTCCGTCATCATCATGATCACCTTTATTTACTCAGGTTACTAATGTTTATAAATATTAGTACAATGGTAACTTTAAAGATACAATATTGTAAAATATTCCTGAGGATGTCAAGATATGAAAAGATTATAACACCTCTCTGATTTATTTAAGAAAACATTTTCCTGTACAATGTAACCCTGCTAGACCTCTTAACCGCCCCATTTCTTGTTGTATGTGATTCTCGTTCGCTCTTTTTTTTTTTAGTTTTTTTGAACCTCCCGGGACCACAGTAATTCGCTTGTGCTGTTGTGGTGTCTCTGCCATAAATGGCCGAAGAAAAAGAAAAAAATGGCTGTTTTCACCGGCTCGATTGTCAGTTACTCTTAAACAATGTTCTAAAGCAAGTTGAAACTCGTTTTACTTTTTGTAAGGAGGATTATAATGAAGAAAGGATGCGAGTGGATTGGGAGTGACACGTTCTTACCATGGGGAGGTTGTTGCTTTGGGAAAAAAATTAACGAAAGAAAATATACATCTTCATAGAATATACATTTTAACTTTCAGAGAAAGTGCTTGTAGGTTTTTCAGTATCTTGTGGGTAAGAATTTAGCCCAAGGTGATAAATTTCAGTTTCCGGGGAATCAAAGAACGTGACGATGAAAAGGAAAATATGTAGAAAGGATTGTGTCCGACACATGATAGTCTCTTCGAGGAGGTTGATGCTTTGGAAAACTTAGCAATGACAGTATTTACTAGGCTGTTACTCATCTAATAACGACAGCTGTTGCTTAAATTAACTGATCTTTGAAGAAGTCACGAGAGGTTGGTCCAGTATAAAAAACATTCAAAGAGTTCGAGGAACGTAAACCAGACAAGGAGAACTCGAAAACAATTCTTGTTACAAAGTGTGGAGGGTGTACTTTAATTTCTTTATCACAAGATCGTTCCAACTTGTAAGTCGAATTGAATAACAAGCAGCGTGTTCCGTTTCACGCACCGTTACCCAGGATATTATGTTAACAGTTGAGCTTTGTTGGGTATTAAACAGTTCTTTAAAACAACCAATAGGCCTTTTGTTGTCGAATAACAATATTTAATAAGCAAACGAAACCAAAAATAGATACTAATAGACACACAGATTTTAGTGAAAATTCTATATTTAAATCGGTCAACAATTCAAGTACAAAGCAAAGTTCTTCAGTATTACAGCAAATCAATCTTCTTTGTAAGGATGATTTCTGCGAATTCGCCTAGATCTTCTTGAAGGACGATCACCGTCATCCAGTTAACTTTTAAACCGAATACGAGGAATTTTTTTTCTTTTCGTTTTCGGTGAGGGTACTGTGGGAGGGAGTAAAGCTTTCGCGGGGATCGCTTGTGCTGCCATTGGTGTTTGGACAGCGGCAGCCTGTGCAAACACTGGTTCTTGCATAAGAGATGGTTCATGACCAGTTGCTATAGACTTGTAGAAACTTTTCTCTGATCTTCAGAGTAGGGTGGATATGATTCTCTGGGTCTGCAATTCAACGTTTTTTTAACGTCAAATACTTGTTTTGCAGCTGGATGTAGTGCCGTGCTTTATCGTGGTTTCTCCTAAGGCTCCCTCTCCTCTTTCATTTTAATCTTCTTTTTCCCTTCAAATTGTTCGTAACTTGCTTGTGGTGAAATAATACTGAACAATAAATATGACCAAGCACGTGGTCGTTTTCTAATAAGACATCAAACACATGAAAAACTTAACTCTAACTGTCACGTTTTTACCCTCTTTAAATAAAGGCGTTACCTCACCTTAACTCTAATTTAAATAAAAGTAAGTCTAATGTTTGGATTAGGTATAACAGCTGGTCTATAAATACGCTAGACGAGCGTATAAGTTTGATGATACAACTTTATGGACTCGTCGCTTTGGATGCTTTTAAAATTTCTGTCATTACTAATACCTAACTAGTGCACTTTTTAGTCATTTTATTTCCAATGCAATTAAAATAGGTTTAAATTATCAAAAGACACTAAAACAACTCTCTTAACTCAGGATGGATTCGACGGTATTGAGACTGGGATTGAGACTGATCTATTTCCAGCTTTGGGGAGGTTGTTGTTTTATAAAATCAATAAAAGATAAAAGTTCAGATCGCAAAGTGTAAATAACCCGCAAGATGTACAACCAATAGCAGATTTATTTGTCAGCATATTCTCCACCCAAATTTCTTGATTTCTTACTGGAAATCAACTGTTTCTAGACGTCAAATACTTGTTTTGCCGCTGCGAGTACTGCTTTCAGTTTAGTCTTTGTTTTTCTCTTCGTTTTGTTCGTAACTTGCGTTTGGTGAAATAATACTGAAAAATAAATAACGGCCAAACACGTGGTCATTTTATAAAAAGACGCCAAACATATGAAAAGCTTAACACTAATTTAAATAAAAGTAAGTCTAATACTTGGATTAGGTATAACAGCTGGACAAAATACGCAGGACCAAGATATAACTTTATGGAATCGTCGCTTTATATGCTTTTAAATTTTCTGTTATTTTTAATATATAACTAGACTTCATTCTTTAGCCATTTTAACCCTAATGCAATTAAAATTGGTTTTATTAATTTATAAACTAAAAATAACTGCCTTAGCTCAGGATGGATGCAACGGCTTTGGGATTAGGATTGACTGAACTGACATCTGCCAAGCTTTCTGGGCAGGTTGTTGTTTTATAAAATCAATAAAAGGAAAAAACTCAATTGGCAATGTGTAAATAACCACCCAAGATGTGCAACCAATAGCAGAGTTACCTGTCGGCATATCCCCTATATATTTCGCCTGCTTATCCAGCTAGAAGACAATTCTTCTTGCAAAGCTTAGAGGATCATCTTCAAAACAGGTAGGTCAACTATTCAGTGAGTTATGAACTCAAACTAAGCTCAAAACGGCTAGTACTTTGTTATATTTTATCTTTGAAAGTTTTGATCCGTTTTCATACTGAAGTAAGCACTTATGTCTAGGATCGATCTTGTTTGCAAAAATTTGCTTACAAGTTCTTTTCGCAATTTTAGCAAAAAAGATTTAAAGAAAACTGCTATCAGACAAGTATGCAAGAAATAGCAATTTCGCAAATATCAAAAAAGTAAAAAGAATTTTTCTTGCTATGTGAAACGATTGCGTAACAAATATGGAAAAATAGAAAGATTAACAAATTTAACAAACTTCTACAATTAGAAAGAGAAAAGGTCAAGAAGGGATAGGAGAAGCCCGCAAATTTCGCAAAGATCGATCCTGGACATATCTCCAACATTGTGATGAGGGTTAAATGGTCTCTTAGCTAAAGATTTATTAAGATATTTCGCTACCCCGTAGCTTAGAAAGGCTTCCTTTTCTGTGCCCTGTTTTGTCGTCGAACCGAATTCATTCCCTGATTTGATAGTTTTGCCCTTAATGTACACGTTATTTACAATTTATTTAATATGTCATTCTTATTCTCCGTAGGTCAGTGCGCGTCTCATCGTTATCGGCTTTACGTTTATCTTTGGAGGAATGTTTTCCAAAACCAGGCAAGTGTACATTTGTTATTTTTGCAATATTTGCAATATTTGTTTTGGGTGTTTTCAGCTAGCATGAAAAATCCTTGTTACTTTTGCAATTTTTGCGATATTTGCGGACATTTCGGGGTCCTTCTTGGCTTCTCTTTTTTCTAAGTCTTGACTCTTGTTAGATTTGTCATTTTTGCGACATTTGTGACGGGTGTTTTTAGCTAGCAAGAAAAATCCTTGTCACTTTTGCGATTTTTGCTATATTTGCGGATATTTCGGGGTCCTTCTTGGCTTCTCTTTTTTCTAAGTCTTGATTCTTGTTAGATTTGTTATTTTTGCGATTTTTGTGATATCTGTAAGTGATTTCCTGACATAATTTTTTCTCAATTATTTCTTTCGCGACAATTGCGAAAACCATTTGCTAGCAAATTCTTGCTAACAAGATCGATCCTGGACATATCTCCAACATTGCGATGAGGGTTAAACGGTCTCTTCGCTAAAGATTTATTATTATAAGTTATTTCGCTACCGCCGTAGCTTAGAAAGGCTTCCTTTTCTGTGCCCTGTTTCGTCGTCGAACCCAATTCATTCCCTGATTTGGTAGTTTTGCCCTTAATGCACAAGTTATTTACAATTTATTTAATGTCATTCTTATTCTCCGTAGGTCATCGTTATCGGCTTTACGCTTATCTTTGGAGGAGTGTTTTACAAAAAGCAGGCAAGTGTAGAAAATCTTTACAAACAGGCGTCTCAAATAAGTATGAACAAGCTGCCGTTATTGCCCCTTTGTTTTTTTTTTTTTTTTGGTTACTTTTTTACCGTTCTTATTCATCTATTACAGAGAATAAATGGCTTTTGCTGAACTTCTTAACCTCTGAAAACTTAAAAGAAATTTAAAAGTAACGGTCGCGGCTGGCCTGGGCCGCCGGCGTAGGAACACCTTGAGAATAACTCAAGACAATATATTTTTTGGTTGCATTGACATGCAGTGTAGCAGGATTACAAAATGTGTTGAATATTACTTTCAGTGGCGAAAGAATAAAGCTCTTACGGCAGTTGGAGCTTCCATGAAGATAAACATTACGGAATTTCCCTCTCCCTTTCTCTAATGCGTCATATACGGCTTGACAAAATACGGATGGCATTATTTCTTGGTTTCCCAGTACCTGAATTGCGGCTTCGAACCATTTTCCTTCACATGTCGCAACACATTCTCTCTCTTTCGCTTCGTGTAAAATTTCCATTCTGGTTTTCTTAGACCGCTTCAGTTTTGATTCCACCTCCAAAAATTCTTTAGGTAAACAGAGCGCTTCGTCCACAGCTTTGTGACCCCGATTAGCAATGAACTGCACCAAACACTTCTTTCCTTCTCGTTCTTGAGCAGTTGCTAGGGCAATCAACTGTAGCCTGCTAGTTATCCCTTTCTCCTGGATAATTTTACAAACGTCGTAAACAGTCAATCTCTCTTCTTTTCGTTTCTTCGTTGTCGCTCTTGAGTCCTTTTTGTCCTTCCGCTTTTTGGATGCGATGGTGGCCTCTGTTTTCGGTGTACTAGTTAAATCAGGGTGACCCGAAGAGTGTACTGCCTCACTATCTTCCTTCGTGACGTACTTGTATGCGCTATAATAAGTGTTATGGTGATCACTGAAATGCACTTGTATGTCGAATTTGTCGTTCAAGTACTTCTTTACCTGTAACCATCGACCTCTCTTCCTTAATTTTACAGCCATATGGAAATGATACTTGTTCATATGGTCATGGCTATGACAGTCTGCATTTGCATGTGCCTCAATACACACAACCCACTGCAAAATATCTATTCCACAAAACTTCCACGCTTCTAAGACAGCCTCACCAAAACTCTCCCTCGTAGGAAATTTCACTGTGTCTGCACGACTGTACGTGATTAAATAAACAATTCGCTGTGTTTCTATCGACCGGCACGCCATACAGAAACCGGCATCATACGCGGAAAACCTCGTATAATCACATTGTGTAACAGAGAACATCTGTACAAGTGTTATTAGTACCCTCTTACCCCTCCCCCCTCCCCTCCCCTATCCCCCCTCCCAAAAACTCCTTACACATCTCGGTATGAACGCAGACAGTCACTTCAGCTACTTACAAATACACAATCACGCTGAAAAACAAGTCTACCACCCATTTTCTAAAAGATTCCAAATTCAGACAATCATGGACAAAAGTCCTTGGGACAGTAAGAGCATGACGGTGATTATATGCGTTTCACAAGTATTGTTGCTAAAAGCAGTGCTGTCATGTTAGAAATGCATGTCCCCTCCCCCTTCCCCACCCAGGACAATGTTGACAGATCACAGGAATTGTACCTTCACGCTTTCAACATTGCCCGTAGGGTGGGGGGACAGGGTAGGGACGTGGAGTGTTAGTTGCGCGCGGCTACAATTTCGCGTGTATTAAAAAGCGTTCGAACTGTATAACTGTCCCAACACTTTTGTCCATGATTGTAGCTTTGTAGTCTCAGAATCTGAGCAAATGACTCGTTAAATGACCGGCTATGTTGGAGAAGCACTTCTTTAGGAAAAGAAAGCTCGACTTAGGATTGTGAGCTGTGGAATAACACCCTGAGAACAATTACTATTGACAATTTACAATTTATTTTTGCCAAATTACTTATGACACAGTAATACAGAGATTAAACATCATCACGTTACGTCAATTTGTACCACGTGAATGTTGTTGCATGACTTATTAGAGCCTTTCTGTTCACAGTTCAGTTGAGTGCCACCCAAAACTTTTTGTCAGTCAAATCATACGGTAGATTTAACGTTAATACGTCGTAGTGATTTACTATTTACAGCATACAATCTTTTTGGAAGCTTCGCGAAATTGTTTTTGTGTCAAACCGTAAATTATAGAATTGACCGCGCAATTTGCTGCCCCAGTGAAAGGCATGAGGAAGTAAACGTGTCGTTGTAGACAGTGTAGTCTCCTCGAATCGTGTCCAAAATCTCGATTGTAAATGCCGGTGTCCAGCAGATCAGAAATGCAATGATTGTGCAACTTTGCAATCTTTCAACTCAAGAAATAATAGCCCCAAGCCTTTAATTATCAGGTCTAAAAACTTATGGGACAGTGCCCAGCTGGCAGTAATTACTCGAATGGTAGTTTTTAAACAAATGCAAAATATTGACTGTGATAGGTTTACTCAGCCTATTTCTTAGATCTAATTGGACCTAATAAGATTGTTACATTTAACAGTTGTTATAACACGATTATCGACAAGTTAATTGGTTTTGGTTGCTGCGACAATGATAATTGGCGTTGCAGGAAGAGGTAACAGGCTATTTCAGAGTTTTATGACGAGGATAAAGGTCGCAGTGTTCAAGCTTATTTTCATTGTCCTGACTCTTGCTTTTCAACCGGCAAGGCATAAATCCTTAGCCAGCAACGCCTCTTCGAATGCATGCCCCCAGAGCAAGTGCTTGGTAAGATTACCTCTCAACCTATCCATAAAATATATACAGTGGCTCGTACCATCAAACATATTAATTCCAAAGTTTAATTGTATTCCGCTTTCGAGTTTTAATACTTTCTTTCTTTTTTTAACAGGCGGATGCAGTCGCCGATGCAGGTGAGGAAAAATATAACCTGAAGTATCCCATTCGGTTACGCGGCGAAAAGTCATTATTTAAAAGCCACACCCTTTGGAGGGGAGAGAACGTGAGACAGTTTGGTTTTAACACCAAAGCAAATTTTCAAAAACAAAAAAAAGGACACGCAGATCAGTATTAAAATTCTATGGGCACAGCCAAATGCCTATGAGCAAACTTTCTTTCATGATTGGATTAAGCTTTAAATTTATCCAATCACTTATTATCACATGAAAGCGAGACGACTATTCCAATCCAGTTGACCATAGCATGGATTTTTTAAAAAGGCCAGTAACATCATTACTTTTACCATACGAGCCATTATACAATTAAATCTGTTGTCTTATAAATATCTGTTACTTTTGATAATTTACAGGTACACTGAAAGAAAGGGTGGAAAATCTAGAGAAAGAGGTGAGGTTACCATGAAAGGGTGCTTTCAATTAATCTAAGTTTAATATGAAAAGCCTTTTTGCAATTTAGTTTCTTAGCTACAGTAAATTTTTCATTGGATGTTCGTTTTGTTAATACGGTTTCTTAAGTTACCCGTGAGAAGGAGAATTTGTTTGGTCAGGGTATTGATGGATTGATTGACTTTGAGTCACCACGCATTCACTAAACATGAAGCCTGTTCATTCTTGAAATCTTATTGAGGCAAATGAATATAATCCTTTGCTTTGTAACAAAGTAAAGTTGCAAACTACTGCTAGATTAACTGTTTTACTGTGGCTAGTGCGACGATGTCGAGAACTAGTACTAAAATTCCCCCCGTTTTTTGCATTTCTAGTCAAAGAGAGACAAGTTTGTTTAGTTCAGTTTACAGATATTTATTTAGCTGACGCTATAGAGTCTGTAAAAGCTTCAATTCCCCTACTTCAGTCAAAGTTGCTTAATTTTTTTCATTCTGTATTTCGTCCTACAAATCATTGCAGGTCGCCAACGTAACAGCAGACCTGGCAACAACGACCCAACTTATTGCCGAAGCAGGTTATGATAAGTACTCTGCCTACGACTTGGGGTGGCAGTCTCTCCACATGGCGGCTGCTGCTGCCTGCAGAGGGAGCACATCGTCAGGAGGAAGAGGTTGCTGCCAAAACTCGGTGATGGCGAGAAACACGGGTGACCAGAAGAGTTGTGCTGAGATTTGTGCCGAGACTGTTTTCAGCAACTGTGACGCAGAGGTTTCTGTATATGGAAAAATAGGCAAGGCCACAACGAATGGAATGGTCGTGGGCGCGTTTTACAATTACGGCTGTAGCGTATCAGCCAACGGAGGAGGTGAGGTGACCAGTTCTGACGAAGATGTCATGGACTACAGTAATCATTATTTCAGCTTCTGTTGCTGTCGAAAGTAGAATTCGCAACGGTTTTATTACAGGGCGATTAAATCATTGTAGTGAGTAAATATAGAATAACAATCTATCGCCGTTTACTTCTGGTAATGATTAAAATACAAAATAAAAGGTTTCACTTGGGACAAACAGCCGCGTCTGCTTTCTTTGTCCACTTCTACCATATTAAAAAAATCCCCTCACCCACTCATCATAACAAGAGAAAATCAAAATAATCCTTTTCCGACAGCAGTTTAACAAGCTACAATTTTAAACTTACCCCGGGGACAAACTTTCTTACAAAAATGAAGGGGTTGTTCGCCATTAAGGGGACTTGTACTGCTTCGGTCGCGTTGGCCTCAAAAGATCGCCATATTAGAGTTCTCTTCAGAGGCCGTTCTTATATCTCTTGGGGGTTAGAGGTTCAGCCGCGCCCAAGATGTGAGTAATTCTGCTACCTTTTACATTTAAGGATGTTTGTAAACTTTTCCGACGAGCATCCCCGCTACTATTATATTCCTCGGGAATTTTTCTCTTTTGTTCAGTGCTCTGCCTTTTCAATGAAAATTGTACTATTTAGTAACGTAATCTCGGATATTACGAGGAAGGTGGAACGGAGGTCGGGGAACGGGTAGCGAGTACAGGTAGTGGAAAACAGAAAAAAAATGGAACAACACAGGGAATGGTAATGAATTTCGGTTTTCGGTTTCCATTTTTCATTTTCCCGTTTCTGGTGCTAGTTCTAGTAATATTCAGGTCACAAGGTTGTGGTCGTCATTTGGAAGCGAGCAATTTAAAGTTCTTAAAATGTTTCAATATCTCCCTCTCCCTTTGAAACCCCTTTCTTGAAAGAAATTTTCGTGAAGCCTGTTGACTAAACAGATTACCATCAATTAGTTAGCTGGACATTTGAGCAGAGCATTACAATGCGTATTTTTTTGGTGGTCCTCAAACCTACCCCAAACGCAAGCTATCAATGTTGTCGATCATTCAGATCATTTTTCTGTGATTTTAATCCTCATAAATATCATCACAGTCAAGCTCTTTTTCCTACTTTTAATCTTTGTCGCCTATTTCCTGGTCGTCTACGAATTAAGATCTTCGATACTGTTTTTACACCTCAGTCTGAAATCTGCGCCTCCTAGCCGCGTCGTTGTCAAGATCTCAGGTAATGAACCCAGTCTGTCACAATGCAGAAGAAAGCACCCGACGAAGAGGTAAAATATTCCTTGTTCAAAATCGGCGTTTAGATTGTTCCGGGTTGTCTCATTTTTTTTTTTTTTTAGGGCAGTAAATATACTCAAGTAATTAGAAAAGCTTTAATTTGTGTTTTGAAAATTTCAAGAGTTGCGTTCAAACGTGTACTCAATTAAATTAAGTTATTCATCATAATAAAAGCCATTTCTTTAAAGGAGAAAAAAGAAAAATTCATCGTTGACATTGAAGTGATTGTTCTAAATGCTGAGTAAATATTTGACGTGAATGTTTCAGTTGTTTCAGAACTGCGTTCAAATAGTTATCTGTTGTGTGACTGAATAAAGCAAATTAGTTAGAATGGCTATTTCTGAAAAAATGTCAATAGGCTCAATTAAGTTTACTATCTTTTGTCTAATTTGATCGTGACCTTCGCTTTC
This sequence comes from Porites divaricata, assembly GCA_038088405.1. Classification (NCBI taxonomy): domain Eukaryota; kingdom Metazoa; phylum Cnidaria; class Anthozoa; order Scleractinia; family Poritidae; genus Porites; species Porites divaricata. Next base: position 5,855,622 of record JBBMOI010000005.1, read on the forward strand.
ACATTCAGCCCTCCAATAGTAAAACACGATTATTGAACAAGTTTCTTTTCCTTGTTTCAAAAGTAAAGAATGACGTTGCATTAGGACGGATAACAGACAGTCGCATCTTTGAAGATTGTTTTCATTGCCCTGGCTCTTAACGCCATCCCACCCAAGCAAGTCGCTTGGGGTAGCAAAGCCTCTTCGACTTCAGCAGCTACGAGTATTCTGTCGCGCTGCCCCCAAAGCAAGTGCTTCGTAAGATTTCTTCCCCGTTAATTAGTTGGCCGGCTTGAGCCTTGATTTTACAATATTTTAGGTATTAATTTCTGAGATATTTCTTCTTTCTGTTAAATTAAATTAGACGGATGCGATTTCTTGTCTCGCAGGAGCGCAGTACAGCGACACCAATAACTCAGGTGCGAAGATGGAACACGCTATTATTTGATGTTTTGAACGAAAACAAGTCATTATGCCCTTTCAACGGTTTGTTATGTTTTAACAGGCAAGCCAATTTTTCAAGATGCGAATATTTATAACAACTTTGTTCCTGGAATCAACTTAACCTGGAATTTCATAATTTCGGCCTAACTTTAAACATCCAATTGCCTAACAACTTTAACTCGCAATTTACTAAGTACCAGAAAACGGCTTTTTTTTCATTGTAGGAGAGATGTCGCGGATCACTTCATTCAAAATCTTGTGGACGAGAAATTACCGTGTGGTACGAAGTGTTTGCGGGAGTTTATTTTTGCGGATTGGCGATTTTTTGTCTTTTGAGGGAACTAATTTTTGCGATTAGGACAGATTGGTTTTTCTTGCTGGGAATCAATTTTTGCGATTTTCAGAAAGTACCCAGTATCTAGCATTGATAATATTTTCGTTTTTATTGAGTACGTACAATAGAAATACATATTTTCAAACAATAAACCAGTATTTCGTTGTATACCGTTTTGTTTTTTAATCAAAAGAGACAAGTTGTGATTGAACAGACACGATTTCTTAGTATTGCATTTTTGTGTAGTGAATTTAAGTTAGAGAATATTTATCCTGAAGCACATTTTTTGCGCATCGCTGGAAAAATCGCAAATAAAATTAGAACCCGCAAAAATTTCGTGCCACACGGTTGTCACTTAATATATAAATTATTTTCTAATTTGTATTTGTTTACTTGATTCTAGATCAGGCAAAAAAATTGGAAAAACTAGAGAAAGAGGTCAGTTTCTATTTCCAATCGACGCGTAAATCTAGAATTCATGAAGTAATAATTTATATTTCTCGAAAATTCTTATAGTTGCCTGTGTACAGTATAAATTAACTTGTCGTGTTGTTGTCATACAGTACTGTATAGGAAAATAGAACCAAAAAAGGTCCATCTTCGTGCCATTTTACATTCTTTCTGGAACTTTCCTTCACAAATTATCTTTTGCCGCTGTCAGAAATTCATTTAAGTTACTCATTTTAATACTGGCGTTCGTTTAAGTCGTAATAGACGTATGAGAACATTATAATAAGCACCAAGCCTCACTCACCCCAACAGCAGATTTTTCGCCCCATTTCTCTTTTTTATGGAGAGTAAAGACTTAATTTTACTGAGCTAAAAATTCTTAATTAACTTGAAAAAGAAAGATTGTCTACGTTCGCTACATCAGCATTTCTCACTACTTTATCTAACATTTAATTGTCAGTTAAATTGTGTCGACTCCTGATCCACTCAATCAATGGCACTTTGGGATATGTTTAAGACTGCTTTTTGAAAATTAGTAGTCGTATATATTTAGCTGAAAAGTTCAAAATAAAGTCAAGTAAGCATCAAGTCTTTTACTCGTCACTTTCAGGTCGCAGACTTAAGAGTGTGTCCATGAGAGAACCAGGCAGGGGGTGATAATGCTCAAATCACGGATTTCGCTCAAACTTGGCACAATTGATGGGTTTGGTGAGATATTAACCTCGACAAAAAATAAGATCGCAATATTAAATTCCCTGGGATTTACAGGGACCCCCCTAAAAATCCCAAAATCTACTCATTTTTGCATAATTAATTAGCTAACTTTGGTTCGGCTGTTCAACAAGTAGAAAAGACAACTTCAAATCTAATCAACTTTATCATCTTCTATGTTTATCTGACTTAATCCTCAGTAATTTATTTTTACTCTCTAATTCGATCTCTTCCTATTATTTAGCCTAAAGTAAGGTCATCTTCTCACTGTTTTGACCAAACCCTAAATTTAAGGTATTTTAGTCGCTAACATCTCCCATGAGCAACAACCTATGTACTTAATTCTCACGTATTCTTTGAAAGACATCTTTAAGGTTATCAAATCAATCCTAAAATATTTGGGCAATCTCATACTTTATCAATAATGACGTATTATGTACATTTGACTTGACTCTTATTTGTCATTTGACTAAAATTGGAAGAAACGTAACATTCGTTTTTTTACACAAAAATAGCACAACGTTGGCGAGAAGTCACAAATCAGATGCCTCATTATCGATACTAATAGCGGAATTGTTAGAAAGTGTCACCTGAGTCATGATTTCTGTGTTATTTATGGACGTTTTGATGGATATTTTATGGAACGCTTGAGTAAACACAAGGAGCAAAAGATTTAGTTCAAAACTTCGATCAGTCCAACTTGTAGGTGCTACAAGACCCAAAAACGATAAAAGATAGTGAATAAATGTTACATACACGTCTCTCAGATGCTTTAGTCCAGGTTGGCTGCTCCAGTTTCGTCTGGTCCTCTGTGGCGTTACTCTGCGTTACTTTGTGACGATGTAATGAAACATCTTGTTGAAACATTGCAAACTTAAAAGAATCGGCTTTTCACCCAATATTCGAAGTCTTTGACATAAGGTTGTAGTCAGAGGGAACAAAATGATTCTCAAAGGACAAGAAGGATCACTGACAATCCGTCTATATCTATGGAAAACAACCACCTGCTCGAACACCCTCCATCTTTGTGACTTAGGACTCTGCCTAAATCATGGAATCTGTTACGCTGGACTACCGGACTACGGAATGCGGAATACACTATCTATTGTTTGTGCGCGCCAATATCCTGTTATAACTGGTGAGTTGAAAATAGGTTGCGAAAGTCGTGTTACTCGAAGTTTTGAGTTTATTCGATGTTGACATTAATTACCATGATAATAATCGTCCATAATAGCCCTTTTTATAGTCAGACCGTGTCATGCAATTTTCGACGATTAATGACTTGCCATTGGGTATACTTACTTACTTATGTTTTAATCCTCGTAGTCTTACAACTATAGCAGGATGGTATGTGTATCTGGGTAAATTATTGACTGCAAAAAATTAATAGTAACCGTTTAAAAAGTGTTGAGGAATATTAAACTTCTGAGGAATACAAAAGACCCAAAAGGGGGCACTAATAATGTATTGCAAAAAAAGTCGGCTAGACTTATTTAGCTATTCAAGGAAGGTGTAAATTAAGAACAGTTTTTTGAACACAGACCAATACACAATATTCACTTCTCATTTAAGCTGTCATTTCCGGATTCATATAGTATAGAAGTTCTCTTAAACAGTTCTCACAAAACCCCGTTTCAGCTCCCACAGGTGCACAAACTGTGGATTTTTACATTCCCGTAGGCGGCCGCGGACACTCAAAGGGTTTACCGGTGAATTAGATGTTAGCTTTGATTTAAAGCTCTCGTAAGCAGACACCCGGAAGAAAATCTTATCCTCTTCTAAATGTTGTGCTTTTTTTTTATATATTATGTCCACAGTCATATCGCTGTTTGTCACTGTAATGAATCATTCTTATATATCCGCTTCAGAGTTACCGTTTTTTCACATACACGTCCGGTTACACTTGAAAATACAAACTGAATTGTATGCCTTTATCTAATTCCAATAATGCGGTGGTCTGATCTCTGCGTTCCCTGTATGTCCTGCGCTCCTCGGAGTATCAGAGGAACTTGAGAAACAAAATAGATTTGTCCATAGTATATTGTAACTTAAAAATTGCATCAGTACATTCACTCCAAAAAGTAGATGTTTCCGCACTTTTCCTCGTTAGAGACCTCCTGCAGTTCGACCCTCGTAAAACCCTAATTTTCCTTAAGCAACCCCACGGGCATTATTTACTGGTGTCTTCCGACCACACACGGACCGGAACATCAAAGTCTGTAACTTAATTGTTGTGTCTGTCCATAATTCAACATCTGCCTGCCTCAGCACGGCACACTAACCTGGGCACTAAACTGGTTTTGGTGCCCCAAGGGTACGCAAAAAGACCCTTCGGAGGATGTCTAGGTTGAGAAAATTGACCTTACCTGGGTAGGGTGAGAAATATGAAATCTAAGTATCACAGTTGAAGTAGCTCTCGAGGGAATGTGGGAAGGGTGTTAAACATATGGAAGCGGTTGTTTGAGAAAAAGATCTAACTCAATGTGAAAGTGTGGTGTATTTTGAATTCTACTTGGGAACATTACTGCCATAGTTAGGCTTTATAAGACCCCCAAAAGACCGTGCTAGGTAAAAAATTCAGTGTTTATGACAGTCAAATCTGGTGCCAGTAGGGTAGGGCATTTGTACGCAATTTGGCCACTCCCCCGGGGAGGGGGGGGGGGGGGCTCCAGTATGAAAACAAAATGGAATTCTTGTCGCAAGCTAATCCGGCCGTGTCTCACGCTTTATTTGTCCCTTTGAGCTGGTCTGCACCAAGATCCGGCTTCACTTCGCTGCTATTTGACGTGCAACTAAAATAGACAAAAATATTTCTCTCCAAAACACGAAAGAAAAGCGACTTCTATCTCCGAGTTTGAAAAGAAATGGGATCATTTATAATCACGGTCTGAAAAGAGTTGCCAATAGATTTGGAATTCTAAAATTTTTATTAGCATACAATAACAATAAAATTATCTCAGAGAATGTCGGAAAGTCATATTTTTCATATTTTGTTCACTGGACTCTGGCTCCTGGCTCCTGGCTCCTGGCTCCTGACTCCCGATACTATGTTTCCGTGTGGTGGCCAACCGCTGCTTAAAAATGCGGGCTCCAGTTAATGTCAAAGATGGCGGACGTTTCGTTGTTGTTTGTAACATGTGAATTGAGCTACAACAGTGGCAGCAATAATTCTTTCCATGGATTACAAATCGGCTTTCTACTTTTCGTATTGTTTTTTCCTAAAACAACTTGATTTGGATTTTTGTGCGTAAACTGATGGCTAAGGAATTTTAGTCGTACAGCGAGTCACGACGCTGAACTACGCTGAACTGGGCATCGAAGGTGGCATGGGGAACAAATCCAAGCGGGCATAAACTAGCAGTTGACACATACAAGAGATGCGTATATGGATTTTATTGACCGTTTATATTGTTTTTAGGGCGAAATTATTAAAGTAAGTAAAACTGTGAATTAAATCTTTGTATGTTCTTTTTCCTTGAAAAGATCGCGTATATAGCTATCAAAAATCATCGTTAGAGTTTCTTGCACAATAATTTCAACAATTTTACCCTTATTAATGTGAAATCATTGTCTGAAGAGTTTTTTGTTCGATTTCTCCTCATTCAGAGGCAAACGCACGAATATTGTGAGGGCCTGAATTTTGACGAAATATGCAAAAGTCGTTCAGTCCAATGAACAGTTTATGTCAACACATGGAAGAAAGTGAATTGCCCAAACTTTTTATGATCTTTTTTTGAACTTAAGTGATGGCTTTAACTACTCATGCAAAAGTTATAAAGATAAGCTGTTGCTCATCAGAGATATTGGGGAATAAAATACCCTAATTTTACGACTTACTCAAAACTTGGAAATGATGACCCAACTTAAGGGGGCTAAGAGGGGGGAAATCGAATCGGCGACTTTAAAAAGTTTATTGTGCTTAAAGTCTTATGAACTCAGATCATCTCTCAGTGCATTTAAGTTCCAGGTGGCTTTTCTGTTTGTTGCACTGGCATCGTAAAGTTAGCTAATTAATTATGCATAAAACGGGCAAAATGGAGATTTTTACAGGGGATGCCCGGATCTCCCAGGGAATTTAATATTTTGACCTGAAATTCTGTCACATAAGTTAACTCCTGGTACCTAACATTTGTGCCGAGTTTGAGCGAAATCGGTGATTTGAGCATTATCACCCCTGCCTGGTTCTGCCTGGTTTTCTCATGGACACACTCTTAAAAGCCCAACTGGCAAAAGCAGGTAAACCTTCTGGCTTCGCCATGCTCGACAACAATGGTCACCTGCCCCACAACCTTCTAGACGCAGGTTATGATGAGTACTCTGCCTACGACTTGGCGTGGCAGTCTCTCCACATGGCGGCTGCTGGTGCCTGCAGAGGTAGCACTGCTTCAGGAGGAACTGGTTGCTGTGGGAACAAGGTGATGACGAGAAACACCACTGACAAGAAGAGTTGTGCTGAGATTTGCGCCCAGACTGCTTACCGCAACTGTGACGCAGAAGTTTCTATATTTGGAGGTAAAGGCAAGGCCACAAAGAACGGAATGATCGTGGGCGAGCTTTACAATTACAGCTGTAAGGAATCAGCCAACGGAGGAAGTGAGGTGTCCAGTTCTAACGATTCTGTCAGACTGGGAACCAGTGGTTACTACAGTTTCTGTTGCTGTCGAAAGTAGCATCCGGAACAGTTTTGTTACCAGGTTGATTAAAATCATTGTTGCAGTAGTATAAATGAGGTATAGAACAGCAATGTGTCACCATGATTTGTGGTAATGATTAAAGTGCAAAATAAAAGCTTTAACTTGGGATAAAAAACATTACTGTGTCTGCACCCCTCTGCCCAGCTCCCCCCCCCCCCCCAAAAAAAAAATAATGCATTTCATTTCAGAACTGACACCTATAAAGCCTTGTGAACGTTTTCTCATCTTTCTGTTTTTCGAGATGCGTATTGTAAATTTTCTTCGTTTTAAAAAGGAAGAAATGTCCTGTACTATTTTTGTGAGTCAAAATATCTTGACTAGAGCTTATAGACTCTAGACCCTATGCATTCACGAGGTCTCTATAACTTACCTAGCTAAAATATAGGAATAGGAAGGAGAAACAGTTGAACTCTCTTTTTGCTCGCTCTCAATCTCGATCATTTTGAGGGCACTCGGCTAAGGCTGAGTCACCATTACACGGTTACACCTTCAGTTTTTGGTCAGGGATCCCCTTTGGGGAATACCTCCAGCTTCCCGGACTAATTTTTTGCTTTCAGGGTGAAAAAAGGGGTCGGTGGGCAACACACGACTTTTACCTCGTGCCAAAGCGCTGCTTGTTTTGGAGGGTTCTACGTTTTGACTGAGCAGATGTGATTTTTGCCGCTTGTTTCACACTGAGCTAATAAATTGCCAAAGGGAAGAATATAAAGACGCTACAGGACGGAAATTCTGGGGTATTCTAGTTCCTCTGATAAAACCACATTTTCAACAATGTTGTGGCGAAGTGTCGAAGGCTTTGAAATCAGTCACGTGATTGGTGGCTCCATTTCTTGAGTGTTAGTATAATAACTCAGGGCCCAGTTGATCAAAAACGGGTTACATAATCCTAATCTCTGGTTAACTTTTAATCGTTTGTTACTTCTGTAATTTAAAGAACAGCTATCGCTGACCTCGTCTTAAAATGTAATCTGAGAAAGTTTCCTCTTAAAGAACATGTACATAACATAATTACACCTTCAAATTGATTAAAAACAGTTATCACTTTGTCACCTAGTTGGTCCTGTTACATAGTTATATTGTCGTCATATAGAACTAAAAAGCTTCTGTTTAAGACGTTTTAAGCTGATCAATCAGAAGCGTACCTGTTAGATACCAACCACGTTTCCGGGGCCTCTCCTACTAGTTCCCCCGCTAGCGAGATAGTAGGGAGCTTTAGCAACGAAGACGGCGACAGCAACACGGAGGTCGTCAAAAAAGCAATAGGTTTATTACTGAAAACAACCAAGCATTTTTGTGCATTTCTTTACCGTCCTTGCACGACTACGACGTGAAAATGCCTAATTGCAAGTTTTATGGAGGAGGTAAACAACTCCAGGCAAATTCCCCTACATTTGCCATTTTCCCTAGCAAATTGGAATAACCGCGACAGTGTTTGAAAAACGGGAATTCTTTCGTTTTCACTGCAGCTGCCGTCGTCGATGCTAAAGCTCCCAAGTGAGGGGGACGAGTACGGTACAAGAGGACCCTGGAATCGAGTTCAACTAGATGCGTGCAGTTGGATCCCGACAGACCGTGTGCAATCAGCTTCTGTACGGCAGTGAATAGTCTGCAAAGAGTGTGACCCTTTTGCTGCAGTGGGTAACGTAGATTACAAAAGAAGGTGACAACAAACGGGCCAAGTGCAAAAAAAAAAAATAAAACAAACTGAAAGGTCCCCACAAACTAGAAAGTAAGTTAAGTCATCATCAAAATGCAAGTGGCCCAAAATGGCTAGAGATATCAGCCAAGGGTACCCGAAAAACCGACATTTAATGGCAACATAAACTCAGTCCCCTCAAGCTTCACTCCAATTACACAGTAAAGTTACAGAAGGTTTCCCAAGTTTGTACAACCTACTTTTGTAGAAACGCCAATAGCCTTCTGATCAATGATTGCGCAGCTTTGTAATCTTTCGACGCAAACAAAATGACAGCCAATCCTGGTCTACAATACGACAGCCCAGTAATAAATAGGAACGGTTATTTTTTGACAAAAGTCAATACATTGACCACAGCAAGTTTACTTGTTCCTTTGATCTAATGATATTAGACCTTTGCTGTCACATTTACACCATTGTCTTAGAACGCGATAATCGACAAGTTAGTTAACATTTTTTTGTTCCAACAATGTTAACTGACGTTTTCCCTGCTAGCAGAAGTCAAAAGGGGCGTCTGTTAACAGAGAAACTGACGTATTAAGCATAGATAACTAACAATTATTCCTCATGACTGAAATTTCCGAAAACATCCCAGCGACTTCCGAATATTTCTGACGATTTTCCAAAGACTTCCGAACTTTGGCGAAAATGTATGAAGATGTTCCGACAGCTTTTGAGCACTTCCGAAGCTTTTAAAAAGACAACAACTTTTGTGTTATGTAATATGCAGTTAGAACACAAGGTCAACACGAAGCACTTTATTGGAACATTTTCGGCGAAATTGAATTGAATTTTACGGTACTAATCATGTGCTAAAAACACAATTCGTGCGAGGTACAGGATATGATGTCAAGATTCCGTTAGAATGTTTTGAATGTACGATTCCTCTTATTCCGGAATTGCGTGGCAGTCATGGTAGCCTGTGCCAGGCTCTCAGATAGTATAGTGCGGACGTATTAAAACGAGCAAAGCGAAAATAAGACGGACGCGAATTGGGAAAGGGGGCGCTGGCGGCAAGAAAAATGGGAGGGAAATTTTACGGGCAATCGTACCGACCGGTCACACTTTTGAGGGCCAGTACACGGCAAGATTAAAGAGTTTAGACACAGCAATAGAAGATTCATCAAAGGATGTATTATACTTTACATTGTGCGTATTTTCAGCTCTTCAGAGCTTGTGGAACCCCATATCATTCCTCTCAAAGTTCGCTTAGCTGTAGCGTTGAAAGAGGAAGCTAAATGACAGGCATTTGTGAGAGACTGTGAGCATTAAATCTTGTTGCATTACCACATTTTAATACTGTATTGGGCATACACCTGTAATTCTGTAAGTAAATCCCGAAAGCCAATAAAAGGTTTCGTTTAATTATTTTTTGTGGCAAACCCAGTGGAGATTTTAAGGTAATAATATTGATGATTAAGAAGATGAACAGAAGGCAAGTTTAAATCCCGCCAGTGGGTCACTGGTGTACTGTGTGTTGTTTGTCATGATGTCAACTAACGTTGAAAAAAAATGAGCTTTTTGAGAGAAGGGACATGTCTTGACAGCTTATGGTTTTTTTTCTGGTCGTAAGCTTGGCCAGTATGCAGATCAAGAGCTTTCGAAATCTCTTTTTCCAAAATAATACTCTAGACTTTTAACTTTTCAAATCATGTGCTTGCACATGCAGATAAACCGGCTTCGACTCCCGGCAACGCTATTTTCTGTTTCCTTGTACCTTCTTTTTTTTTTTGTTAACACTATTTTCCTTTTGCCCTTTTTTATTTTCTTTATTCTTAACGATGAACCTGCTGGTCATGCACTTGGATCAATATATATTTTAAGCTCTTAGGAAAAATAGTGTGAAAAAAAGAGACCAAATAGAAAAAACAAAACTGGTACAAAGAAACAGAAAATGGCGTCGCCAGGAGTCGAACCCGTTTTATCTGCATGTGCAAGCAACCCCTTGACCACTGCACCACAGTGACACACATGATTTGGAAAATTAATTTTGTCATATCAAAACAATTTTTCGCTGCCTTAGACGCTGTTTAAAGCTGGTGGAGCTGTATTTATCATGAATTCAAATATACATTTGAGGAAAATTAGCTTAAGCGCGTTATTTCGGGTTCTACGGGCCCACTCGATGTAGATAATCGATCGAACTAGCTTTACTGAATTTGGTGGAGACTGACCAACAGTCAGGCCCACACTCGAAAGGAATGATATGAAGTTAGGCCCGTTTAATTAGCAAAAGAATAGATGAAATATAAACATGTGTGATCTGTGAATGGAACCTCCTATTGTGGAGACTAGGCCTTGACTATTTTAGGAGAAAAAAAAGATTTAAGTTTTGATGACCTTGCCAGTCCCGTGAAATAGATGGCGATCCCGCAAAACGGCCCGCAAAACAAATTAACAAAATTATACAATCACGGACACAAAATATCAAAACAGTTTACACAAGCAGATTATAGCAACACCCAAGCTCACACACATTCAATAAAGTAAGCGATATATAGCGATATTTGCTAGCTTCTTAGCTTTTCCTCGACCTCGCTCATCCAAACAACTGTCGTATCCCTTGCTAATTTGCACAAGCGACCCGAGGCTCTTGCCCGTTACTATGTGACGTCATACTGGCAGGCGGAGTTGGTCAAGAAACTTAGATGGAAAACAATAGAGCTACCTTCCCCCCCCCCCCCCCCTGTTTACAACCAAAACTTTTGCGACTCAAATTTCTTGTTCTTCTTCAAGAAATTCAGGATTTTTGCCTTATTTCCTGGAATTAGTTTGTTTTAATATTTCATCTAACATCGTTTCAGATCTTTTACAAAGCAAATAAATTGTACTTTTCTATATTATTTTTCCAAAGCACTAACCACCTCATTGTAATCACGTGCTAGTCCCACTCGCATCCTTTCTTCAGTAAGATCTTCCTTTTAGAAAGTAAAATGAGTTTTAACTTGCTTTAGAACACATGTAGAGAATACCACCGACGATCGAGAGTGAAAACAGCCAATTTTGTTTTCTTCTTCGGCCATGTAATGGTCGGTATTTAATCTGACATTTCTATTCTTTTTCCTTACTGTACTTTGTTTCCGTCATCATCTTGATCACTTTTATTTACTCAGGTTACTAATGTTTATAAATATTAGTACAATGGTAACTTTAAAGATACAATATTGTAAAATATTCCTGAGGATGTCAAGATATGAAAAGATTATAACACCTCTCTGATTTATTAACAGTTATTTAAGAAAACATTTTCCTGTACAATGTAACCCTGCTAGACCTCTTAACCGCGCTCCATTTCTTGTTGTATGTGAATCTCGTTCGCTCGCTTTTTTTTTAGTTTTTTTGAACCTCCCGGCACCACAGTAATTCGCTTGTGCTGTTGTGGTGTCTCTGCCATAAATGGCCGGAGAAAAAGAAAAAAAATGGCTGTTTTCACTCTCGATCGTCAGTGTTACTCTTAAACAATGTTCTAAAGCAAGTTAAAACTCGTTTTACTTTTTGAAAGGAGGATTATACTGAAGAAAGGATGCGAGTGGATTGGGAGTGACACGTTCTTACCATGGGGAGGTTGTTCCTTTGGAAAAAAAATTAACGAAAGGAAATAAACATCTTCATAGAATATACATCTTAACTTTCAGAGAAAGTGCTTGCAGGTTTTTCAGTATCTTGTGGGTAAGAATTTAGCCCAAGGTGATAAATAGCGTTTCAGTTTCCGAGGAATCAAAGAATGTGACGATGAAAAGGAAAATATGTAGAATGGATTGTGTCCGACACATGATAGTCTCTTCGAGGAGGTTGATGCTTTGGAAAACTTAGCAATGACAGTATTTAGACTGCTACTCATCTAATAACGACAGCTGTTGCTTAACATCTTTGAAAAAGTGCAGAGAGGTTGGTCCAGTATAAAAAAACATTGAAAGAGTTCGAGGAACGTAAACCGCTAGCAAATATGTAGGTGAAATAATCCAAAATTTCTGCTCCAGACAAGAAGAACTCGAAAACAATTCTTATTACAAAGTGTGGAGGGTGTACTTTAATTTCTTTATCACAAGATTGTTCCAACTTGTAAGTCGAATTGAATAACAAGCAGCGTGTTCCGTTTCACGTACCGTTACCCAGGTTATTATTATGTTAACAGTTGAGCTTTGTTGGGTATTAAACAGTTCTTTAAAATAACCAATAGGCCTTTTGTTGTCGAATAACAATATTTAATAAGCAAACGAAACCAAAAATAAATACTGATAGACACACAGATTTTAGTGAAAATTCTATATTTAAATCGGTCGACAATTCAAGTACAAAGTAAAGTTCTTCAGTATTACAGCAAATCAATCTTCTTTGTAGGGATGATTTCTGCGAATTCGCCTAGATCTTCTTAAAGGACGATCACCGTCATCCAATTAACTTTTAAACCGAATACGAGGAATTTTTTTTCTTTTCGTTGTAGGTGATCATGAGGGTACTGTGGGAGGAAGTAAAGCTTTCGCGGGGATCCTTGTGCTGCCATTGGTGTTTGGACAGCGGCCGCCTGTGCAAACACTGGTTCTTGCATAAGAGATGGTTCATGACCAGTTGCTATAGACTTGTAGAAACTTCTCTCTGATCTTCAGAGTAGGGTGGATATGATTCTCTGGGTCTAGAATTCAACTTTTTTTTAACGTCAAATACTTGTTTTGCAGCTGGATGTAATGCCTTGCTTTATCGTGGTTTCTCCTAAGGCTCCCTCTCCTCTTTCATTTTAATCTTCTTTTTCCCTTCAAATTGTTCGTAACTTGCTTGTGATGAAATAATACTGAACAATAAATATGACCAAGCACGTGGTCGTTTTCTAATAAGACATCAAACACATGAAAAACTTAACTCTAACTGTCACGTTTTTACCCTCCTTAAATAAAGGCGTTACCTCACCTTAACTCTAATTTAAATAAAAGTAAGTCTAATGTTTGGATTAGGTATAACAGCTGGTCTAAATACGCTAGACGAGCGTATAAGTTTGATGATGTAACTTTATGGACTCGTCGCTTTGGATGCTTTTAAAATTTCTGTCATTATTAATACATAACTAGTGCACTTTTTAGTCATTTTATTTCCAATGCAATTAAAATAGGTTTAAATTATCAAAAGACACTAAAACAACTCTCTTCACTCAGGATGGATTCGACGGTATTGAGACTGGGATTGAGACTGATCTATTTCCAGCTTTGGGGAGGTTGTTGTTTTATAAAATCAATAAAAGATAAAATTTCAGATCGCAAAGTGTAAATAACCCGCAAGATGTACAACCAATAGCAGATTTATTTGTCAGCATATTCTCCACCCAAATTTCTTGATTTCTTACTGGAAATCAACTGTTTTTAGACGTCAAATACTTGTTTTGCAGCTGCGAGTACTGCTTTCAGTTTAGTCTTTGTTTTTCTCTTCGTTTTGTTCGTAACTTGCGTTTGGTGAAATAATACTGAAAAATAAATAACGGCCAAACACGTGGTCATTTTATAAAAAGACGCCAAACATATGAAAAGCTTAACACTAATTTAAATAAAAGTAAGTCTAATATTTGGATTAGGTATAACAGCTGGACAAAATACGCTGGACCAAGATATAACTTTATGGAATCGTCGCTTTATATGCTTTTAAATTTTCTGTTATTTTTAATATATAACTAGTTCATTTTTTAGTCATTTTAACCCTAATGCCATTAAAATAGGTTTTATTAATTTATAAACTAAAAATAACTCCCTTAGCTCAGGATGGATGCAACGGCTTTGGGATTAGGATTGACTGAACTGACATCTGCCAAGCTTTCTGGGCAGGTTATTGTTTTATAAAATCAATAAAAGGAAAAAACTCAATTGGCAATGTGTAAATAACCACCCAAGATGTGCAACCAATAGCAGAGTTACCTGTCGGCATATCCCCTATATATCTCTCTTGCTTATCAAGCTAGAAGGCAATTCTTCTTGCAAAGCTTGGAGGATCATCTTCAAAACAGGTAGGTCAACTATTCAGTGAGTTATGAACTCAAACTAAGCTCAAGACGGCTAGTACTTTGTTATATTTTATCTTAAGTTTGAAAGTTTTGATCCGTTTTCATACTGAAGTAAGCACTTATGTCTAGGATCGATCTTGTTTGCAAAAATTTGCTTACAAGTTCTTTTCGCAATTTTAGCAAAAAAGATTTAAAGAAAACTGCTATCAGACAAGTATCCAAGAAATAGCAATTTCGCAAATATCAAAAAAGTAAAAAGAATTTTTCTTGCTATGTGAAACGATTGAGTAACAAATATGGAAAAAATAGCAAGATTAACAAATTTAACAAACTTCTACAATTAGAAAGAGAAAAGGTCAAGAAGGGATAGGAGAAGTCCGCAAATTTCGCAAAGGTTGTGATGAGGGTTAAATGGTCTCTTAGCTAAAGATTTATTAAGATATTTGGCTACCCCGTAGCTTAGAAAGGCTTCCTTTTCTGTGCCCTGTTTTGTCGTCGAACCGAATTCATTCCCTGATTTGATAGTTTTGCCCTTAATGTACACATTATTTACAATTTATTTAATACGTCATTCTTATTCTCCGTAGGTCAGTGCGCGTCTCATCGTTATCGGCTTTACGTTTATCTCTGGAGGAATGTTTTCCAAAAACCAGGCAAGTGTACATTTGTTATTTTTGCAATATTTGCAATATTTGTTTTGGGTGTTTTCAGCTAGCATGAAAAATCCTTGTTACTTTTGCAATTTTTACGATATTTGCGGACATTTCGGGGTCCTTCTTGGCTTCTCTTTTTTCTAAGTCTTGATTCTTGTTAGATTTGTTATTTTTGCGATTTTTGTGATATCTGTAAGTGATTTCCTGACATAATTTTTTCTCAATTATTTCTTTCGCGACAATTGCGAAAACCATTTGCTAGCAAATTCTTGCTAACAAGATCGATCCTGGACATATCTCCAACATTGCGATGAGGGTTAAACGGTCTCTTCGCTAAAGATTTATTAAGTTGTTTCGCTACCGCCGTAGCTTAGAAAGGCTTCCTTTTCTGTGCCCTGTTTCGTCGTCGAACCGAATTCATTCCCTGATTTGGTAGTTTTGCCCTTTTAAACGTACAAGT
Organism: Porites divaricata; assembly: GCA_038088405.1. Lineage (NCBI taxonomy): Eukaryota > Metazoa > Cnidaria > Anthozoa > Scleractinia > Poritidae > Porites > Porites divaricata. Next base: position 5,871,026 of record JBBMOI010000005.1, read on the forward strand.
TATTTACAATTTATTTAATGTCATTCTTATTCTCCGTAGGTCATCGTTATCGGCCTTACGCTTATCTTTGGAGGAGTGTTTTGCAAAAAGCAGGCAAGTGTAGAAAATCTTTACAAACAGGCGTCTCAAATAAGTATGAACAAGCTGACGTTATTGCCCCTTTGTTTTTGTTTTTTTTTTTTTTGGTTACTTTTTTACCGTTCTTATTCATCTATTACAGAGAATAAATGGCTTTTGCTGAACTTCTTAACCTCTGAAAACTTAAAAGAAATTTAACAGCTAGCAACGGTCGCGGCAGGCCTGGGCCGGCGGCGTAGGAACACCTTGAGAATAACTCAAGACAATATATTTTTAGGTTGCATTGACATGCTCACTATTTTAAATTTATTCATAAGGCGGCGGGAAATACTTTAATTTACCAAGCGTGCTAGATATATATTGCAAGCAATCGGAATAAATATATAGAGGATATTACACGGTGGCGCGAAGATATGAATTTTATTTTCGAGTGACAAAACAATATTCTACGAAAGAGCGCATTGAGTGAGTAAAATATTGTTTTTGCCACGAGAAAATAAAATTCATATCTTCAAGCCGCCGTGTAATGTTCTTTTTATTATATAGACCAAAAGACATCGATAAAATAATAGAGAAAAATTGCCGAAATTATTTCATCGATAAACTCACGTGTGAGACTATGGAAAATAAACCACTCGGGTCCCGGATGTAGCGTTTATGAATTTTACGCGTGGTATATTTCCGAGTAAAACACTCGTGTCTACATAATAAACACGTATATCTCTTGTGTGATACGAGCACCATAAATGACAATAATGATAACAATAATTCATATCTCGCCTATTACATAAAAATCCACCCTGGCAGTAGTCTTTCTCCTTGCTCCATTTTGGCGTCCTCAAAAAAGATTCCGCATGAATCGAGTAAGATCTTTGTTGAGTATCCGCGGCATGTAGCTAGGATATCGTTTCGAACCCAGGCCTTACAGCCCTGCGCGTGCTACAGCGGGCTCGGTTATGACCATCCGTTTATCAATAAACGGATTCTCGCACTCATAAAACCAGTTTGACGAGAGAGAGCAAGATTGACCAGTCCAGAAGTTTGGGCTACAGTTACCTCGAAGGTTTGACGTGATTCAGGCACAGCCTCCTTCTTTTCTCTTTTTCACTCAAGAAGGCAAATTAAAAGGACGCCCGGCTTAAAAAAAAGAAAGGAAGAGTAAATAAAGCACTGTTTTCAGAGACGCTGAAGGACAGGTGGCATTTTCTATGCCTTTTGTAGACCAATTATGTTCTTTGGTTTTCTTTCTTTCCTTTTTCCTTTTTTTTTTTGGCAGATTGGTGGATTAACTAAGGCGCAATTCATGACAAAAATTTGTTTTATCTTACTCCTTGATACTGTAGCCTTCGTTGCAGCTGGCCCACGTATTCGTAAATATAGTCCGTACGCTCTTTATAGAAGGTTTAGAGCGTCTGCGACGCCGGCAATGATACTGTGGTCTTAGTTAGCGGGGAGCTTGGTGACCCATTGCAGTCAGAATTCATAGAAATCTCAAAAGAGGTATCGAAACAAAAAGTTGAAGTTTTCAGAAATTAGAGAAGTACGGTCGATTCATATTTATTTTTTTACGTGAGACGCTTGCGCAAAAACAGGGTGAATTGAAGTCAGAAAGGAACAGCCAAATTACCGTCAACTTCGAATTATTCTGCTTGGTTGTATTCACTTAAGACATAGATTAAATGCACCCAACACAAAATTAGGCTTGCTCTTTCCTCTTTAGACCAACGCAATTCAGTTAAAACTAAATCTGATAAACGATAACTACAGAACTGACATATCAATGTTAAAAAACCCAGCAATTTTTGTTTATTTATCTTTTTTATTGACATCGACAAAAAGACGTAGAATTTGGTCAAATCATTTTACATGTTTTCCCCTATTGCTTCTCTTTAAGTTATCAGTACAACTGTATACGTAAATTTGAAATAACAAGATCATGTTTTTCTTAACTTTAAAAACATTTTCCGTTCGATCTTTTTACTTTGAGTTTCTTTCAAACGACGAAGACATAAAAGTCCACATCTTCGCCCATCAATGTTACTCGAAGCATTTGGATAATCGCCTACCAAGGGTTCTTCTTCTCTTTGGCGTTTTTCTTGCCTATGGGAAACAAGAAATGTTTATTATGCAGAGCTCAATGATTCCAACAACATTGGTTTAGCTGTCTATAACATCTTGGCCGTTTTCTGCGCTCTCCGTCACGGCTGAATTTGTGTTAAATGAACAAGCATCCGCGACCAAGAGAATCTTTAACAATTTACTGATGTATTTATGCACATCCATGGTCCTTACTTTGGTATTTCTCCCTAAGGTATATATTGTGAGAGATAAATTCCAGCCTTTAACTACTTAACTGTTGGACCTCATGGAACTTTCTAGTTGATATTTTTCGAATTCATGTGCTCATTAAATCTGTGCTTTGGCTATAAGTCAGATACTTCAAGGCTTTCCTTAGGGACAAGCGAAAGAAAAGTCAATGCTAGGGGGAAAATTGGGCAACTGAGAGATTAGAACTATCTATAGACTGATTAGTATACAGAGGAACTTTTAACTTTAACAGTTTTAAGAAGGCAACTTACAGTGACGTCATAAGCCATCAGTGGCACCACTGTCCAATGATGTTAACCAGGGAACACTAGAAGCTCTTTTCTCGAGTTTAAACCTTTTCAAAGTTAAGTGTAACAAAGAAGAGATGGGGTTGTTAGGTTTCCCCCTTCCTTCACTGGCCTTGTACTTCGTTCACCATGGATAAGAAGTTTTACTGATGGTTAATTTTCACTTCTCAGACACTGGAGTTATCTACGTTCATATCTCAAAACAAGACGAATCTTAAGTGACGGTCTTGGACACTGGCTTGACATATAGTTTTATATGTAATAACTGTCGCCAGAAATCGAAATAGCATGTTACTGTCTTCGAAAATCTTAACAAAACATGATTCTGTGGCTTTCTTTAAAGGGTACGTGCAAAGTAATTTTTAAGGAGTTGATTATAACTCCAAAAATGGGGTTATTTTTAGTCCTTACATGGGTTGCTTTTACTCTTTTTGGAGTTACTTTAACTCTGAAAGTGGAGTAAAAGTGGAGGTTCTTTTAACTCCTCAATATCTGGGGTAATTTTACTCCTGAAAAAGAGTTCTTTAAACTCCTTTCAGGAGTTAAAATAACTCTCCAAAAAATAACTCCACTGTAAGGAGTTAAATTAACCCCACTTGAGGATTTATTATAATTCCTTGAAAATTACTGTGTGAAAAACTGGCAAGATAGGCTCCGCAGCTGATGTAGATCGAGGGAGCTAGATTGTGTTGTTTTTTATCCCTTTTGCTTATGATTTTTTGTTTGTTTTTGTTTTGCACCTTACTCGTAGGAAAGAAGTTCAACCCATAGAAAGGGGAGACCACAAACTATCTCGTCAAAGCTCTCTAAGACAGCGCCACCTTATTGCTGGAGCATCTAGCTTTGTAGTCTCAGAATCTGAGCAAATGACTCGTTAAATGACCGGCTATGTTGGAGAAGCACTTCTTTAGGAAAAGAAAGCTCGACTTAGGATTGTGAGCTGTGGAATAACATCCTGAGAACAATTACTATTAACAATTTACAATTTATTTTTGCCAAATTACTTATGACACAGTAATACAGAGATTAAACGTCCTCACGTTTACGTCAATTTGTACCACGTGAATGTTGTTGCATGACTTATTAGAGCCTTTCTGTTCACAGTTCAGTTGAGAGTGCCACCCAAAACTTTTTGTCAGTCAAATCATACGATAGATTTAACGTTAATACGTAGTAGTGATTTACTATTTACAGCATACAATCTTTTTGGAAGCTTCTCGAAATTGTTTTTGTGTCAAACCGTAAATTATAGGATTGACCGCGCAATTTGCTGCCCCAGTGAAAGGCATGAGGAAGTAAACGTGTCGTTGTAGACAGTGTAGTCTCCTCGAATCGTGTCCAAAATCTCGATTGTAAATGCCGGTGTCCAGCAGATCAGAAATGCAATGATTGTGCAACTTTGCAATCTTTCAACTCAAGAAATAATAGCCCCAAGCCTTTAATTATCAGGTCTAAAAACTTATGAGACAGTGCCCAGCTGGCAGTAATTACTCGAATGGTAGTTTTTAAACAAATGCAAAATATTGACTGTGATAGGTTTACTCAGCCTATTTCTTAGATCTAATTGGACCTAATAAGATTGTTACATTTAACAGTTGTTATAACACGATTATCGACAAGTTAATTGGTTTTGGTTGCTGCGACAATGATAATTGGCGTTGCAGGAAGAGGTAACAGGCTATTTCAGAGTTTTATGACGAGGATAAAGGTCGCAGTGTTCAAGCTTATTTTCATTGTCCTGACTCTTGCTTTTCAACCGGCAAGGCATAAAGCCTTAGCCAGCAACGCCTCTTCGAATGCATGCCCCCAGAGCAAGTGCTTGGTAAGATTATCTCTCAACCTATCCATAAAATACAGTGGCTCGTACCATCAAACATATTAATTCCAAAGTTTAATTGTATTCCGCTTTCGGGTTTTAATACTTTCTTTCTTTTTTTAACAGGCGGATGCAGTCGCCGATACAGGTGAGGAAAAATATAACCTGAAGTATCCCATTCGGTGACGCGGCGAAAAGTCATTATTTCAAAGCCACACCCTTTGGAGAGGAGAGAACGTGAGACAGTTTGGTTTTAACACCAAAGCAAATTTTTTTAAAAAAAAAAAAAAAGGACACGCAGATCAGTATTAAAATTCTATGGGCACAGCCAAATGCCTATCAGCAAACTTTCTTTCATGATTGGATTAAGCTTTAAATTTATCTGATCACTTATTATCACATGAAAGCGAGACGACTATTGCAATCCAGTTGACCATAGCATGGATTTTTTAAAAAGGCCAGTAACATCATTACTTTTACCATACGAGCCATTATACAATTAAATCAATTGTCTTATAAATATCATTCTGTTACTTTTGATAATTTACAGGTAAAAAAGAAAGGCTGGAAAATCTAGAGAAAGAGGTGAGGTTACCATGAAAGGGTGCTTTCAGTTAATCTAAGTTTAATATGAAAAGCATTTTTGTAATTTAGTTTCTTAGCTACAGTAAATTTTTCATTGGATGTTCGTTTTGTTAATACGGTTTGTTAAGTTACCCGTGAGAAGGAGAATTTGTTTGGTCAGGGTATTGATGGATTGATTGACTTTGAGTCACCACGCATTCACTAAACATGAAGCCTGTTCATTCTTGAAACCTTTTTTAGGCAAATGAATATAATCCTTTGCTTTGTAACAAAGTAAAGTTGCAAACTACTGCTAGATTAACTGTTTTACTGCGGCTAGTGCGACGATGTCGAGAACTAGTACTAAAATTCGCCCCGTTTTTTGCATTTCTAGTCAAAGAGAGACAAGTTTGTTTAGTTCAGTCGGTTGGTTTACAGATATTTATTTAGCTGACGCTATAGAGTCTGTAAAAGCTTCAATTCCCCTACTTCAGTCAAAGTTGCTTAATTTTTTTCATTCTGTATTTCGTCCTTGAAATCATTGCAGGTCGCCGACTTAAAAGCAGAGCTGGCAAAAGCGGGCCAACCTTCTGGCTTCGCCATGCTTAACAGCAATGGCCGCCTGTCTCAGAATCTTCTCGAAGCAGGTTATGATAAGTACTCTGCCTACGACTTGGCGTGGCAGTCTCTCCACATGGCGGCTGCTGCTGCCTGCAGAGGGAGCACATCAGGAGGAGGAGGAGGTTGCTGCCAAAACTCGGTGATGGCGAGAAACACGGATGACAAGAAGTCTTGTGCTGAGATTTGTGCCGATACTCTTTTCACAAACTGTGACGCAGAGGTTTCTATATATGGAAAGAAAGGCAAGGCCACAGCGAATGGAATGGTCGTGGGCGCGTTTTACAATTACCAATGTAGCACATCAATCAACGGAGGAAGTGAGGTGTCCGTTTCTGACGAAACTGTCATTGACCACAGTATGCATTATTTCAGCTTCTGTTGCTGTCGAAGGTAGAATTCGCAACGGTTTTATTACAGGGCGATTAAATCATTGTAGTGAGTAAATATAGAATAACAATCTATCGCCGTTTACTTCTGGTAATGATTAAAATACAAAATAAAAGGTTTCACTTGGGACAAACAGCCGCGTCTGCTTTCTTTGCCCACTTCTACCATATTAAAAAAATCCCCTCACCCACTCATCATAACAAGAGAAAATCAAAATAATCCTTTTCCAGACAGCAGTTTAACAAGCTACAATTTTAAACTTACCCCGGGGACAAACTTTCTTTTACAAAAATGAAGGGGTTGTTCGCCATTAAGGGGACTTGTACTGCTTCGGTCGCGTTGGCCTCAAAAGATCGCCATATTAGAGTTCTTTTCAGGGGCCGTTCTTATATCTCTTGGAAGTTAGAGGTTCAGCCGCGCCCAAGATGTGAGTAATTCTGCTACCTTTTACATTTAAGGATCTTTGTAAACTTTTCCGACGAGCATCCCCGCTACTATTATATTCTTCGGGAATTTTTTTGCTTTTGTTCAGTGCTCTGCCTTTTCAATGAAAATTGTATTATTTAGTAACATAATCTCGGATATTACGAGGAAGGTGGAACGGGGGTCGGGAAACGGGAAGCGAGCACAGGTAGTGGAAAACAGAAATCAAAGAAAGACTATCGTCAACTCGTGGGTACGTTGTTTAGAAAATAATCAATTAGTTATCACTTCTGGTTTTCCCACAGTAAATTTTAGGAAATGATAGAAATTCAGATTATAAATATACTATCCTTGTTCTTGAAACACAATACTTTTCTTGCTGTTTGTTGCACTTTATTAATAGTTATTTGGGTATATATTTAAAAACCAAAAAACCAGCAAAACAAATAAGCAAACAAAACAAAAAAGAAAGAAAGAAGGGAAAAAGAAGGTCGATAGCAGAATTTGAACCCAGTACTTTCGAGTTGGTCGGACCTCACATGGCCACTACGCCATTGAAGATGATCACATGATTAGAAGAAAATCTCAAATTTAATATAGACATATAATTCTGCAAGCAGAATACTGCAATGCTGATCGTACTACGTGAAAATTAACTCTGCAAGACATCAACAAGACACCGAAAGAACTCAAAACATAGCGGGTTTGTAGCCATAGACAGCTGTTTCGCCCTTTTTGGGGCTCGTCAGTATGGCGTAACAACAGAAAACTCTGACGCAAAATTTAATGCCTTTTCCCACAGGGCCAGAGGAGTTTCGTGTGAATACCGGTAAATGAATTACTTATTTAAAGTCTCACCTTGAAAAATGTCTATACCTGTCGCCTAGCAAAATTAATTAGCCCAATGGGATCTTAATGAATCTACTGTAAACGATTTCTTCGCTTCTTATCTGACCCAGATTGACTTTGTTGTTCGCCATTTTGAAAATCAATAACCGCAAGCCAAATCCTCGCTGGCGCACGGAACGTCGCCCGAAGGGCGACCGAGGCACGAAGTGCCGAGTAAAAAAAGGGCAATTTCCGTGTTTTATACTGTAAGCCGATCTTGCAAGCCCTCAGTCTCTTAGTTTGCGGTCTATAGAATGTGTAACGAAACTGTAACGCGGTCAAAATAACCCATTTTTTCAGAGGTTTTCGACGGCACGAAGTGCCGAGTAAAAAAAGGACAATTTCCGTGTCGATCTTGCGAGCCCTCAGTCTCTTGGTTTGTGTTCTACAGAATGTGTAACGAAACGACTAACGAAACTGTAACGCGATCAAAATAACCCATTTTTTCAGAGGTTTTCGACGGGTTTTGATGTTCTAACGACAAACACATCTCCTCTGGACCCTGTGGCCATACTTAACCGATTGAAAAAACGACTCGAAGCAATCGAATGAAATTAAGGATAATTGAAATCAGGTTACTGACAATAAAAAACAATGTAAACACATTTCAAGGCAATGAAAGAACATATGCGATACAAAGTCGACATAACTCCTCCGCGAAATAGGACGCAAAACATAAGCTTATGTTTTCTTATCTCGATTTCTGCTGTTATTTTCAAGCTAATGCTCAAAATCACATCCATTTCCCCCCGTGATCTTGGGAAGTCCTTATAAAGAAGAAGAAGAAGAAGTGCCTTTATTTACCATACATTCATTCATACACATAACCCACTACATTACAAGGTAGGAGATCAAGCCAGCGTCGAAGTTGAAGGAGTAGAAGAGCAAATGCTCATTTTCTCGTCAAGTTTAACGCCTGGACGAGTCAAAGGCTCTTGAATCGTACCAATCTGAAAGATTCCTGCGTGTCTTAAATTTGGTAAGACCTCTATCCTCTGACCGTGCTGTAGCGCACGATGCACGCTCCCAGCGAGGAGTTTGATGCCACCGAACTTCGGCGAGCGTGTGCTTCTTTGGAAACGATAGATCTTCGCGCTCTCGAGTTCGGACCCGATTAATTACGAAGTGCATGCGTCTACTACGAGTGAGCGAGTGACTCATTTGCATATCCCTGTCCCACGAGTTAAAAAATGGAACAACACAGGCAATGGGTAATGAATTTCGGTTTTCGGTTAACATTCAGGTCACAAGGTTGTGGTCGTCATTTGGAAGCGAGCAATTTTAAGTTCTTAAAATGTTTTAATATCTCCCTCTCCCTTTGAAAACCCTTTCTTGAAAGAAATTTTCGTGAAGCCTGTTGACTAAACAGATTACCATCAATTAGTTAACTGGACATTTGAGCAGAGCATTCAACAATGCGTATTTTTTGGTAGCCTCAAACGCAAGCTATCAATGTTGTCGATCATTCAAGATCTCAGGTAATGAACCCAGTCTGTCACAATGCAGAAGAAAGCACCCGAAGAAGAGGTAAAATATTCCTTGCTCGAAATCAGCGTTTGGATTGTTCCGGATTGTCTCCATTTTTTTTTTTTTTTTTTTTTTTTTTTTTTAGGGCAGTAAATATACTCAAGTAATTAGAAAAGCTTTAATTTGCGTTTTCAAAATTTCAAGAGTTGCGTTCAAACGTGTACATCAATTAAATTAAGTTATTCATCCTAATAAAAGCCATTTCTTTAAAGGAGAAAAAAGAAAAATTCATCGTTGACATTGAAGTGATTGTTCTTAATGCTGAGTAAGTATTTGACGTGAATGTTTCAGTTGTTTCAGAACTGCGTTCAAATAGTTATCTGATGCGTGACTGAATGAAGCAAATTAGTTAGAATGGCTATTTCTGAAAAAATGTCAATAGGCTCAATTAAGTTTACTATCGATCTTTTGTCTAATTTGATCGTGACCTTTGCTTTCACATTCAGCCCTCCAATAGTAAAACACGATTATTGAACAAGTTTCTTTTCTTTGTTTCAAAAGTAAAGAATGACGTTGCATTAGGACGGATAACAGACAATAGTTCCTCACAACACAGCGTTTCAAACTTTTATGTACGAAGATGAAGGTCGCATCTTTGAAGATTGTTTTCATTGCCCTGGCTCTTAACGCCATCCCACCCAAGAAGTCGCTTGGGGCAGCAAAGCCTCTTCGACTTCAGCAGCTACGAGTATTCTGTTGCGCTGCCCCCAAAGCAAGTGCTTGGTAAGATTTCTTCCCCGCTAATTAGTTGGCCGGCTTGAGCCTTGATTTTACATTATTTTAGGTATTAATTTCTGAGATATTTCTCTTTGTGTTAAATTAAATTAGACGGATGCGATTTCTTGTCTCGCAGGAGCGCAGTACAGCGACACCAATAACTCAGGTGCGAAGATGGAACACGCTATTATTTGATGTTTTGAACGAAAAACAAGTCATTATGCCCTTTCAACGGTTTGTTATGTTTTAACAGGCAAACCAGTTTTTCAAGATGCGAATATTTATAACAACTTTGTTCCTGGAATTAACTTAGCATGGAATTTCATAATTTCGGCCTAACTTTAAACATCCAATTGCCTAATAACTTTAAACTCGCAATTTACTAAATACCCGAAAACGGTTTTTTTCTTTTTTTTCACTGAAGGAGAGATGTCGCGGTCACTTCATTCAAAATCTTGTGGGCGACACTCGGCACTTTCAGGTCGCAGACTTAAAAGCAGAACTGGCAAAAGCAGGTAAACCTTCTGGTTTCGCCATGCTCGACAACAATGGCCACCTGCCCCACAACCTTCTTGACGCAGGTTATGATAAGTACTCTGCCTACGACTTGGCGTGGCAGTCTCTCCACATGGCAGCTGCTGGTGCCTGCAGAGGTAGCACTGCTTCAGGAGGAACTGGTTGCTGTGGGAACAAGGTGATGACGAGAAACACCGCTGACAAGAAGAGTTGTGCTGAGATTTGCGCCCAGACTGCTTACCGCAACTGTGACGCAGAAGTTTCTATATTTGGAGGTAAAGGCAAGGCCACAAAGAACGGAATGATCGTGGGAGAGTTTTACAATTACAGCTGTAAGGAATCAGCCAACGGAGGAAGTGAGGTGTCCAGTTCTAACGATTCTGTCAGACTGGGAACCAGTGGTTACTACAGTTTCTGTTGCTGTCGAAAGTAGCATCCGCAACAGTTTTGTTACCAGGTTGATTAAAATCATTGCAGTAAATGAGGTAGAACAGCAATGTATCGCCATGATTTGTGGTAATGATTAAAGTGCAAAATAAAAGCTTTAACTTGGGATAAAAAACATTACTGTGTCTGCGCCCCTCTCCCCAGCTCCCCCAAAAATAATGCATTCCAGAGCGGATTGAATTGGCACCTATAAAGCCTTGAACGTGTTTTCATCTTTCTGTTTTTCGAGATGAGTACTGTAAAATTTTCTTCGTTTTAAAAAGGAAGAAATGTCCTGTACTATTTTTGTGAGTCAAAATATCTTGACTAGAGCTTATAGACTCTAGACCCTATGCACTCACGAGGTCTCTATGACTTACTTAGCTAATATATAGGAATAGAAAGGAGAAACAGTTCAACTCTCTTTTTGCTCGCTCTCACTCTATCATTTTGAGAGCGCTCGGCAAAGGCGGTGTCACCATTACACGGTTACACAGTTTTTTGTCAGAGATCGCCTTTGGGTAATACCTCCAGCTTACCCGGACTAATGTTTTGCTTGCAGAGTGAAAAAGGGGGTCGGTGGGCAACACACGACTTTTACCTCGTGCCAAAGCGCTGCTTGTTCTGGAGGGTTCTACGTTTTGACTGAGCAGATGCGATTTTTGCCGCTTGTTTCACACTGAGCTAATAAATTGCCAAAGGGAAGAATATAAAGACGCTACAGGACGGAAATTCTGGGGTATTCTAATTCCACTGATAAAACCACATTTTCAACAATGTTGTGGCAAAGTGTAGAAGGATTTGAAATTAGTCACGTGATTTCTAAGTGCTGGTGGTTCCATTTCTTGAGTGTTAGTATGATAACTCAGCGCCCAGTTGATCAAAAACGGGTTACATAATCCTAATCTCTGGTTAACTTTTAATCTCTGGTTACTTCTGTAATTTAAAGAACAGTTATCGCTGACCTCGTCTTAAAATGCAATCTGAGAAAGTTTCCTCTTAAGAACATGTACATAACGTAATTTCACCTTCAAATTGATTAAAAACAGTTATCACTTTGTTATCAATTAATTTTGTCACTTAGTTGGTCCTGTTACATAGTTATATTGTCGTCATATAGAACTAAAAAGCCTCTGTTTAAGACGTTTTAAGCTGACTAATCAGAAGCGTACCTGTTAGATACCAACCACGTTTCCGGGGCCCTCTCTTACTAGTTCCCCCGCTAGCGAGATAGTAGGGAGCTTTAGCAACGACTACGGGACAGCAACACGGAGGTCGTCAAAAAATCAATAGGTTTATTACTGAAAACAACCACGCATTTTTGTGCATTTCTTTACCGTCCTTGCACGACTACGACGTGAAAATGCCTAATTGCAAGTTTTATGGAGGAGGTAAACAACTCCAGGGAAATTCGCCTACATTCGCCATTTTCCCTAGCAAATTGGAATCAACGCGACAGTGTTTGAAAAGCGGGAATTCTTTCGTTTTCACTGCAGTTGCCGTCGTCGATGCTAAAGCTCCCTAGTGAGGGGGACGAGTACGGTACAAGAGGACCCTGGAATCGAGTTCAACTAGATGCGTGCAGTTGGATCCCGACAGACCATGTGCAATCAGCTTCTGTACGGCAGTGAATAGTCTGCAAAGAGTGTGACCCTTTTGCTGCAGTGGGCAACGTAGATTATAAAAGAAGGTGACAACAAACGGGCCAAGTGCAAAAAAAAAATAATAATAAAACCAACTGAAAGGTCCCCACAAACTAGAAAGTAAGTTAAGTCATCATCAAAATGCAAGTGGCCCAAAATGGCTAGAGATATCAGCCAAGGGTACCCGAAAAACCGACATTTAATGGCAACATAAACTCAATCCCCTCAAGTTTCACTCCAATTACACAGCAAAGTAACAGAAGGTTTCCCAAGTTTGTACAACCTACTTTTGTAGAAACGCCAATAGCCTTCTGATCAATGATTGCGCAGCTTCGTAATCTTTCGACGCAAACGAAATGACAGCCAATCCTGGTCTACAATAGGACAGCCCAGTAATAAATAGGAACGGTTATTTTTTAACATAAGTCAATATATTGACCACAGCAAGTTTACTTGTTCCTTTGATCTAATGAGGTTAGACCTTTGCTGTCACATTTACACCATTGTCTTACAACGCGATAATTGACAAGTTAGTTAACATTTTTTGTTCCAACAATGTTAACTGACGTTTTCCCTGCTAGCAGAAGTCAAAAGGGGCGTCTGTTGACAGAGAAACTGACGTTTTAAGCGTAGATAATTAACAATTATTCCTCATGACTGAAATTTCTGAAAACATCCCAGCGACTTCCGAATATTTCTGACGATTTTCCAAAGACTTCCGAACTTTGGCGAAAATGTATGAAGATGTTCCGACAGCTTTTGAGCACTTCCGAAGCTTTTAAAAAGACAACAACTTTTGTGTTATGTAATATGCAGTTAGGACACAAGGTCAACACGAAGCACTTTATTGGAACATTTTCGGCGAAATTGAATTGAATTTTACGGTACTAATCATGTGCTAAAAAAACAATTCGTGCGAGGTACAGGATATGATGTCAAGATTCCGTTAGAATGTTTTGAATGTACGATTCCTCTTATTCCGGAATTGCGTGGCAGTCATGGCGGAAAGACGCTCTCGATATGGCTCCGGGAAATTACTTATCGCTGTTCTGGCACTTTGTTTATATGCTATCACATACCGTAAGAATGAAGTTAGAGCTGATTTCCAAGTGATTGGGCTATCTTCAACCTTCTACTCAAAACATTTCTGCAGTACTCGTCTACAACTACACGGTCGTGGTAATTCTGAAATCACGAGTTTTGCACGCGGCAAATGGGACCAGTTCGTTCCAATTTAATCGAATCGCTTTATGTGGTGACGTTCACCCTCTAAGTCAAATATCCTTGTAAAGAGTGTCAGAGGAATGTTTTTTCAAATTAGAACGCTATCTTATGTGCTAATTGCGAAACCTGATCGCATGCAAAATGTCTCGGATTTACCAATACACAATTCAAACACTACTTAGACAATCCGCATATCGACTGGATTTGTAACTGGTGTTGCCTGCCATTTTTGCAACCACTTTGATCTAGGATTTAATGCTGAATCCAACATATCGAATGATTTCGAAATATCCGCCATTATTCAGGATCAAGAAGGAGAATATGCAAATATCTTGCCAACCGATTAACAAAGGCCGCAGAACAAAGCCTGTTGTCATGAGAACAATAGCTCCATTATTGACTTGAGAAAAGAGAACTCAAGCAACGCCCTCCTAATGCATCTGAATATAAACAGCATCCAAAACAAATTCGAAGATCTAATTATCCTGAACAGATCTTTGAAAGCACAAATATTGGTGATATCGGAGACTAAAATCGACCGATCCTATCCAGACAGTCAATTCAAATTGCAAGGCTATACAATACGTTCCGCAAGGACAGAGCGAAAGGAGGGGGTGGCCTACTTGTCTATACATCAACAACAATTCCATCAAGAAAGCTCACCCTGTCGACAACTTATAAAACATTAGAAGCTATAGCATTTGATGTTAAAATAGACAGACAAGATATCCTGATACTATCAATTTAAAGACCGCCTAATAGCTCAAAGAAAGAAAGTAAAACTTGCGGAAACTACCTACAAAGGGTAAAGAGTGAATTAAACAGCATCTGTCAATGGGCGTGTTTAAAAAAGAAAACTGTCATTATTGTTGGTGACTTAAATCTAGACAGACTACGGTTAGATTGTAGCGAGGGAAAAATTCTGAGGGAACTAGAAGAAGTCAATGGCCTACACTGCCTTATAAATGAACCAACAAGGGTCACGGCAAACTCGCAAACACTCATTGATGTACATAATGCTTATAAATAACCCTGATCTGTTCAAGAACTGCGGCGTATACAACCCCGATATCAGTGATCACTGTATGATTTATGGCGAAATGACAGAAAAAAGGTTAAAAAACATACAACCAAGACTCTTATCCATCAACAAACTAAAACTACTGACTTTGACAACTTTAACAAGGATCTACTTGATGCTCCATGGCATGTTGGCGAAATCTTTGGCGATTTAGATGATGCCTATGACTATTGGAGAAATCTTTTTGATAGTATTGCAAATGAACATGCTCCCATGAGAAAGAAACGGGTTCGTGAAAGAGATGTATGTTTCATGTCTAAAGAATGAAAAGCGCCTATTAGAAACAAGAGGAAATATGCCATTCAATTTGCAAAAGAATGCAGACCAGAAAACTTTGAACTTAAAAAGAGAGATCGAAATATTGCTACTCGTGAACGAAGGAAAGCTCCTACTGCATACTGGTACAAAAAGTCTGAAGAAATGAAGTGCAAACCGCATGACGTTTTCGATACATTAAATCGACCTTTCCTGGACAACAAAACAAAAGATGCTAATCCATGGCAAAGATCATAGGCAAGTTGCTGAGACTCGCGTCATGTGATCAGTTTAACTGGAAATGAATTTAACAACCACAGTAGTGTTCAAATGATAGAAACCATCTATAGTAACTCTTCATTTCAATTCAAACATATAAATACAAAAGACGTACAAGACTTAATTGTTTGAAAACCTCAATCCTAGAAAATCTTGTAGTGACACTGGACTAATGCCTAAATTATGAAGAACGTTTCAGAGGTTATCGCACCATCAGTGACGAATCTTTACAACGGATGTATTGAAACTAGTCTTGAACTAGCCAGCTATATGGAAAAGGGGAGAACTCGCTCCTATTTTTTAAGAAAGGGGACAAGCATAATGTAGAAAATTATTGACCTATCACGACGCTATCGATTATTGACAAGGATTTTGAATCACTGCTTAGCAAACAAATAACCCATTATTTTGACCCTACTCTATCTCCAAGATTGACAGCATACAAAAAGAATCACAGTCGTGAAACGACACTAGCAAGACTTACAGAGGACTGGAAACAGGCTATCGACAGAAAAGAATTAATGACCATTCTATCTAGAGACAAGAGTAAGGCTTTTGACTCTCTATGTCACAATTTAGTCATCAAGAAGCTCAAAGCATATGGGTTCACTAGTCAATCATTGGATCTAATTCGATCTTTTCTGAATGACAGAAACAGTCGCGTAAAACTTGGCACTATTAGAAGTGAATGGTCTAAAATGTCACGTGGTTGTCCTCAGGGATCTTCATTTGGTCCATTATTATTACTACTTATTTATCGTCTCTCATTTCTCTTAGGCTTCCATCTAAATATAATCTGAGGAATTCTAGTGATAACCTTTTACTTAGCTATCCGCGTTTTAAATCTAAAGCTACACTAGGTGATCGTTCTTTTACCTGTGCTGCACCGAAACTATGGAATGCGCCACCATTTGATATAAGAAGCGCCAGCACAGTTAATATTTTTAAAGCCAAGCTAAAAACTCACCTTTTCCGTCGTGCACTGTTATCGTGACGGTAGTTGTTTTTATTATTGTGAGTCTACTTTTAATATTGTAATTTTTTATTTGCTTTTAAATCGTTGTAAGTTTACTCTTAATTCTTATTTTTGCTTTTTAGCCTTTTTATTTCGATTTTTAACCTTGTCATGCGCATTTGAACATTTTATGGAATTTGCGCATTATAAATGCTTTATTATTATTATTATTATTATGGAACTTATTCCAGAATGACATGAAAAGTCCGTTAAAGATACCTGTAAAGTTTTTTAAAACCTTAAAGTTAGATAATTGTTGTAACTCTATTAAATTTCTTTCCTACGCCTTGCTATGTTGGAGCACGTTTAGCATATATGGTACCCAGAAACTACTCCTTTTATATCGCTTTTGGCGGACAGAACTACAAATTCTCTTTATATTTTGTGAAAATTATTTGTTATCTTAAATTTCAGTAAAAAGCAGCACAGCAAAAACTATTGAATAAAACTAAGGGAAAGTTAACACCCTTGACTAGTTGTTGCGCATCTTGGATGGTTATTTACATCTTCGTCCAGCGTATTTTGTCCAC
This sequence comes from Porites divaricata, assembly GCA_038088405.1. Taxonomy (NCBI): domain Eukaryota; kingdom Metazoa; phylum Cnidaria; class Anthozoa; order Scleractinia; family Poritidae; genus Porites; species Porites divaricata. The sequence continues at coordinate 5,887,631 of JBBMOI010000005.1, forward strand.
CTGTTTTACCTAATCCAAATATTAGACTTACCTTTGTTTAAATTAGTGTTACATTTTTCATATGTTTGGCGTCTTATTAGAAAAACGACCACATGTTTGGCCGTTATTTATTTTTCAGTATTATTTCACCACACGCAAGTTACGAACAATACGTAAAGAAAAACAAAGGCGAAACTTAAAGCGGTATTTGAAGCTGCAAAATAAGTATTTGACGTTCAAAAAACAGTTGATTTCAAGCAAGAGAAATCAAGAAACTTGGGTGGGGAATATTCTGACACATAACTCTGCTGTTAGTTGTACATCTTGAATGTTTGTTTACACTTTGCCATCTCAACATTTATCTTTTATAGATTTTATAAAGCAACAAAGGGGGTGTTTACATGAGAAAACTCGCACCGGCGCGAGTTTCATACCGACATGACTTTTTGATTACGTATCGCGTTTACATGATGACTGGGTTATTTCACATCTCGTTATTTGAAGGTACACTTCATGTTGATAAAATGCACGTATGATTCATAATCGCGAACATTACGTATGCGCTACCCGTTCCAGTCTACCGGCAGACCGATTTCACACCGAAACGGGTGGTCGTTTTGTGTTTACATGATACCGTTGCGAGATTTCGTACTGGAGTGAAATTCTCGCCCCGGCGCGACAACCGGAGTGAACTCGCGCCGGCATGACTTTTTGTGGTGGTATCATGTAAACAAATGTAGAGACATGAGAGGGAACCGGAGTGAACTCGTCGCGGCGCGAAAGTCGCCCCGGTGTCATGTAAACACCCCCAAAGTCCCTGAAGCATGAAAGATATCGGTATCAATCCCAATCCCAATGCTCTCAAATCCATCCTGAGTCAGGAGAGTTGTTTTAGTGTCTTTTGATAAATTAAACCTATTTTAATTGCATTGGGAATAAAATGTCTAAAAAGTGAACTAGTTAGGTATTAAAAATAACGGATAACTTAAACGCATCCAAAGCGACAATTTCATAAAGTTATACCATCAAACTTATATGTTCGTTCAGCCAGCTGTTATACCTAATCCAAATATTGGACTTAAGTAAGTAAGTTTTTCATGTGTTCGGCGTCTTATTACTGAGAAAACGACCACGTGTTTGCTGGTTATATATTTTTCGGTATTATCTCACCACCGTACCCTGCTAGTAGAGGCTTTTCCCATGTGTTTCTCAGCGTTGTACTGCCATTCTCTTCGCGGTTTTGGCTGCTCGCGTTTTGTTTTGGTTGTTTCTGTGCCGAGGAAAAGACCTCTGCAGACAGCCGTTTGGGATTTCTATTGAGCATGCGCGAGATGAAAATGCGGTTACCATGGAATTTCTGTGTCACGTGTCGGTAATACGATGCCGCCGCCGGAGTTTGCTCATGTATTCATGAGTCAATTTTCCCACGGGAATGACTCGCACTCGCCATGTTGATATAGCGGGCTCACTTTTGCACAGCAAACTAGTACATAAAAGATGCGCGAGTTGATAAAACCGGTTCCACAACCGGTTTAGTCATGTGATTACCTCCTAGATCCTGGAGGTATCTAATGCGCATGCTCAACAGGAATCCCAAACGGCTGTCTGCAGAGGTCTTTTCCTCGGCACAGAAACAACCAAAACAAAACGCGAGCAGCCAAAACAGCGAAGAGAATGGCAGTACAACGCTGAGAAACACAAGGGAAAAGCCTCTGCTAGCAGGGTACACCACCGGCAAGTTACTGAGAATACAAAAAGAAAAAAAAAAACATTAAAATGAAAGGGTAAAGGAAGCCTTAGGAGAAACCAAAGGGCTTAAAGAATTTTTCATCAATTAATGTTATATAGTAAAAACTTCTGTGAAGATTAACATTCCTTATTTCAATCACTTAGACATGCCATCCCTCTGTTTTTAGATTCTCTAGACGCAATTGGCCAGACACACTGAATATTCTTCTCCTTAATTAGCCGGCGCAGAAATTTTGGATTATTTCACACAGGGGGGGTGGGGGGGAAGGTAGCTCTATTGTTTTCCATCTAAGTTTCTTGACCCACTCCGCCTGCCAGTATGACGTCACATAGTAAAGGGCAAGAGCCTTGGGTCGCTTGTGCAAATTAGCAAGGGATACGATAGTTGTTTGGATGAGCGAGGTCGAGGAAAAGCTAAGAACCTAGCAAATATAGCTATATATCGCTTACTTTATCGAATGTGTTTGAGCTTTGGTGTTGCTATAATCTGCTTGTGTAAACCGTTTTGATATTTTGTGTCCGTGATTGTATAATTTTGTGAACTTGTTTTGCGGGCCGTGTTGCGGGATCGCCATCTATTTCACGGGACTGGCAAGGTCATCAAAACTTAAATCTTTTTTTCCCTAAAATAGGCAAGGTCTAGTCTCCAGAATAGTAGGTTCCATTCACAGATCACACATGTTTATATTTTATCTATTCTTTTGCTAATTAAACGGGCCTAAATTCATATCATTCCTTTTTTCTCTTTTCCAAAATAATACTCTAGACTTTTAACTTTTCAAATCATGTGCTTGCACATGCAGATAAACCGGGTTCGACTCCCGGCAACGCTGTTTTCTGTTTCCTTGTACCCTCTTTTTTTTTTGTTAACACTATTTTCCCTTTGCCCTTTTTTTTTTTCTTTATTCTTAACGATGAACCTGCTGGTCATGCACTTGGATCAATATATATTTTAAGCTCTTAGGAAAAATAGTGTGAAAAAAAGAAACCAAATAGAAAAAACAAAACCGGTACAAAGAAACAGAAAATGGCGTCGCCAGAAGTCGAACCCGTTTTATCTGCATGTGCAAGCAACTCCTTGAACACTGCACCACAGTGACACACATGATTTGAAAAATTAATTTTGTCATATCAAAACAATTTTTCGCTGCCTTAGACGCTGTTTGAAGCTGGTGGAGCTGTATTTATCATGAATTCAAATATACATTTGAGGAAAATTGGCTTAAGCGCGTATTTCAGAGCTATTTTGCGTTATTTCGGGTTCAACGGGCCCACTCGATGTAGATAATCGATCGAACTAGCTTTACTGAATTTGGTGGAGAAGTAGAAGATCAACAGAGACCCATACTCGAAAGGAATGATATGAAGTTAGGCCCGTTTAATTAGCAAAAGAATAGATGAAATATAAACATGTGTGATCTGTGAATGGAACCTCCTATTCTGGAGACTAGACCTCGCCTATTTTAGGGGAAAAAAAAGATTTAAGTTTTGATGACCTTGCCAGTCCCGTGAAATAGATGGCGATCCCGCAAAACGGCCCGCAAAACAAATTAACAAAATTATACAATCACGGACACAAAATATCAAAACGGTTTACACAAGCAGATTATAGCAACACCCAACCTCACACACATTCAATAAAGTAAGCGATATATAGCGATATTTGCTAGCTTCTTAGCTTTTCCTCGATCTCGCTCATCCAAACAACTGTCGTATCCCTTGCTAATATGCACAAGCGACCCGAGGCTCTTGCCCGTTACTATGTGACGTCATACTGGCAGGCGGAGTTGGCCAAGAAACTTAGATGGAAAACAATAGAGCTACCTTCCCCCCCCCCTCCCCCCCCCCCCCCTGTTTACAACCAAAACTTTTCCGACTCAAATTTCTTGTTCTTCTTCAAGAAATTCAGGATTTTTGCCTTATTTCCTGGAATTAGTTTGTCTTAATATTTCATCTAACATCGTTTCAGATGTTTTACAAAGCAAATAAATTGTACTTTTCTATATTATTTTTCCAAAGCAACAACCACCTCATTGTAATCACGTGCTAGTCCCACTCGCATCCTTTCTTCAGTAAGATCTTCCTTTTAGAAAGTAAAATGAGTTTTAACTTGCTTTAGAACACATGTAGAGAATACCACCGACGATCGAGAGTGAAAACAGCCAATTTTGTTTTCTTCTTCGTCCATGTAATGGTCGGTATTTAATCTGACATTTCTATTCTTTTTCCACAGAGAAATGAATATACTCTTCGTCGCTCTACTTACTTGAAAAGTTCAGGCTGAATTTTCAAGTTTTGCAGTGCCAATTTCAGACTGGCGTCGGCTATGATTAGTCATCGTTGTTCCATCATCCTTTACTGCACTTTGTTTCCGTCATCATCATGATCACTTTTATTTACTCAGGTTACTAATGTTTATAAATATTAGTACAATGGTAACTTTAAAGATACAGTATTGTAAAATATTCCTAATGATGTCAAGATATGAAAAGATTATAACACCTCTCTGATTTATTAACAGTTATTTAAGAAAACATTTTCCTGTACAATGTAACCCTGCTAGACCTCTTAACCGCGCTCCATTTCTGGTTGTATGTGAATCTCTTTCGCTCGCTCTTTTTTAGTTTTTTTGAACCTGCCGGGACCACAGTAATTCGCTTGTACTGTTGTGGTGTCTCTGCCATAAATGACCGGAGAAAAAGAAAAAAAATGGCTGTTTTCACTCTCGATCGTCATTGTTACTCTTAAACAATGTTCTAAAGCAAGTTAAAACTCGTTTTACTTTTTGAAAGGAGGATTATACTGAAGAAAGGATGCGAGTGGATTGGGAGTGACACGTTCTTACCATGGGGAAGTTGTTGCTTTGGAAAAAAAATTAACGAAGGAAAATATACATCTTCATAGAATATACATCTTAACTTTCAGAGAAAGTGCTTGTAGGTTTTTCAGTATCTTGTGGGTAAGAATTTAGCCCAAGGTGATAAATAGCGTTTCAGTTTCCGAGGAATCAAAGAATGTGACGATGAAAAGGAAAATATGTAGAACGGATTGTGTCCGACACATGATAGTCTCTTCGAGGAGGTTGATGCTTTGGAAAACTTAGCAATGACAGTATTTAGACTGCTACTCATCTAATAACGACAGCTGTTGCTTAACATCTTTGAAAAAGTGCAGAGAGGTTGGTCCAGTATAAAAAAACATTGAAAGAGTTCGAGGAACGTAAACCGCTAGCAAATATGTAGGTGAAATAATCCAAAATTTCTGCTCCAGACAAGAAGAACTCGAAAACAATTCTTATTACAAAGTGTGGAGGGTGTACTTTAATTTCTTATCACAAGATCGTTCCAACTTGTAAGTCGAATTGAATAACAAGCAGCGTGTTCCGTTTCACGCACCGTTACCCAGGTTATTATTATGTTAACAGTTGAGCTTTGTTGGGTATTAAACAGTTCTTTAAAACAACCAATAGGCCTTTTGTTGTCGAATAACAATATTTAATAAGCAAACGAAACCAAAAATAAATACTGATAGACACACAGATTTTAGTGAAAATTCTATATTTAAATCGGTCGACAATTCAAGTACAAAGCAAAGTTCTTCAGTATTACAGCAAATCAATCTTCTTTGTAGGGATGATTTCTGCGAATTCGCCTAGATCTTCTTGAAGGACGATCACCGTCATCCAATTAACTTTTAAACCGAATACGAGGAATTTTTTTTCTTTTCGTTGTAGGTGAGGGTACTGTGGGAGGGAGTAAAGCTTTCGCGGGGATCGCTTGTGCTGCCATTGGTGTTTGGACAGCGGCAGCCTGTGCAAACACTGGTTCTTGCATAAGAGATGGTTCATGACCAGTTGCTATAGACTTGTAGAAACTTTTCTCTGATCTTCAGAGTAGGGTGGATATGATTCTCTGGGTCTGCAATTCAACGTTTTTTTAACGTCAAATACTTGTTTTGCAGCTGGATGTAGTGCCGTGCTTTATCGTGGTTTCTCCTAAGGCTCCCTCTCCTCTTTCATTTTAATCTTCTTTTTCCCTTCAAATTGTTCGTAACTTGCTTGTGGTGAAATAATACTGAACAATAAATATGACCAAGCACGTGGTCGTTTTCTAATAAGACATCAAACACATGAAAAACTTAACTCTAACTGTCACGTTTTTACCCTCTTTAAATAAAGGCGTTACCTCACCTTAACTCTAATTTAAATAAAAGTAAGTCTAATGTTTGGATTAGGTATAACAGCTGGTCTAAATACGCTAGACGAGCGTATAAGTTTGATGATGTAACTTTATGGACTCGTCGCTTTGGATGCTTTTAAAATTTCTGTCATTATTAATACATAACTAGTGCACTTTTTAGTCATTTTATTTCCAATGCAATTAAAATAGGTTTAAATTATCAAAAGACACTAAAACAACTCTCTTAACTCAGGATGGATTCGACGGTATTGAGACTGGGATTGAGACTGATCTATTTCCAGCTTTGGGGAGGTTGTTGTTTTATAAAATCAATAAAAGATAAAAGTTCAGATCGCAAAGTGTAAATAACCCGCAAGATGTACAACCAATAGAAGATTTATTTGTCAGCATATTCTCCACCCAAATTTCTTGATTTCTTACTGGAAATCAACTGTTTCTAGACGTCAAATACTTGTTTTGCAGCTGCGAGTACTGCTTTCAGTTTAGTCTTTGTTTTTCTCTTCGTTTTGTTCGTAATTTGCGTTTGGTGAAATAATACTGAAAAATAAATAACGGCCAAACACGTGGTCATTTTATAAAAAGACGCCAAACATATGAAAAGCTTAACACTAATTTAAATAAAAGTAAGTCTAATATTTGGATTAGGTATAACAGCTGGACAAAATACGCTGGACCAAGATATAACTTTATGGAATCGTCGCTTTATATGCTTTTAAATTTTCTGTTATTTTTAATATATAACTAGTTCATTTTTTAGTCATTTTAACCCTAATGCCATTAAAATAGGTTTTATTAATTTATAAACTAAAAATAACTCCCTTAGCTCAGGATGGATGCAACGGCTTTGGGATTAGGATTGACTGAACTGACATCTGCCAAGCTTTCTGGGCAGGTTATTGTTTTATAAAATCAATAAAAGGAAAAAACTCAATTGGCAATGTGTAAATAACCACCCAAGATGTGCAACCAATAGCAGAGTTACCTGTCGGCATATCCCCTATATATCTCTCCTGCTTATCAAGCTAGAAGGCAATTCTTCTTGCAAAGCTTGGAGGATCATCTTCAAAACAGGTAGGTCAACTATTCAGTGAGTTATGAACTCAAACTAAGCTCAAGACGGCTAGTACTTTGTTATATTTTATCTTAAGTTTGAAAGTTTTGATCCGTTTTCATACTGAAGTAAGCACTTATGTCTAGGATCGATCTTGTTTGCAAAAATTTGCTTACAAGTTCTTTTCGCAATTTTAGCAAAAAAGATTTAAAGAAAACTGCTATCAGACAAGTATCCAAGAAATAGCAATTTCGCAAATACCAAAAAAGTAACAAGAATTTTTCTTGCTATGTGAAACGATTGAGTAACAAATATGGAAAAAATAGCAAGATTAACAAATTTAACAAACTTCTACAATTAGAAAGAGAAAAGGTCAAGAAGGGATAGGAGAAGTCCGCAAATTTCGCAAAGGTTGTGATGAGGGTTAAATGGTCTCTTAGCTAAAGATTTATTAAGATATTTGGTTACCCCGTAGCTTAGAAAGGCTTCCTTTTCTGTGCCCTGTTTTGTCGTCGAACCGAATTCATTCCCTGATTTGATAGTTTTGCCCTTAATGTACACGTTATTTACAATTTATTTAATACGTCATTCTTATTCTCCGTAGGTCAGTGCGCGTCTCATCGTTATCGGCTTTACGTTTATCTCTGGAGGAATGTTTTGCAAAAACCAGGCAAGTGTACATTTGTTATTTTTGCAATATTTGCAATATTTGTTTTGGGTGTTTTCAGCTAGCATGAAAAATCCTTGTTACTTTTGCAATTTTTGCGATATTTGCGGACATTTCGGGGTCCTTCTTGGCTTCTCTTTTTTTCTAAGTCTTGATTCTTGTTAGATTTGTTATTTTTGCGATTTTTGTGATATCTGTAAGTGATTTCCTGACATAATTTTTTCTCAATTATTTCTTTCGCGACAATTGCGAAAACCATTTGCTAGCAAATTCTTGCTAACAAGATCGATCCTGGACATATCTCCAACATTGCGATGAGGGTTAAACGGTCTGTTCGCTAAAGATTTATTAAGTTGTTTCGCTACCGCCGTAGCTTAGAAAGGCTTTCTTTTCTGTGCCCTGTTTCGTCGTCGAACCGAATTCATTCCCTGATTTGGTAGTTTTGCCCTTTTAAATGTACAAGTTATTTACAATTTATTTAATGTCATTCTTATTCTCCGTAGGTCATCGTTATCGGCCTTACGCTTATCTTTGGAGGAGTGTTTTGCAAAAAGCAGGCAAGTGTAGAAAATCTTTACAAACAGGCGTCTCAAATAAGTATGAACAAGCTGACGTTATTGCCCCTTTGTTTTTGTTTTTTTTTTTTTTGGTTACTTTTTTACCGTTCTTATTCATCTATTACAGAGAATAAATGGCTTTTGCTGAACTTCTTAACCTCTGAAAACTTAAAAGAAATTTAACAGCAACGGTCGCGGCAGGCCTGGGCCGGCGGCGTAGGAACACCTTGAGAATAACTCAAGACAATATATTTTTAGGTTGCATTGACATGCTCACTATTTTAAATTTATTCATAAGGCGGCGGGAAATACTTTAATTTACCAAGCGTGCTAGATATATATTGCAAGCAATCGGAATAAATATATAGAGGATATTACACGGTGGCGCGAAGATATGAATTTTATTTTCGAGTGACAAAACAATATTCTACGAAAGAGCGCAGTGAGTGAGTAAAATATTGTTTTTGCCACGAGAAAATAAAATTCATATCTTCAAGCCGCCGTGTAATGTTCTTTTTATTATATAGACCAAAAGACATCGATAAAATAATAGAGAAAAATTGCCGAAATTATGTCATCGATAAACTCACGTGTGAGACTATGGAAAATAAACCACTCGGGTCCCGGATGTAGCGTTTATGAATTTTACGCGTGGTATATTTCCGAGTAAAACACTCGTGTCTACATAATAAACACGTATATCTCTTGTGTGATACGAGCACCATAAATGACAATAATGATAACAATAATTCATATCTCGCCTATTACATAAAAATCCACCCTGGCAGTAGTCTTTCTCCTTGCTCCATTTTGGCGTCCTCAAAAAAGATTCCGCATGAATCGAGTAAGATCTTTGTTGAGTATCCGCGGCATGTAGCTAGGATATCGTTTCGAACCCAGGCCTTACAGCCCTGCGCGTGCTACAGCGGGCTCGGTTATGACCATCCGTTTATCAATAAACGGATTCTCGCACTCATAAAACCAGTTTGACGAGAGAGAGCAAGATTGACCAGTCCAGAAGTTTGGGCTACAGTTACCTCGAAGGTTTGACGTGATTCAGGCACAGCCTCCTTCTTTTCTCTTTTTCACTCAAGAAGGCAAATTAAAAGGACGCCCGGCTTAAAAAAAAGAAAGGAAGAGTAAATAAAGCACTGTTTTCAGAGACGCTGAAGGACAGGTGGCATTTTCTATGCCTTTTGTAGACCAATTATGTTCTTTGGTTTTCTTTCTTTCCTTTTTCCTTTTTTTTTTTGGCAGATTGGTGGATTAACTAAGGCGCGATTCATGACAAAAATTTGTTTTATCTTACTCCTTGATACTGTAGCCTTCGTTGCAGCTGGCCCACGTATTCGTAAATATAGTCTGTACGCTCTTTATAGAAGGTTTAGAGCGTCTGCGACGCCGGCAATGATACTGTGGTCTTAGTTAGCGGGGAGCTTGGTGACCCATTGCAGTCAGAATTCATAGAAATCTCAAAAGAGGTATCGAAACAAAAAGTTGAAGTTTTCAGAAATTAGAGAAGTACGGTCGATTCATATTTATTTTTTTACGTGAGACGCTTGCGCAAAAACAGGGTGAATTGAAGTCAGAAAGGAACAGCCAAATTACCGTCAACTTCGAATTATTCTGCTTGGTTGTATTCACTTAAGACATAGATTAAATGCACCCAACACAAAATTAGGCTTGCTCTTTCCTCTTTAGACCAACGCAATTCAGTTAAAACTAAATCTGATAAACGATAACTACAGAACTGACATATCAATGTTAAAAAACCCAGCAATTTTTGTTTATTTATCTTTTTTATTGACATCGACAAAAAGACGTAGAATTTGGTCAAATCATTTTACATGTTTTCCCCTATTGCTTCTCTTTAAGTTATCAGTACAACTGTATACGTAAATTTGAAATAACAAGATCATGTTTTTCTTAACTTTAAAAACATTTTCCGTTCGATCTTTTTACTTTGAGTTTCTTTCAAACGACGAAGACATAAAAGTCCACATCTTCGCCCATCAATGTTACTCGAAGCATTTGGATAATCGCCTACCAAGGGGTTCTTCTTCTCTTTGGCGTTTTTCTTGCCTATGGGAAACAAGAAATGTTTATTATGCAGAGCTCAATGATTCCAACAACATTGGTTTAGCTGTCTATAACATCTTGGCCGTTTTCTGCGCTCTCCGTCACGGCTGAATTTGTGTTAAATGAACAAGCATCCGCGACCAAGAGAATCTTTAACAATTTACTGATGTATTTATGCACATCCATGGTCCTTACTTTGGTATTTCTCCCTAAGGTATATATTGTGAGAGATAAATTCCAGTCTTTAACTACTTAACTGTTGGACCTCATGGAACTTTCTAGTTGATATTTTTCGAATTCATGTGCTCATTAAATCTGTGCTTTGGCTATAAGTCAGATACTTCAAGGCTTTCCTTAGGGACAAGCGAAAGAAAAGTCAATGCTAGGGGGAAAATTGGGCAACTGAGAGATTAGAACTATCTATAGACTGATTAGTATACAGAGGAACTTTTAACTTTAACAGTTTTAAGAAGGCAACTTACAGTGACGTCATAAGCCATCAGTGGCACCACTGTCCAATGATGTTAACCAGGGAACACTAGAAGCTCTTTTCTCGAGTTTAAACCTTTTCAAAGTTAAGTGTAACAAAGAAGAGGTGGGGTTGTTAGGTTTCCCCCTTCCTTCACTGGCCTTGTACTTCGTTCACCATGGATAAGAAGTTTTACTGATGGTTAATTTTCATTTCTCAGACACTGGAGTTATCTACGTTCATATCTCAAAACAAGACGAATCTTAAGTGACGGTCTTGGACACTGGCTTGACATATAGTTTTATATGTAATAACTGTCGCCAGAAATCGAAATAGCATGTTACTGTCTTCGAAAATCTTAACAAAACATGATTCTGTGGCTTTCTTTAAAGGGTACGTGCAAAGTAATTTTTAAGGAGTTGATTATAACTCCAAAAATGGGGTTATTTTTAGTCCTTACATGGGTTGTTTTTACTCTTTTTGGAGTTACTTTAACTCTGAAAGTAGAGTAAAAGTGGAGGTTCTTTTAACTCCTCAATATCTGGGGTAATTTTACTCCTGAAAAAGAGTTCTTTAAACTCCTTTCAGGAGTTAAAATAACTCTCCAAAAAATAACTCCACTGTAAGGAGTTAAATTAACCCCACTTGAGGATTTATTATAATTCATTGAAAATTACTGTGTGAAAAACTGGCAAGATAGGCTCCGCAGCTGATGTAGATCGAGGGAGCTAGATTGTGTTGTTTTTTATCCCTTTTGCTTATGATTTTTTGTTTGTTTTTGTTTTGCACCTTACTCGTAGGAAAGAAGTTCAACCCATAGAAAGGGGAGACCACAAACTATCTCGTCAAAGCTCTCTAAGACAGCGCCACCTTATTGCTGGAGCATCTAGCTTTGTAGTCTCAGAATCTGAGCAAATGACTCGTTAAATGACCGGCTATGTTGGAGAAGCACTTCTTTAGGAAAAGAAAGCTCGACTTAGGATTGTGAGCTGTGGAATAACATCCTGAGAACAATTACTATTAACAATTTACAATTCATTTTTGCCAAATTACTTATGACACAGTAATACAGAGATTAAACGTCCTCACGTTTACGTCAATTTGTACCACGTGAATGTTGTTGCATGACTTATTAGAGCCTTTCTGTTCACAGTTCAGTTGAGAGTGCCACCCAAAACTTTTTGTCAGTCAAATCATACGATAGATTTAACGTTAATACGTAGTAGTGATTTACTATTTACAGCACACAATCTTTTTGGAAGCTTCTCGAAATTGTTTTTGTGTCAAACCGTAAATTATAGGATTGACCGCGCAATTTGCTGCCCCAGTGAAAGGCATGAGGAAGTAAACGTGTCGTTGTAGACAGTGTAGTCTCCTCGAATCGTGTCCAAAATCTCGATTGTAAATGCCGGTGTCCAGCAGATCAGAAATTCAATGATTGTGCAACTTTGCAATCTTTCAACTCAAGAAATAATAGCCCCAAGCCTTTAATTATCAGGTCTAAAAACTTATGGGACAGTGCCCAACTAGCAGTAATGACTCGAATGGTAGTTTTTAAACAAATGCAAAATACTGACTGTGATAGGTTTACTCAGCCTATTTCTTAGATCTAATTGGACCTAATAAGATTGTTACATTTAACAGTTGTTATAACACGATTATCGACAAGTTAATTGGTTTTGGTTGCTGCGACAATGATAATTGGCGTTGCAGGAAGAGGTAACAGGCTATTTCAGAGTTTTATGACGAGGATAAAGGTCGCAGTGTTCAAGCTTATTTTCATTGTCCTGACTCTTGCTTTTCAACCGGCAAGGCATAAATCCTTAGCCAGCAACGCCTCTTCGAATGCATGCCCCCAGAGCAAGTGCTTGGTAAGATTACCTCTCAACCTATCCATAAAATATATACAGTGGCTCGTACCATCAAACATATTAATTCCAAAGTTTAATTGTATTCCGCTTTCGAGTTTTAATACTTTCTTTCTTTTTTTAACAGGCGGATGCAGTCGCCGATGCAGGTGAGGAAAAATATAACCTGAAGTATCCCATTCGGTTACGCGGCGAAAAGTCATTATTTAAAAGCCACACCCTTTGGAGGGGAGAGAACGTGAGACAGTTTGGTTTTAACACCAAAGCAAATTTTCAAAAACAAAAAAAAGGACACGCAGATCAGTATTAAAATTCTATGGGCACAGCCAAATGCCTATGAGCAAACTTTCTTTCATGATTGGATTAAGCTTTAAATTTATCCAATCACTTATTATCACATGAAAGCGAGACGACTATTCCAATCCAGTTGACCATAGCATGGATTTTTTAAAAAGGCCAGTAACATCATTACTTTTACCATACGAGCCATTATACAATTAAATCTGTTGTCTTATAAATATCTGTTACTTTTGATAATTTACAGGTACACTGAAAGAAAGGGTGGAAAATCTAGAGAAAGAGGTGAGGTTACCATGAAAGGGTGCTTTCAATTAATCTAAGTTTAATATGAAAAGCCTTTTTGCAATTTAGTTTCTTAGCTACAGTAAATTTTTCATTGGATGTTCGTTTTGTTAATACGGTTTCTTAAGTTACCCGTGAGAAGGAGAATTTGTTTGGTCAGGGTATTGATGGATTGATTGACTTTGAGTCACCACGCATTCACTAAACATGAAGCCTGTTCATTCTTGAAATCTTATTGAGGCAAATGAATATAATCCTTTGCTTTGTAACAAAGTAAAGTTGCAAACTACTGCTAGATTAACTGTTTTACTGTGGCTAGTGCGACGATGTCGAGAACTAGTACTAAAATTCCCCCCGTTTTTTGCATTTCTAGTCAAAGAGAGACAAGTTTGTTTAGTTCAGTTTACAGATATTTATTTAGCTGACGCTATAGAGTCTGTAAAAGCTTCAATTCCCCTACTTCAGTCAAAGTTGCTTAATTTTTTTCATTCTGTATTTCGTCCTACAAATCATTGCAGGTCGCCAACGTAACAGCAGACCTGGCAACGACGACCCAACTTATTGCCGAAGCAGGTTATGATAAGTACTCTGCCTACGACTTGGGGTGGCAGTCTCTCCACATGGCGGCTGCTGCTGCCTGCAGAGGGAGCACATCGTCAGGAGGAAGAGGTTGCTGCCAAAACTCGGTGATGGCGAGAAACACGGGTGACCAGAAGAGTTGTGCTGAGATTTGTGCCGAGACTGTTTTCAGCAACTGTGACGCAGAGGTTTCTGTATATGGAAAAATAGGCAAGGCCACAACGAATGGAATGGTCGTGGGCGCGTTTTACAATTACGGCTGTAGCGTATCAGCCAACGGAGGAGGTGAGGTGACCAGTTCTGACGAAGATGTCATGGACTACAGTAATCATTATTTCAGCTTCTGTTGCTGTCGAAAGTAGAATTCGCAACGGTTTTATTACAGGGCGATTAAATCATTGTAGTGAGTAAATATAGAATAACAATCTATCGCCGTTTACTTCTGGTAATGATTAAAATACAAAATAAAAGGTTTCACTTGGGACAAACAGCCGCGTCTGCTTTCTTTGTCCACTTCTACCATATTAAAAAAATCCCCTCACCCACTCATCATAACAAGAGAAAATCAAAATAATCCTTTTCCGACAGCAGTTTAACAAGCTACAATTTTAAACTTACCCCGGGGACAAACTTTCTTACAAAAATGAAGGGGTTGTTCGCCATTAAGGGGACTTGTACTGCTTCGGTCGCGTTGGCCTCAAAAGATCGCCATATTAGAGTTCTCTTCAGAGGCCGTTCTTATATCTCTTGGGGGTTAGAGGTTCAGCCGCGCCCAAGATGTGAGTAATTCTGCTACCTTTTACATTTAAGGATGTTTGTAAACTTTTCCGACGAGCATCCCCGCTACTATTATATTCCTCGGGAATTTTTCTCTTTTGTTCAGTGCTCTGCCTTTTCAATGAAAATTGTACTATTTAGTAACGTAATCTCGGATATTACGAGGAAGGTGGAACGGAGGTCGGGGAACGGGTAGCGAGTACAGGTAGTGGAAAACAGAAAAAAAATGGAACAACACAGGGAATGGTAATGAATTTCGGTTTTCGGTTTCCATTTTTCATTTTCCCGTTTCTGGTGCTAGTTCTAGTAATATTCAGGTCACAAGGTTGTGGTCGTCATTTGGAAGCGAGCAATTTAAAGTTCTTAAAATGTTTCAATATCTCCCTCTCCCTTTGAAACCCCTTTCTTGAAAGAAATTTTCGTGAAGCCTGTTGACTAAACAGATTACCATCAATTAGTTAGCTGGACATTTGAGCAGAGCATTACAATGCGTATTTTTTTGGTGGTCCTCAAACCTACCCCAAACGCAAGCTATCAATGTTGTCGATCATTCAGATCATTTTTCTGTGATTTTAATCCTCATAAATATCATCACAGTCAAGCTCTTTTTCCTACTTTTAATCTTTGTCGCCTATTTCCTGGTCGTCTACGAATTAAGATCTTCGATACTGTTTTTACACCTCAGTCTGAAATCTGCGCCTCCTAGCCGCGTCGTTGTCAAGATCTCAGGTAATGAACCCAGTCTGTCACAATGCAGAAGAAAGCACCCGACGAAGAGGTAAAATATTCCTTGTTCAAAATCGGCGTTTAGATTGTTCCGGGTTGTCTCATTTTTTTTTTTTTTTAGGGCAGTAAATATACTCAAGTAATTAGAAAAGCTTTAATTTGTGTTTTGAAAATTTCAAGAGTTGCGTTCAAACGTGTACTCAATTAAATTAAGTTATTCATCATAATAAAAGCCATTTCTTTAAAGGAGAAAAAAGAAAAATTCATCGTTGACATTGAAGTGATTGTTCTAAATGCTGAGTAAATATTTGACGTGAATGTTTCAGTTGTTTCAGAACTGCGTTCAAATAGTTATCTGTTGTGTGACTGAATAAAGCAAATTAGTTAGAATGGCTATTTCTGAAAAAATGTCAATAGGCTCAATTAAGTTTACTATCTTTTGTCTAATTTGATCGTGACCTTCGCTTTCACATTCAGCCCTCCAATAGTAAAACACGATTATTGAACAAGTTTCTTTTCCTTGTTTCAAAAGTAAAGAATGACGTTGCATTAGGACGGATAACAGACAGTCGCATCTTTGAAGATTGTTTTCATTGCCCTGGCTCTTAACGCCATCCCACCCAAGCAAGTCGCTTGGGGTAGCAAAGCCTCTTCGACTTCAGCAGCTACGAGTATTCTGTCGCGCTGCCCCCAAAGCAAGTGCTTCGTAAGATTTCTTCCCCGTTAATTAGTTGGCCGGCTTGAGCCTTGATTTTACAATATTTTAGGTATTAATTTCTGAGATATTTCTTCTTTCTGTTAAATTAAATTAGACGGATGCGATTTCTTGTCTCGCAGGAGCGCAGTACAGCGACACCAATAACTCAGGTGCGAAGATGGAACACGCTATTATTTGATGTTTTGAACGAAAACAAGTCATTATGCCCTTTCAACGGTTTGTTATGTTTTAACAGGCAAGCCAATTTTTCAAGATGCGAATATTTATAACAACTTTGTTCCTGGAATCAACTTAACCTGGAATTTCATAATTTCGGCCTAACTTTAAACATCCAATTGCCTAACAACTTTAACTCGCAATTTACTAAGTACCAGAAAACGGCTTTTTTTTCATTGTAGGAGAGATGTCGCGGATCACTTCATTCAAAATCTTGTGGACGAGAAATTACCGTGTGGTACGAAGTGTTTGCGGGAGTTTATTTTTGCGGATTGGCGATTTTTTGTCTTTTGAGGGAACTAATTTTTGCGATTAGGACAGATTGGTTTTTCTTGCTGGGAATCAATTTTTGCGATTTTCAGAAAGTACCCAGTATCTAGCATTGATAATATTTTCGTTTTTATTGAGTACGTACAATAGAAATACATATTTTCAAACAATAAACCAGTATTTCGTTGTATACCGTTTTGTTTTTTAATCAAAAGAGACAAGTTGTGATTGAACAGACACGATTTCTTAGTATTGCATTTTTGTGTAGTGAATTTAAGTTAGAGAATATTTATCCTGAAGCACATTTTTTGCGCATCGCTAGAAAAATCGCAAATAAAATTAGAACCCGCAAAAATTTCGTGCCACACGGTTGTCACTTAATATATAAATTATTTTCTAATTTGTATTTGTTTACTTGATTCTAGATCAGGCAAAAAAATTGGAAAAACTAGAGAAAGAGGTCAGTTTCTATTTCCAATCGACGCGTAAATCTAGAATTCATGAAGTAATAATTTATATTTCTCGAAAATTCTTATAGTTGTCTGTGTACAGTATAAATTAACTTGTCGTGTTGTTGTCATACAGTACTGTATAGGAAAATAGAACCAAAAAAGGTCCATCTTCGTGCCATTTTACATTCTTTCTGGAACTTTCCTTCACAAATTATCTTTTGCCGCTGTCAGAAATTCATTTAAGTTACTCATTTTAATACTGGCGTTCGTTTAAGTCGTAATAGACGTATGAGAACATTATAATAAGCACCAAGCCTCACTCACCCCAACAGCAGATTTTTCGCCCCATTTCTCTTTTTTATGGAGAGTAAAGACTTAATTTTACTGAGCTAAAAATTCTTAATTAACTTGAAAAAGAAAGATTGTCTACGTTCGCTACATCAGCATTTCTCACTACTTTATCTAACATTTAATTGTCAGTTAAATTGTGTCGACTCCTGATCCACTCAATCAATGGCACTTTGGGATATGTTTAAGACTGCTTTTTGAAAATTAGTAGTCGTATATATTTAGCTGAAAAGTTCAAAATAAAGTCAAGTAAGCATCAAGTCTTTTACTCGTCACTTTCAGGTCGCAGACTTAAGAGTGTGTCCATGAGAGAACCAGGCAGGGGGTGATAATGCTCAAATCACGGATTTCGCTCAAACTTGGCACAATTGATGGGTTTGGTGAGATATTAACCTCGACAAAAAATAAGATCGCAATATTAAATTCCCTGGGATTTACAGGGACCCCCCTAAAAATCACAAAATCTACTCATTTTTGCATAATTAATTAGCTAACTTTGGTTCGGCTGTTCAACAAGTAGAAAAGACAACTTCAAATCTAATCAACTTTATCATCTTCTATGTTTATCTGACTTAATCCTCAGTAATTTATTTTTACTCTCTAATTCGATCTCTTCCTATTATTTAGCCTAAAGTAAGGTCATCTTCTCACTGTTTTGACCAAACCCTAAATTTAAGGTATTTTAGTCGCTAACATCTCCCATGAGCAACAACCTATGTACTTAATTCTCACGTATTCTTTGAAAGACATCTTTAAGGTTATCAAATCAATCCTAAAATATTTGGGCAATCTCATACTTTATCAATAATGACGTATTATGTACATTTGACTTGACTCTTATTTGTCATTTGACTAAAATTGGAAGAAACGTAACATTCGTTTTTTTACACAAAAATAGCACAACGTTGGCGAGAAGTCACAAATCAGATGCCTCATTATCGATACTAATAGCGGAATTGTTAGAAAGTGTCACCTGAGTCATGATTTCTGTGTTATTTATGGACGTTTTGATGGATATTTTATGGAACGCTTGAGTAAACACAAGGAGCAAAAGATTTAGTTCAAAACTTCGATCAGTCCAACTTGTAGGTGCTACAAGACCCAAAAACGATAAAAGATAGTGAATAAATGTTACATACACGTCTCTCAGATGCTTTAGTCCAGGTTGGCTGCTCCAGTTTCGTCTGGTCCTCTGTGGCGTTACTCTGCGTTACTTTGTGACGATGTAATGAAACATCTTGTTGAAACATTGCAAACTTAAAAGAATCGGCTTTTCACCCAATATTCGAAGTCTTTGACATAAGGTTGTAGTCAGAGGGAACAAAATGATTCTCAAAGGACAAGAAGGATCACTGACAATCCGTCTATATCTATGGAAAACAACCACCTGCTCGAACACCCTCCATCTTTGTGACTTAGGACTCTGCCTAAATCATGGAATCTGTTACGCTGGACTACCGGACTACGGAATGCGGAATACACTATCTATTGTTTGTGCGCGCCAATATCCTGTTATAACTGGTGAGTTGAAAATAGGTTGCGAAAGTCGTGTTACTCGAAGTTTTGAGTTTATTCGATGTTGACATTAATTACCATGATAATAATCGTCCATAATAGCCCTTTTTATAGTCAGACCGTGTCATGCAATTTTCGACGATTAATGACTTGCCATTGGGTATACTTACTTACTTATGTTTTAATCCTCGTAGTCTTACAACTATAGCAGGATGGTATGTGTATCTGGGTAAATTATTGACTGCAAAAAATTAATAGTAACCGTTTAAAAAGTGTTGAGGAATATTAAACTTCTGAGGAATACAAAAGACCCAAAAGGGGGCACTAATAATGTATTGCAAAAAAAGTCGGCTAGACTTATTTAGCTATTCAAGGAAGGTGTAAATTAAGAACAGTTTTTTGAACACAGACCAATACACAATATTCACTTCTCATTTAAGCTGTCATTTCCGGATTCATATAGTATAGAAGTTCTCTTAAACAGTTCTCACAAAACCCCGTTTCAGCTCCCACAGGTGCACAAACTGTGGATTTTTACATTCCCGTAGGCGGCCGCGGACACTCAAAGGGTTTACCGGTGAATTAGATGTTAGCTTTGATTTAAAGCTCTCGTAAGCAGACACCCGGAAGAAAATCTTATCCTCTTCTAAATGTTGTGCTTTTTTTTTATATATTATGTCCACAGTCATATCGCTGTTTGTCACTGTAATGAATCATTCTTATATATCCGCTTCAGAGTTACCGTTTTTTCACATACACGTCCGGTTACACTTGAAAATACAAACTGAATTGTATGCCTTTATCTAATTCCAATAATGCGGTGGTCTGATCTCTGCGTTCCCTGTATGTCCTGCGCTCCTCGGAGTATCAGAGGAACTTGAGAAACAAAATAGATTTGTCCATAGTATATTGTAACTTAAAAATTGCATCAGTACATTCACTCCAAAAAGTAGATGTTTCCGCACTTTTCCTCGTTAGAGACCTCCTGCAGTTCGACCCTCGTAAAACCCTAATTTTCCTTAAGCAACCCCACGGGCATTATTTACTGGGTGTCTTCCGACCACACACGGACCGGAACATCAAAGTCTGTAACTTAATTGTTGTGTCTGTCCATAATTCAACATCTGCCTGCCTCAGCACGGCACACTAACCTGGGCACTAAACTGGTTTTGGTGCCCCAAGGGTACGCAAAAAGACCCTTCGGAGGATGTCTAGGTTGAGAAAATTGACCTTACCTGGGTAGGGTGAGAAATATGAAATCTAAGTATCACAGTTGAAGTAGCTCTCGAGGGAATGTGGGAAGGGTGTTAAACATATGGAAGCGGTTGTTTGAGAAAAAGATCTAACTCAATGTGAAAGTGTGGTGTATTTTGAATTCTACTTGGGAACATTACTGCCATAGTTAGGCTTTATAAGACCCCCAAAAGACCGTGCTAGGTAAAAAATTCAGTGTTTATGACAGTCAAATCTGGTGCCAGTAGGGTAGGGCATTTGTACGCAATTTGGCCACTCCCCCGGGGAGGGGGGGGGGGGGGGCTCCAGTATGAAAACAAAATGGAATTCTTGTCGCAAGCTAATCCGGCCGTGTCTCACGCTTTATTTGTCCCTTTGAGCTGGTCTGCACCAAGATCCGGCTTCACTTCGCTGCTATTTGACGTGCAACTAAAATAGACAAAAATATTTCTCTCCAAAACACGAAAGAAAAGCGACTTCTATCTCCGAGTTTGAAAAGAAATGGGATCATTTATAATCACGGTCTGAAAAGAGTTGCCAATAGATTTGGAATTCTAAAATTTTTATTAGCATACAATAACAATAAAATTATCTCAGAGAATGTCGGAAAGTCATATTTTTCATATTTTGTTCACTGGACTCTGGCTCCTGGCTCCTGGCTCCTGGCTCCTGACTCCCGATACTATGTTTCCGTGTGGTGGCCAACCGCTGCTTAAAAATGCGGGCTCCAGTTAATGTCAAAGATGGCGGACGTTTCGTTGTTGTTTGTAACATGTGAATTGAGCTACAACAGTGGCAGCAATAATTCTTTCCATGGATTACAAATCGGCTTTCTACTTTTCGTATTGTTTTTTCCTAAAACAACTTGATTTGGATTTTTGTGCGTAAACTGATGGCTAAGGAATTTTAGTCGTACAGCGAGTCACGACGCTGAACTACGCTGAACTGGGCATCGAAGGTGGCATGGGGAACAAATCCAAGCGGGCATAAACTAGCAGTTGACACATACAAGAGATGCGTATATGGATTTTATTGACCGTTTATATTGTTTTTAGGGCGAAATTATTAAAGTAAGTAAAACTGTGAATTAAATCTTTGTATGTTCTTTTTCCTTGAAAAGATCGCGTATATAGCTATCAAAAATCATCGTTAGAGTTTCTTGCACAATAATTTCAACAATTTTACCCTTATTAATGTGAAATCATTGTCTGAAGAGTTTTTTGTTCGATTTCTCCTCATTCAGAGGCAAACGCACGAATATTGTGAGGGCCTGAATTTTGACGAAATATGCAAAAGTCGTTCAGTCCAATGAACAGTTTATGTCAACACATGGAAGAAAGTGAATTGCCCAAACTTTTTATGATCTTTTTTTGAACTTAAGTGATGGCTTTAACTACTCATGCAAAAGTTATAAAGATAAGCTGTTGCTCATCAGAGATATTGGGGAATAAAATACCCTAATTTTACGACTTACTCAAAACTTGGAAATGATGACCCAACTTAAGGGGGCTAAGAGGGGGGAAATCGAATCGGCGACTTTAAAAAGTTTATTGTGCTTAAAGTCTTATGAACTCAGATCATCTCTCAGTGCATTTAAGTTCCAGGTGGCTTTTCTGTTTGTTGCACTGGCATCGTAAAGTTAGCTAATTAATTATGCATAAAACGGGCAAAATGGAGATTTTTACAGGGGATGCCCGGATCTCCCAGGGAATTTAATATTTTGACCTGAAATTCTGTCACATAAGTTAACTCCTGGTACCTAACATTTGTGCCGAGTTTGAGCGAAATCGGTGATTTGAGCATTATCACCCCTGCCTGGTTCTGCCTGGTTTTCTCATGGACACACTCTTAAAAGCCCAACTGGCAAAAGCAGGTAAACCTTCTGGCTTCGCCATGCTCGACAACAATGGTCACCTGCCCCACAACCTTCTAGACGCAGGTTATGATGAGTACTCTGCCTACGACTTGGCGTGGCAGTCTCTCCACATGGCGGCTGCTGGTGCCTGCAGAGGTAGCACTGCTTCAGGAGGAACTGGTTGCTGTGGGAACAAGGTGATGACGAGAAACACCACTGACAAGAAGAGTTGTGCTGAGATTTGCGCCCAGACTGCTTACCGCAACTGTGACGCAGAAGTTTCTATATTTGGAGGTAAAGGCAAGGCCACAAAGAACGGAATGATCGTGGGCGAGTTTTACAATTACAGCTGTAAGGAATCAGCCAACGGAGGAAGTGAGGTGTCCAGTTCTAACGATTCTGTCAGACTGGGAACCAGTGGTTACTACAGTTTCTGTTGCTGTCAAAAGTAGCATCCGGAACAGTTTTGTTACCAGGTTGATTAAAATCATTGTTGCAGTAGTAAATGAGGTATAGAACAGCAATGTGTCACCATGATTTGTGGTAATGATTAAAGTGCAAAATAAAAGCTTTAACTTGGGATAAAAAACATTACTGTGTCTGCACCCCTCTGCCCAGCTCCCCCCCCCCAAAAAAAAAAAAATAATGCATTTCATTTCAGAACTGACACCTATAAAGCCTTGTGAACGTTTTCTCATCTTTCTGTTTTTCGAGATGCGTATTGTAAAATTTTCTTCGTTTTAAAAAGGAAGAAATGTCCTGTACTATTTTTGTGAGTCAAAATATCTTGACTAGAGCTTATAGACTCTAGACCCTATGCATTCACGAGGTCTCTATAACTTACCTAGCTAAAATATAGGAATAGGAAGGAGAAACAGTTGAACTCTCTTTTTGCTCGCTCTCAATCTCGATCATTTTGAGGGCACTCGGCTAAGGCTGAGTCACCATTACACGGTTACACCTTCAGTTTTTGGTCAGGGATCCCCTTTGGGGAATACCTCCAGCTTCCCGGACTAATTTTTTGCTTTCAGGGTGAAAAAAGGGGTCGGTGGGCAACACACGACTTTTACCTCGTGCCAAAGCGCTGCTTGTTTTGGAGGGTTCTACGTTTTGACTGAGCAGATGTGATTTTTGCCGCTTGTTTCACACTGAGCTAATAAATTGCCAAAGGGAAGAATATAAAGACGCTACAGGACGGAAATTCTGGGGTATTCTAGTTCCTCTGATAAAACCACATTTTCAACAATGTTGTGGCGAAGTGTCGAAGGCTTTGAAATCAGTCACGTGATTGGTGGCTCCATTTCTTGAGTGTTAGTATAATAACTCAGGGCCCAGTTGATCAAAAACGGGTTACATAATCCTAATCTCTGGTTAACTTTTAATCGTTTGTTACTTCTGTAATTTAAAGAACAGCTATCGCTGACCTCGTCTTAAAATGTAATCTGAGAAAGTTTCCTCTTAAAGAACATGTACATAACATAATTACACCTTCAAATTGATTAAAAACAGTTATCACTTTGTCACCTAGTTGGTCCTGTTACATAGTTATATTGTCGTCATATAGAACTAAAAAGCTTCTGTTTAAGACGTTTTAAGCTGATCAATCAGAAGCGTACCTGTTAGATACCAACCACGTTTCCGGGGCCTCTCCTACTAGTTCCCCCGCTAGCGAGATAGTAGGGAGCTTTAGCAACGAAGACGGCGACAGCAACACGGAGGTCGTCAAAAAAGCAATAGGTTTATTACTGAAAACAACCACGCATTTTTGTGCATTTCTTTACCGTCCTTGCACGACTACGACGTGAAAATGCCTAATTGCAAGTTTTATGGAGGAGGTAAACAACTCCAGGCAAATTCCCCTACATTTGCCATTTTCCCTAGCAAATTGGAATAACCGCGACAGTGTTTGAAAAACGGGAATTCTTTCGTTTTCACTGCAGCTGCCGTCGTCGATGCTAAAGCTCCCAAGTGAGGGGGACGAGTACGGTACAAGAGGACCCTGGAATCGAGTTCAACTAGATGCGTGCAGTTGGATCCCGACAGACCGTGTGCAATCAGCTTCTGTACGGCAGTGAATAGTCTGCAAAGAGTGTGACCCTTTTGCTGCAGTGGGTAACGTAGATTACAAAAGAAGGTGACAACAAACGGGCCAAGTGCAAAAAAAAAAAATAAAACAAACTGAAAGGTCCCCACAAACTAGAAAGTAAGTTAAGTCATCATCAAAATGCAAGTGGCCCAAAATGGCTAGAGATATCAGCCAAGGGTACCCGAAAAACCGACATTTAATGGCAACATAAACTCAGTCCCCTCAAGCTTCACTCCAATTACACAGTAAAGTTACAGAAGGTTTCCCAAGTTTGTACAACCTACTTTTGTAGAAACGCCAATAGCCTTCTGATCAATGATTGCGCAGCTTTGTAATCTTTCGACGCAAACAAAATGACAGCCAATCCTGGTCTACAATACGACAGCCCAGTAATAAATAGGAACGGTTATTTTTTGACAAAAGTCAATACATTGACCACAGCAAGTTTACTTGTTCCTTTGATCTAATGATATTAGACCTTTGCTGTCACATTTACACCATTGTCTTAGAACGCGATAATCGACAAGTTAGTTAACATTTTTTTGTTCCAACAATGTTAACTGACGTTTTCCCTGCTAGCAGAAGTCAAAAGGGGCGTCTGTTAACAGAGAAACTGACGTATTAAGCATAGATAACTAACAATTATTCCTCATGACTGAAATTTCCGAAAACATCCCAGCGACTTCCGAATATTTCTGACGATTTTCCAAAGACTTCCGAACTTTGGCGAAAATGTATGAAGATGTTCCGACAGCTTTTGAGCACTTCCGAAGCTTTTAAAAAGACAACAACTTTTGTGTTATGTAATATGCAGTTAGAACACAAGGTCAACACGAAGCACTTTATTGGAACATTTTCGGCGAAATTGAATTGAATTTTACGGTACTAATCATGTGCTAAAAACACAATTCGTGCGAGGTACAGGATATGATGTCAAGATTCCGTTAGAATGTTTTGAATGTACGATTCCTCTTATTCCGGAATTGCGTGGCAGTCATGGTAGCCTGTGCCAGGCTCTCAGATAGTATAGTGCGGACGTATTAAAACGAGCAAAGCGAAAATAAGACGGACGCGAATTGGGAAAGGGGGCGCTGGCGGCAAGAAAAATGGGAGGGAAATTTTACGGGCAATCGTACCGACCGGTCACACTTTTGAGGGCCAGTACACGGCAAGATTAAAGAGTTTAGACACAGCAATAGAAGATTCATCAAAGGATGTATTATACTTTACATTGTGCGTATTTTCAGCTCTTCAGAGCTTGTGGAACCCCATATCATTCCTCTCAAAGTTCGCTTAGCTGTAGCGTTGAAAGAGGAAGCTAAATGACAGGCATTTGTGAGAGACTGTGAGCATTAAATCTTGTTGCATTACCACATTTTAATACTGTATTGGGCATACACCTGTAATTCTGTAAGTAAATCCCGAAAGCCAATAAAAGGTTTCGTTTAATTATTTTTTGTGGCAAACCCAGTGGAGATTTTAAGGTAATAATATTGATGATTAAGAAGATGAACAGAAGGCAAGTTTAAATCCCGCCAGTGGGTCACTGGTGTACTGTGTGTTGTTTGTCATGATGTCAACTAACGTTGAAAAAAAATGAGCTTTTTGAGAGAAGGGACATGTCTTGACAGCTTATGGTTTTTTTCTGGTCGTAAGCTTGGCCAGTATGCAGATCAAGAGCTTTCGAAATCTCTTTTTCCAAAATAATACTCTAGACTTTTAACTTTTCAAATCATGTGCTTGCACATGCAGATAAACCGGCTTCGACTCCCGGCAACGCTATTTTCTGTTTCCTTGTACCTTCTTTTTTTTTTTGTTAACACTATTTTCCTTTTGCCCTTTTTTATTTTCTTTATTCTTAACGATGAACCTGCTGGTCATGCACTTGGATCAATATATATTTTAAGCTCTTAGGAAAAATAGTGTGAAAAAAAGAGACCAAATAGAAAAAACAAAACTGGTACAAAGAAACAGAAAATGGCGTCGCCAGGAGTCGAACCCGTTTTATCTGCATGTGCAAGCAACCCCTTGACCACTGCACCACAGTGACACACATGATTTGGAAAATTAATTTTGTCATATCAAAACAATTTTTCGCTGCCTTAGACGCTGTTTAAAGCTGGTGGAGCTGTATTTATCATGAATTCAAATATACATTTGAGGAAAATTAGCTTAAGCGCGTTATTTCGGGTTCTACGGGCCCACTCGATGTAGATAATCGATCGAACTAGCTTTACTGAATTTGGTGGAGACTGACCAACAGTCAGGCCCACACTCGAAAGGAATGATATGAAGTTAGGCCCGTTTAATTAGCAAAAGAATAGATGAAATATAAACATGTGTGATCTGTGAATGGAACCTCCTATTGTGGAGACTAGGCCTTGACTATTTTAGGAGAAAAAAAAGATTTAAGTTTTGATGACCTTGCCAGTCCCGTGAAATAGATGGCGATCCCGCAAAACGGCCCGCAAAACAAATTAACAAAATTATACAATCACGGACACAAAATATCAAAACAGTTTACACAAGCAGATTATAGCAACACCCAAGCTCACACACATTCAATAAAGTAAGCGATATATAGCGATATTTGCTAGCTTCTTAGCTTTTCCTCGACCTCGCTCATCCAAACAACTGTCGTATCCCTTGCTAATTTGCACAAGCGACCCGAGGCTCTTGCCCGTTACTATGTGACGTCATACTGGCAGGCGGAGTTGGTCAAGAAACTTAGATGGAAAACAATAGAGCTACCTTCCCCCCCCCCCCCCCCTGTTTACAACCAAAACTTTTGCGACTCAAATTTCTTGTTCTTCTTCAAGAAATTCAGGATTTTTGCCTTATTTCCTGGAATTAGTTTGTTTTAATATTTCATCTAACATCGTTTCAGATCTTTTACAAAGCAAATAAATTGTACTTTTCTATATTATTTTTCCAAAGCACTAACCACCTCATTGTAATCACGTGCTAGTCCCACTCGCATCCTTTCTTCAGTAAGATCTTCCTTTTAGAAAGTAAAATGAGTTTTAACTTGCTTTAGAACACATGTAGAGAATACCACCGACGATCGAGAGTGAAAACAGCCAATTTTGTTTTCTTCTTCGGCCATGTAATGGTCGGTATTTAATCTGACATTTCTATTCTTTTTCCTTACTGTACTTTGTTTCCGTCATCATCTTGATCACTTTTATTTACTCAGGTTACTAATGTTTATAAATATTAGTACAATGGTAACTTTAAAGATACAATATTGTAAAATATTCCTGAGGATGTCAAGATATGAAAAGATTATAACACCTCTCTGATTTATTAACAGTTATTTAAGAAAACATTTTCCTGTACAATGTAACCCTGCTAGACCTCTTAACCGCGCTCCATTTCTTGTTGTATGTGAATCTCGTTCGCTCGCTTTTTTTTTAGTTTTTTTGAACCTCCCGGCACCACAGTAATTCGCTTGTGCTGTTGTGGTGTCTCTGCCATAAATGGCCGGAGAAAAAGAAAAAAAATGGCTGTTTTCACTCTCGATCGTCAGTGTTACTCTTAAACAATGTTCTAAAGCAAGTTAAAACTCGTTTTACTTTTTGAAAGGAGGATTATACTGAAGAAAGGATGCGAGTGGATTGGGAGTGACACGTTCTTACCATGGGGAGGTTGTTCCTTTGGAAAAAAAATTAACGAAAGGAAATAAACATCTTCATAGAATATACATCTTAACTTTCAGAGAAAGTGCTTGCAGGTTTTTCAGTATCTTGTGGGTAAGAATTTAGCCCAAGGTGATAAATAGCGTTTCAGTTTCCGAGGAATCAAAGAATGTGACGATGAAAAGGAAAATATGTAGAATGGATTGTGTCCGACACATGATAGTCTCTTCGAGGAGGTTGATGCTTTGGAAAACTTAGCAATGACAGTATTTAGACTGCTACTCATCTAATAACGACAGCTGTTGCTTAACATCTTTGAAAAAGTGCAGAGAGGTTGGTCCAGTATAAAAAAACATTGAAAGAGTTCGAGGAACGTAAACCGCTAGCAAATATGTAGGTGAAATAATCCAAAATTTCTGCTCCAGACAAGAAGAACTCGAAAACAATTCTTATTACAAAGTGTGGAGGGTGTACTTTAATTTCTTTATCACAAGATTGTTCCAACTTGTAAGTCGAATTGAATAACAAGCAGCGTGTTCCGTTTCACGTACCGTTACCCAGGTTATTATTATGTTAACAGTTGAGCTTTGTTGGGTATTAAACAGTTCTTTAAAATAACCAATAGGCCTTTTGTTGTCGAATAACAATATTTAATAAGCAAACGAAACCAAAAATAAATACTGATAGACACACAGATTTTAGTGAAAATTCTATATTTAAATCGGTCGACAATTCAAGTACAAAGTAAAGTTCTTCAGTATTACAGCAAATCAATCTTCTTTGTAGGGATGATTTCTGCGAATTCGCCTAGATCTTCTTAAAGGACGATCACCGTCATCCAATTAACTTTTAAACCGAATACGAGGAATTTTTTTTCTTTTCGTTGTAGGTGATCATGAGGGTACTGTGGGAGGAAGTAAAGCTTTCGCGGGGATCCTTGTGCTGCCATTGGTGTTTGGACAGCGGCCGCCTGTGCAAACACTGGTTCTTGCATAAGAGATGGTTCATGACCAGTTGCTATAGACTTGTAGAAACTTCTCTCTGATCTTCAGAGTAGGGTGGATATGATTCTCTGGGTCTAGAATTCAACTTTTTTTTAACGTCAAATACTTGTTTTGCAGCTGGATGTAATGCCTTGCTTTATCGTGGTTTCTCCTAAGGCTCCCTCTCCTCTTTCATTTTAATCTTCTTTTTCCCTTCAAATTGTTCGTAACTTGCTTGTGATGAAATAATACTGAACAATAAATATGACCAAGCACGTGGTCGTTTTCTAATAAGACATCAAACACATGAAAAACTTAACTCTAACTGTCACGTTTTTACCCTCCTTAAATAAAGGCGTTACCTCACCTTAACTCTAATTTAAATAAAAGTAAGTCTAATGTTTGGATTAGGTATAACAGCTGGTCTAAATACGCTAGACGAGCGTATAAGTTTGATGATGTAACTTTATGGACTCGTCGCTTTGGATGCTTTTAAAATTTCTGTCATTATTAATACATAACTAGTGCACTTTTTAGTCATTTTATTTCCAATGCAATTAAAATAGGTTTAAATTATCAAAAGACACTAAAACAACTCTCTTCACTCAGGATGGATTCGACGGTATTGAGACTGGGATTGAGACTGATCTATTTCCAGCTTTGGGGAGGTTGTTGTTTTATAAAATCAATAAAAGATAAAATTTCAGATCGCAAAGTGTAAATAACCCGCAAGATGTACAACCAATAGCAGATTTATTTGTCAGCATATTCTCCACCCAAATTTCTTGATTTCTTACTGGAAATCAACTGTTTTTAGACGTCAAATACTTGTTTTGCAGCTGCGAGTACTGCTTTCAGTTTAGTCTTTGTTTTTCTCTTCGTTTTGTTCGTAACTTGCGTTTGGTGAAATAATACTGAAAAATAAATAACGGCCAAACACGTGGTCATTTTATAAAAAGACGCCAAACATATGAAAAGCTTAACACTAATTTAAATAAAAGTAAGTCTAATATTTGGATTAGGTATAACAGCTGGACAAAATACGCTGGACCAAGATATAACTTTATGGAATCGTCGCTTTATATGCTTTTAAATTTTCTGTTATTTTTAATATATAACTAGTTCATTTTTTAGTCATTTTAACCCTAATGCCATTAAAATAGGTTTTATTAATTTATAAACTAAAAATAACTCCCTTAGCTCAGGATGGATGCAACGGCTTTGGGATTAGGATTGACTGAACTGACATCTGCCAAGCTTTCTGGGCAGGTTATTGTTTTATAAAATCAATAAAAGGAAAAAACTCAATTGGCAATGTGTAAATAACCACCCAAGATGTGCAACCAATAGCAGAGTTACCTGTCGGCATATCCCCTATATATCTCTCTTGCTTATCAAGCTAGAAGGCAATTCTTCTTGCAAAGCTTGGAGGATCATCTTCAAAACAGGTAGGTCAACTATTCAGTGAGTTATGAACTCAAACTAAGCTCAAGACGGCTAGTACTTTGTTATATTTTATCTTAAGTTTGAAAGTTTTGATCCGTTTTCATACTGAAGTAAGCACTTATGTCTAGGATCGATCTTGTTTGCAAAAATTTGCTTACAAGTTCTTTTCGCAATTTTAGCAAAAAAGATTTAAAGAAAACTGCTATCAGACAAGTATCCAAGAAATAGCAATTTCGCAAATATCAAAAAAGTAAAAAGAATTTTTCTTGCTATGTGAAACGATTGAGTAACAAATATGGAAAAAATAGCAAGATTAACAAATTTAACAAACTTCTACAATTAGAAAGAGAAAAGGTCAAGAAGGGATAGGAGAAGTCCGCAAATTTCGCAAAGGTTGTGATGAGGGTTAAATGGTCTCTTAGCTAAAGATTTATTAAGATATTTGGCTACCCCGTAGCTTAGAAAGGCTTCCTTTTCTGTGCCCTGTTTTGTCGTCGAACCGAATTCATTCCCTGATTTGATAGTTTTGCCCTTAATGTACACATTATTTACAATTTATTTAATACGTCATTCTTATTCTCCGTAGGTCAGTGCGCGTCTCATCGTTATCGGCTTTACGTTTATCTCTGGAGGAATGTTTTGCAAAAACCAGGCAAGTGTACATTTGTTATTTTTGCAATATTTGCAATATTTGTTTTGGGTGTTTTCAGCTAGCATGAAAAATCCTTGTTACTTTTGCAATTTTTACGATATTTGCGGACATTTCGGGGTCCTTCTTGGCTTCTCTTTTTTCTAAGTCTTGATTCTTGTTAGATTTGTTATTTTTGCGATTTTTGTGATATCTGTAAGTGATTTCCTGACATAATTTTTTCTCAATTATTTCTTTCGCGACAATTGCGAAAACCATTTGCTAGCAAATTCTTGCTAACAAGATCGATCCTGGACATATCTCCAACATTGCGATGAGGGTTAAACGGTCTCTTCGCTAAAGATTTATTAAGTTGTTTCGCTACCGCCGTAGCTTAGAAAGGCTTCCTTTTCTGTGCCCTGTTTCGTCGTCGAACCGAATTCATTCCCTGATTTGGTAGTTTTGCCCTTTTAAACGTACAAGTTATTTACAATTTATTTAATGTCATTCTTATTCTCCGTAGGTCATCGTTATCGGCCTTACGCTTATCTTTGGAGGAGTGTTTTGCAAAAAGCAGGCAAGTGTAGAAAATCTTTACAAACAGGCGTCTCAAATAAGTATGAACAAGCTGACGTTATTGCCCCTTTGTTTTTGTTTTTTTTTTTTTTGGTTACTTTTTTACCGTTCTTATTCATCTATTACAGAGAATAAATGGCTTTTGCTGAACTTCTTAACCTCTGAAAACTTAAAAGAAATTTAACAGCTAGCAACGGTCGCGGCAGGCCTGGGCCGGCGGCGTAGGAACACCTTGAGAATAACTCAAGACAATATATTTTTAGGTTGCATTGACATGCTCACTATTTTAAATTTATTCATAAGGCGGCGGGAAATACTTTAATTTACCAAGCGTGCTAGATATATATTGCAAGCAATCGGAATAAATATATAGAGGATATTACACGGTGGCGCGAAGATATGAATTTTATTTTCGAGTGACAAAACAATATTCTACGAAAGAGCGCATTGAGTGAGTAAAATATTGTTTTTGCCACGAGAAAATAAAATTCATATCTTCAAGCCGCCGTGTAATGTTCTTTTTATTATATAGACCAAAAGACATCGATAAAATAATAGAGAAAAATTGCCGAAATTATTTCATCGATAAACTCACGTGTGAGACTATGGAAAATAAACCACTCGGGTCCCGGATGTAGCGTTTATGAATTTTACGCGTGGTATATTTCCGAGTAAAACACTCGTGTCTACATAATAAACACGTATATCTCTTGTGTGATACGAGCACCATAAATGACAATAATGATAACAATAATTCATATCTCGCCTATTACATAAAAATCCACCCTGGCAGTAGTCTTTCTCCTTGCTCCATTTTGGCGTCCTCAAAAAAGATTCCGCATGAATCGAGTAAGATCTTTGTTGAGTATCCGCGGCATGTAGCTAGGATATCGTTTCGAACCCAGGCCTTACAGCCCTGCGCGTGCTACAGCGGGCTCGGTTATGACCATCCGTTTATCAATAAACGGATTCTCGCACTCATAAAACCAGTTTGACGAGAGAGAGCAAGATTGACCAGTCCAGAAGTTTGGGCTACAGTTACCTCGAAGGTTTGACGTGATTCAGGCACAGCCTCCTTCTTTTCTCTTTTTCACTCAAGAAGGCAAATTAAAAGGACGCCCGGCTTAAAAAAAAGAAAGGAAGAGTAAATAAAGCACTGTTTTCAGAGACGCTGAAGGACAGGTGGCATTTTCTATGCCTTTTGTAGACCAATTATGTTCTTTGGTTTTCTTTCTTTCCTTTTTCCTTTTTTTTTTTGGCAGATTGGTGGATTAACTAAGGCGCAATTCATGACAAAAATTTGTTTTATCTTACTCCTTGATACTGTAGCCTTCGTTGCAGCTGGCCCACGTATTCGTAAATATAGTCCGTACGCTCTTTATAGAAGGTTTAGAGCGTCTGCGACGCCGGCAATGATACTGTGGTCTTAGTTAGCGGGGAGCTTGGTGACCCATTGCAGTCAGAATTCATAGAAATCTCAAAAGAGGTATCGAAACAAAAAGTTGAAGTTTTCAGAAATTAGAGAAGTACGGTCGATTCATATTTATTTTTTTACGTGAGACGCTTGCGCAAAAACAGGGTGAATTGAAGTCAGAAAGGAACAGCCAAATTACCGTCAACTTCGAATTATTCTGCTTGGTTGTATTCACTTAAGACATAGATTAAATGCACCCAACACAAAATTAGGCTTGCTCTTTCCTCTTTAGACCAACGCAATTCAGTTAAAACTAAATCTGATAAACGATAACTACAGAACTGACATATCAATGTTAAAAAACCCAGCAATTTTTGTTTATTTATCTTTTTTATTGACATCGACAAAAAGACGTAGAATTTGGTCAAATCATTTTACATGTTTTCCCCTATTGCTTCTCTTTAAGTTATCAGTACAACTGTATACGTAAATTTGAAATAACAAGATCATGTTTTTCTTAACTTTAAAAACATTTTCCGTTCGATCTTTTTACTTTGAGTTTCTTTCAAACGACGAAGACATAAAAGTCCACATCTTCGCCCATCAATGTTACTCGAAGCATTTGGATAATCGCCTACCAAGGGTTCTTCTTCTCTTTGGCGTTTTTCTTGCCTATGGGAAACAAGAAATGTTTATTATGCAGAGCTCAATGATTCCAACAACATTGGTTTAGCTGTCTATAACATCTTGGCCGTTTTCTGCGCTCTCCGTCACGGCTGAATTTGTGTTAAATGAACAAGCATCCGCGACCAAGAGAATCTTTAACAATTTACTGATGTATTTATGCACATCCATGGTCCTTACTTTGGTATTTCTCCCTAAGGTATATATTGTGAGAGATAAATTCCAGCCTTTAACTACTTAACTGTTGGACCTCATGGAACTTTCTAGTTGATATTTTTCGAATTCATGTGCTCATTAAATCTGTGCTTTGGCTATAAGTCAGATACTTCAAGGCTTTCCTTAGGGACAAGCGAAAGAAAAGTCAATGCTAGGGGGAAAATTGGGCAACTGAGAGATTAGAACTATCTATAGACTGATTAGTATACAGAGGAACTTTTAACTTTAACAGTTTTAAGAAGGCAACTTACAGTGACGTCATAAGCCATCAGTGGCACCACTGTCCAATGATGTTAACCAGGGAACACTAGAAGCTCTTTTCTCGAGTTTAAACCTTTTCAAAGTTAAGTGTAACAAAGAAGAGATGGGGTTGTTAGGTTTCCCCCTTCCTTCACTGGCCTTGTACTTCGTTCACCATGGATAAGAAGTTTTACTGATGGTTAATTTTCACTTCTCAGACACTGGAGTTATCTACGTTCATATCTCAAAACAAGACGAATCTTAAGTGACGGTCTTGGACACTGGCTTGACATATAGTTTTATATGTAATAACTGTCGCCAGAAATCGAAATAGCATGT
The DNA here is from genome assembly GCA_038088405.1 of Porites divaricata. NCBI lineage: Eukaryota > Metazoa > Cnidaria > Anthozoa > Scleractinia > Poritidae > Porites > Porites divaricata. Next base: position 5,921,770 of record JBBMOI010000005.1, read on the forward strand.
TACTGTCTTCGAAAATCTTAACAAAACATGATTCTGTGGCTTTCTTTAAAGGGTACGTGCAAAGTAATTTTTAAGGAGTTGATTATAACTCCAAAAATGGGGTTATTTTTAGTCCTTACATGGGTTGCTTTTACTCTTTTTGGAGTTACTTTAACTCTGAAAGTGGAGTAAAAGTGGAGGTTCTTTTAACTCCTCAATATCTGGGGTAATTTTACTCCTGAAAAAGAGTTCTTTAAACTCCTTTCAGGAGTTAAAATAACTCTCCAAAAAATAACTCCACTGTAAGGAGTTAAATTAACCCCACTTGAGGATTTATTATAATTCCTTGAAAATTACTGTGTGAAAAACTGGCAAGATAGGCTCCGCAGCTGATGTAGATCGAGGGAGCTAGATTGTGTTGTTTTTTATCCCTTTTGCTTATGATTTTTTGTTTGTTTTTGTTTTGCACCTTACTCGTAGGAAAGAAGTTCAACCCATAGAAAGGGGAGACCACAAACTATCTCGTCAAAGCTCTCTAAGACAGCGCCACCTTATTGCTGGAGCATCTAGCTTTGTAGTCTCAGAATCTGAGCAAATGACTCGTTAAATGACCGGCTATGTTGGAGAAGCACTTCTTTAGGAAAAGAAAGCTCGACTTAGGATTGTGAGCTGTGGAATAACATCCTGAGAACAATTACTATTAACAATTTACAATTTATTTTTGCCAAATTACTTATGACACAGTAATACAGAGATTAAACGTCCTCACGTTTACGTCAATTTGTACCACGTGAATGTTGTTGCATGACTTATTAGAGCCTTTCTGTTCACAGTTCAGTTGAGAGTGCCACCCAAAACTTTTTGTCAGTCAAATCATACGATAGATTTAACGTTAATACGTAGTAGTGATTTACTATTTACAGCATACAATCTTTTTGGAAGCTTCTCGAAATTGTTTTTGTGTCAAACCGTAAATTATAGGATTGACCGCGCAATTTGCTGCCCCAGTGAAAGGCATGAGGAAGTAAACGTGTCGTTGTAGACAGTGTAGTCTCCTCGAATCGTGTCCAAAATCTCGATTGTAAATGCCGGTGTCCAGCAGATCAGAAATGCAATGATTGTGCAACTTTGCAATCTTTCAACTCAAGAAATAATAGCCCCAAGCCTTTAATTATCAGGTCTAAGAACTTATGAGACAGTGCCCAGCTGGCAGTAATTACTCGAATGGTAGTTTTTAAACAAATGCAAAATATTGACTGTGATAGGTTTACTCAGCCTATTTCTTAGATCTAATTGGACCTAATAAGATTGTTACATTTAACAGTTGTTATAACACGATTATCGACAAGTTAATTGGTTTTGGTTGCTGCGACAATGATAATTGGCGTTGCAGGAAGAGGTAACAGGCTATTTCAGAGTTTTATGACGAGGATAAAGGTCGCAGTGTTCAAGCTTATTTTCATTGTCCTGACTCTTGCTTTTCAACCGGCAAGGCATAAAGCCTTAGCCAGCAACGCCTCTTCGAATGCATGCCCCCAGAGCAAGTGCTTGGTAAGATTATCTCTCAACCTATCCATAAAATACAGTGGCTCGTACCATCAAACATATTAATTCCAAAGTTTAATTGTATTCCGCTTTCGGGTTTTAATACTTTCTTTCTTTTTTTAACAGGCGGATGCAGTCGCCGATACAGGTGAGGAAAAATATAACCTGAAGTATCCCATTCGGTGACGCGGCGAAAAGTCATTATTTCAAAGCCACACCCTTTGGAGAGGAGAGAACGTGAGACAGTTTGGTTTTAACACCAAAGCAAATTTTTTTTAAAAAAAAAAAAAAGGACACGCAGATCAGTATTAAAATTCTATGGGCACAGCCAAATGCCTATCAGCAAACTTTCTTTCATGATTGGATTAAGCTTTAAATTTATCTGATCACTTATTATCACATGAAAGCGAGACGACTATTGCAATCCAGTTGACCATAGCATGGATTTTTTAAAAAGGCCAGTAACATCATTACTTTTACCATACGAGCCATTATACAATTAAATCAATTGTCTTATAAATATCATTCTGTTACTTTTGATAATTTACAGGTAAAAAAGAAAGGCTGGAAAATCTAGAGAAAGAGGTGAGGTTACCATGAAAGGGTGCTTTCAGTTAATCTAAGTTTAATATGAAAAGCATTTTTGTAATTTAGTTTCTTAGCTACAGTAAATTTTTCATTGGATGTTCGTTTTGTTAATACGGTTTGTTAAGTTACCCGTGAGAAGGAGAATTTGTTTGGTCAGGGTATTGATGGATTGATTGACTTTGAGTCACCACGCATTCACTAAACATGAAGCCTGTTCATTCTTGAAACCTTTTTTAGGCAAATGAATATAATCCTTTGCTTTGTAACAAAGTAAAGTTGCAAACTACTGCTAGATTAACTGTTTTACTGCGGCTAGTGCGACGATGTCGAGAACTAGTACTAAAATTCGCCCCGTTTTTTGCATTTCTAGTCAAAGAGAGACAAGTTTGTTTAGTTCAGTCGGTTGGTTTACAGATATTTATTTAGCTGACGCTATAGAGTCTGTAAAAGCTTCAATTCCCCTACTTCAGTCAAAGTTGCTTAATTTTTTTCATTCTGTATTTCGTCCTTGAAATCATTGCAGGTCGCCGACTTAAAAGCAGAGCTGGCAAAAGCGGGCCAACCTTCTGGCTTCGCCATGCTTAACAGCAATGGCCGCCTGTCTCAGAATCTTCTCGAAGCAGGTTATGATAAGTACTCTGCCTACGACTTGGCGTGGCAGTCTCTCCACATGGCGGCTGCTGCTGCCTGCAGAGGGAGCACATCAGGAGGAGGAGGAGGTTGCTGCCAAAACTCGGTGATGGCGAGAAACACGGATGACAAGAAGTCTTGTGCTGAGATTTGTGCCGATACTCTTTTCACAAACTGTGACGCAGAGGTTTCTATATATGGAAAGAAAGGCAAGGCCACAGCGAATGGAATGGTCGTGGGCGCGTTTTACAATTACCAATGTAGCACATCAATCAACGGAGGAAGTGAGGTGTCCGTTTCTGACGAAACTGTCATTGACCACAGTATGCATTATTTCAGCTTCTGTTGCTGTCGAAGGTAGAATTCGCAACGGTTTTATTACAGGGCGATTAAATCATTGTAGTGAGTAAATATAGAATAACAATCTATCGCCGTTTACTTCTGGTAATGATTAAAATACAAAATAAAAGGTTTCACTTGGGACAAACAGCCGCGTCTGCTTTCTTTGCCCACTTCTACCATATTAAAAAAATCCCCTCACCCACTCATCATAACAAGAGAAAATCAAAATAATCCTTTTCCAGACAGCAGTTTAACAAGCTACAATTTTAAACTTACCCCGGGGACAAACTTTCTTTTACAAAAATGAAGGGGTTGTTCGCCATTAAGGGGACTTGTACTGCTTCGGTCGCGTTGGCCTCAAAAGATCGCCATATTAGAGTTCTTTTCAGGGGCCGTTCTTATATCTCTTGGAAGTTAGAGGTTCAGCCGCGCCCAAGATGTGAGTAATTCTGCTACCTTTTACATTTAAGGATCTTTGTAAACTTTTCCGACGAGCATCCCCGCTACTATTATATTCTTCGGGAATTTTTTTGCTTTTGTTCAGTGCTCTGCCTTTTCAATGAAAATTGTATTATTTAGTAACATAATCTCGGATATTACGAGGAAGGTGGAACGGGGGTCGGGAAACGGGAAGCGAGCACAGGTAGTGGAAAACAGAAATCAAAGAAAGACTATCGTCAACTCGTGGGTACGTTGTTTAGAAAATAATCAATTAGTTATCACTTCTGGTTTTCCCACAGTAAATTTTAGGAAATGATAGAAATTCAGATTATAAATATACTATCCTTGTTCTTGAAACACAATACTTTTCTTGCTGTTTGTTGCACTTTATTAATAGTTATTTGGGTATATATTTAAAAACCAAAAAACCAGCAAAACAAATAAGCAAACAAAACAAAAAAGAAAGAAAGAAGGGAAAAAGAAGGTCGATAGCAGAATTTGAACCCAGTACTTTCGAGTTGGTCGGACCTCACATGGCCACTACGCCATTGAAGATGATCACATGATTAGAAGAAAATCTCAAATTTAATATAGACATATAATTCTGCAAGCAGAATACTGCAATGCTGATCGTACTACGTGAAAATTAACTCTGCAAGACATCAACAAGACACCGAAAGAACTCAAAACATAGCGGGTTTGTAGCCATAGACAGCTGTTTCGCCCTTTTTGGGGCTCGTCAGTATGGCGTAACAACAGAAAACTCTGACGCAAAATTTAATGCCTTTTCCCACAGGGCCAGAGGAGTTTCGTGTGAATACCGGTAAATGAATTACTTATTTAAAGTCTCACCTTGAAAAATGTCTATACCTGTCGCCTAGCAAAATTAATTAGCCCAATGGGATCTTAATGAATCTACTGTAAACGATTTCTTCGCTTCTTATCTGACCCAGATTGACTTTGTTGTTCGCCATTTTGAAAATCAATAACCGCAAGCCAAATCCTCGCTGGCGCACGGAACGTCGCCCGAAGGGCGACCGAGGCACGAAGTGCCGAGTAAAAAAAGGGCAATTTCCGTGTTTTATACTGTAAGCCGATCTTGCAAGCCCTCAGTCTCTTAGTTTGCGGTCTATAGAATGTGTAACGAAACTGTAACGCGGTCAAAATAACCCATTTTTTCAGAGGTTTTCGACGGCACGAAGTGCCGAGTAAAAAAAGGACAATTTCCGTGTCGATCTTGCGAGCCCTCAGTCTCTTGGTTTGTGTTCTACAGAATGTGTAACGAAACGACTAACGAAACTGTAACGCGATCAAAATAACCCATTTTTTCAGAGGTTTTCGACGGGTTTTGATGTTCTAACGACAAACACATCTCCTCTGGACCCTGTGGCCATACTTAACCGATTGAAAAAACGACTCGAAGCAATCGAATGAAATTAAGGATAATTGAAATCAGGTTACTGACAATAAAAAACAATGTAAACACATTTCAAGGCAATGAAAGAACATATGCGATACAAAGTCGACATAACTCCTCCGCGAAATAGGACGCAAAACATAAGCTTATGTTTTCTTATCTCGATTTCTGCTGTTATTTTCAAGCTAATGCTCAAAATCACATCCATTTCCCCCCGTGATCTTGGGAAGTCCTTATAAAGAAGAAGAAGAAGAAGTGCCTTTATTTACCATACATTCATTCATACACATAACCCACTACATTACAAGGTAGGAGATCAAGCCAGCGTCGAAGTTGAAGGAGTAGAAGAGCAAATGCTCATTTTCTCGTCAAGTTTAACGCCTGGACGAGTCAAAGGCTCTTGAATCGTACCAATCTGAAAGATTCCTGCGTGTCTTAAATTTGGTAAGACCTCTATCCTCTGACCGTGCTGTAGCGCACGATGCACGCTCCCAGCGAGGAGTTTGATGCCACCGAACTTCGGCGAGCGTGTGCTTCTTTGGAAACGATAGATCTTCGCGCTCTCGAGTTCGGACCCGATTAATTACGAAGTGCATGCGTCTACTACGAGTGAGCGAGTGACTCATTTGCATATCCCTGTCCCACGAGTTAAAAAATGGAACAACACAGGCAATGGGTAATGAATTTCGGTTTTCGGTTAACATTCAGGTCACAAGGTTGTGGTCGTCATTTGGAAGCGAGCAATTTTAAGTTCTTAAAATGTTTTAATATCTCCCTCTCCCTTTGAAAACCCTTTCTTGAAAGAAATTTTCGTGAAGCCTGTTGACTAAACAGATTACCATCAATTAGTTAACTGGACATTTGAGCAGAGCATTCAACAATGCGTATTTTTTGGTAGCCTCAAACGCAAGCTATCAATGTTGTCGATCATTCAAGATCTCAGGTAATGAACCCAGTCTGTCACAATGCAGAAGAAAGCACCCGAAGAAGAGGTAAAATATTCCTTGCTCGAAATCAGCGTTTGGATTGTTCCGGATTGTCTCCATTTTTTTTTTTTTTTTTTTTTTTTTTTTTTAGGGCAGTAAATATACTCAAGTAATTAGAAAAGCTTTAATTTGCGTTTTCAAAATTTCAAGAGTTGCGTTCAAACGTGTACATCAATTAAATTAAGTTATTCATCCTAATAAAAGCCATTTCTTTAAAGGAGAAAAAAGAAAAATTCATCGTTGACATTGAAGTGATTGTTCTTAATGCTGAGTAAGTATTTGACGTGAATGTTTCAGTTGTTTCAGAACTGCGTTCAAATAGTTATCTGATGCGTGACTGAATGAAGCAAATTAGTTAGAATGGCTATTTCTGAAAAAATGTCAATAGGCTCAATTAAGTTTACTATCGATCTTTTGTCTAATTTGATCGTGACCTTTGCTTTCACATTCAGCCCTCCAATAGTAAAACACGATTATTGAACAAGTTTCTTTTCTTTGTTTCAAAAGTAAAGAATGACGTTGCATTAGGACGGATAACAGACAATAGTTCCTCACAACACAGCGTTTCAAACTTTTATGTACGAAGATGAAGGTCGCATCTTTGAAGATTGTTTTCATTGCCCTGGCTCTTAACGCCATCCCACCCAAGAAGTCGCTTGGGGCAGCAAAGCCTCTTCGACTTCAGCAGCTACGAGTATTCTGTTGCGCTGCCCCCAAAGCAAGTGCTTGGTAAGATTTCTTCCCCGCTAATTAGTTGGCCGGCTTGAGCCTTGATTTTACATTATTTTAGGTATTAATTTCTGAGATATTTCTCTTTGTGTTAAATTAAATTAGACGGATGCGATTTCTTGTCTCGCAGGAGCGCAGTACAGCGACACCAATAACTCAGGTGCGAAGATGGAACACGCTATTATTTGATGTTTTGAACGAAAAACAAGTCATTATGCCCTTTCAACGGTTTGTTATGTTTTAACAGGCAAACCAGTTTTTCAAGATGCGAATATTTATAACAACTTTGTTCCTGGAATTAACTTAGCATGGAATTTCATAATTTCGGCCTAACTTTAAACATCCAATTGCCTAATAACTTTAAACTCGCAATTTACTAAATACCCGAAAACGGTTTTTTTCTTTTTTTTCACTGAAGGAGAGATGTCGCGGTCACTTCATTCAAAATCTTGTGGGCGACACTCGGCACTTTCAGGTCGCAGACTTAAAAGCAGAACTGGCAAAAGCAGGTAAACCTTCTGGTTTCGCCATGCTCGACAACAATGGCCACCTGCCCCACAACCTTCTTGACGCAGGTTATGATAAGTACTCTGCCTACGACTTGGCGTGGCAGTCTCTCCACATGGCAGCTGCTGGTGCCTGCAGAGGTAGCACTGCTTCAGGAGGAACTGGTTGCTGTGGGAACAAGGTGATGACGAGAAACACCGCTGACAAGAAGAGTTGTGCTGAGATTTGCGCCCAGACTGCTTACCGCAACTGTGACGCAGAAGTTTCTATATTTGGAGGTAAAGGCAAGGCCACAAAGAACGGAATGATCGTGGGAGAGTTTTACAATTACAGCTGTAAGGAATCAGCCAACGGAGGAAGTGAGGTGTCCAGTTCTAACGATTCTGTCAGACTGGGAACCAGTGGTTACTACAGTTTCTGTTGCTGTCGAAAGTAGCATCCGCAACAGTTTTGTTACCAGGTTGATTAAAATCATTGCAGTAAATGAGGTAGAACAGCAATGTATCGCCATGATTTGTGGTAATGATTAAAGTGCAAAATAAAAGCTTTAACTTGGGATAAAAAACATTACTGTGTCTGCGCCCCTCTCCCCAGCTCCCCCAAAAATAATGCATTCCAGAGCGGATTGAATTGGCACCTATAAAGCCTTGAACGTGTTTTCATCTTTCTGTTTTTCGAGATGAGTACTGTAAAATTTTCTTCGTTTTAAAAAGGAAGAAATGTCCTGTACTATTTTTGTGAGTCAAAATATCTTGACTAGAGCTTATAGACTCTAGACCCTATGCACTCACGAGGTCTCTATGACTTACTTAGCTAATATATAGGAATAGAAAGGAGAAACAGTTCAACTCTCTTTTTGCTCGCTCTCACTCTATCATTTTGAGAGCACTCGGCAAAGGCGGTGTCACCATTACACGGTTACACAGTTTTTTGTCAGAGATCGCCTTTGGGTAATACCTCCAGCTTACCCGGACTAATGTTTTGCTTGCAGAGTGAAAAAGGGGGTCGGTGGGCAACACACGACTTTTACCTCGTGCCAAAGCGCTGCTTGTTCTGGAGGGTTCTACGTTTTGACTGAGCAGATGCGATTTTTGCCGCTTGTTTCACACTGAGCTAATAAATTGCCAAAGGGAAGAATATAAAGACGCTACAGGACGGAAATTCTGGGGTATTCTAATTCCACTGATAAAACCACATTTTCAACAATGTTGTGGCAAAGTGTAGAAGGATTTGAAATTAGTCACGTGATTTCTAAGTGCTGGTGGTTCCATTTCTTGAGTGTTAGTATGATAACTCAGCGCCCAGTTGATCAAAAACGGGTTACATAATCCTAATCTCTGGTTAACTTTTAATCTCTGGTTACTTCTGTAATTTAAAGAACAGTTATCGCTGACCTCGTCTTAAAATGCAATCTGAGAAAGTTTCCTCTTAAGAACATGTACATAACGTAATTTCACCTTCAAATTGATTAAAAACAGTTATCACTTTGTTATCAATTAATTTTGTCACTTAGTTGGTCCTGTTACATAGTTATATTGTCGTCATATAGAACTAAAAAGCCTCTGTTTAAGACGTTTTAAGCTGACTAATCAGAAGCGTACCTGTTAGATACCAACCACGTTTCCGGGGCCCTCTCTTACTAGTTCCCCCGCTAGCGAGATAGTAGGGAGCTTTAGCAACGACTACGGGACAGCAACACGGAGGTCGTCAAAAAATCAATAGGTTTATTACTGAAAACAACCACGCATTTTTGTGCATTTCTTTACCGTCCTTGCACGACTACGACGTGAAAATGCCTAATTGCAAGTTTTATGGAGGAGGTAAACAACTCCAGGGAAATTCGCCTACATTCGCCATTTTCCCTAGCAAATTGGAATCAACGCGACAGTGTTTGAAAAGCGGGAATTCTTTCGTTTTCACTGCAGTTGCCGTCGTCGATGCTAAAGCTCCCTAGTGAGGGGGACGAGTACGGTACAAGAGGACCCTGGAATCGAGTTCAACTAGATGCGTGCAGTTGGATCCCGACAGACCATGTGCAATCAGCTTCTGTACGGCAGTGAATAGTCTGCAAAGAGTGTGACCCTTTTGCTGCAGTGGGCAACGTAGATTATAAAAGAAGGTGACAACAAACGGGCCAAGTGCAAAAAAAAAATAATAATAAAACCAACTGAAAGGTCCCCACAAACTAGAAAGTAAGTTAAGTCATCATCAAAATGCAAGTGGCCCAAAATGGCTAGAGATATCAGCCAAGGGTACCCGAAAAACCGACATTTAATGGCAACATAAACTCAATCCCCTCAAGTTTCACTCCAATTACACAGCAAAGTAACAGAAGGTTTCCCAAGTTTGTACAACCTACTTTTGTAGAAACGCCAATAGCCTTCTGATCAATGATTGCGCAGCTTCGTAATCTTTCGACGCAAACGAAATGACAGCCAATCCTGGTCTACAATAGGACAGCCCAGTAATAAATAGGAACGGTTATTTTTTAACATAAGTCAATATATTGACCACAGCAAGTTTACTTGTTCCTTTGATCTAATGAGGTTAGACCTTTGCTGTCACATTTACACCATTGTCTTACAACGCGATAATTGACAAGTTAGTTAACATTTTTTGTTCCAACAATGTTAACTGACGTTTTCCCTGCTAGCAGAAGTCAAAAGGGGCGTCTGTTGACAGAGAAACTGACGTTTTAAGCGTAGATAATTAACAATTATTCCTCATGACTGAAATTTCTGAAAACATCCCAGCGACTTCCGAATATTTCTGACGATTTTCCAAAGACTTCCGAACTTTGGCGAAAATGTATGAAGATGTTCCGACAGCTTTTGAGCACTTCCGAAGCTTTTAAAAAGACAACAACTTTTGTGTTATGTAATATGCAGTTAGGACACAAGGTCAACACGAAGCACTTTATTGGAACATTTTCGGCGAAATTGAATTGAATTTTACGGTACTAATCATGTGCTAAAAAAACAATTCGTGCGAGGTACAGGATATGATGTCAAGATTCCGTTAGAATGTTTTGAATGTACGATTCCTCTTATTCCGGAATTGCGTGGCAGTCATGGCGGAAAGACGCTCTCGATATGGCTCCGGGAAATTACTTATCGCTGTTCTGGCACTTTGTTTATATGCTATCACATACCGTAAGAATGAAGTTAGAGCTGATTTCCAAGTGATTGGGCTATCTTCAACCTTCTACTCAAAACATTTCTGCAGTACTCGTCTACAACTACACGGTCGTGGTAATTCTGAAATCACGAGTTTTGCACGCGGCAAATGGGACCAGTTCGTTCCAATTTAATCGAATCGCTTTATGTGGTGACGTTCACCCTCTAAGTCAAATATCCTTGTAAAGAGTGTCAGAGGAATGTTTTTTCAAATTAGAACGCTATCTTATGTGCTAATTGCGAAACCTGATCGCATGCAAAATGTCTCGGATTTACCAATACACAATTCAAACACTACTTAGACAATCCGCATATCGACTGGATTTGTAACTGGTGTTGCCTGCCATTTTTGCAACCACTTTGATCTAGGATTTAATGCTGAATCCAACATATCGAATGATTTCGAAATATCCGCCATTATTCAGGATCAAGAAGGAGAATATGCAAATATCTTGCCAACCGATTAACAAAGGCCGCAGAACAAAGCCTGTTGTCATGAGAACAATAGCTCCATTATTGACTTGAGAAAAGAGAACTCAAGCAACGCCCTCCTAATGCATCTGAATATAAACAGCATCCAAAACAAATTCGAAGATCTAATTATCCTGAACAGATCTTTGAAAGCACAAATATTGGTGATATCGGAGACTAAAATCGACCGATCCTATCCAGACAGTCAATTCAAATTGCAAGGCTATACAATACGTTCCGCAAGGACAGAGCGAAAGGAGGGGGTGGCCTACTTGTCTATACATCAACAACAATTCCATCAAGAAAGCTCACCCTGTCGACAACTTATAAAACATTAGAAGCTATAGCATTTGATGTTAAAATAGACAGACAAGATATCCTGATACTATCAATTTAAAGACCGCCTAATAGCTCAAAGAAAGAAAGTAAAACTTGCGGAAACTACCTACAAAGGGTAAAGAGTGAATTAAACAGCATCTGTCAATGGGCGTGTTTAAAAAAGAAAACTGTCATTATTGTTGGTGACTTAAATCTAGACAGACTACGGTTAGATTATAGCGAGGGAAAAATTCTGAGGGAACTAGAAGAAGTCAATGGCCTACACTGCCTTATAAATGAACCAACAAGGGTCACGGCAAACTCGCAAACACTCATTGATGTACATAATGCTTATAAATAACCCTGATCTGTTCAAGAACTGCGGCGTATACAACCCCGATATCAGTGATCACTGTATGATTTATGGCGAAATGACAGAAAAAAGGTTAAAAAACATACAACCAAGACTCTTATCCATCAACAAACTAAAACTACTGACTTTGACAACTTTAACAAGGATCTACTTGATGCTCCATGGCATGTTGGCGAAATCTTTGGCGATTTAGATGATGCCTATGACTATTGGAGAAATCTTTTTGATAGTATTGCAAATGAACATGCTCCCATGAGAAAGAAACGGGTTCGTGAAAGAGATGTATGTTTCATGTCTAAAGAATGAAAAGCGCCTATTAGAAACAAGAGGAAATATGCCATTCAATTTGCAAAAGAATGCAGACCAGAAAACTTTGAACTTAAAAAGAGAGATCGAAATATTGCTACTCGTGAACGAAGGAAAGCTCCTACTGCATACTGGTACAAAAAGTCTGAAGAAATGAAGTGCAAACCGCATGACGTTTTCGATACATTAAATCGACCTTTCCTGGACAACAAAACAAAAGATGCTAATCCATGGCAAAGATCATAGGCAAGTTGCTGAGACTCGCGTCATGTGATCAGTTTAACTGGAAATGAATTTAACAACCACAGTAGTGTTCAAATGATAGAAACCATCTATAGTAACTCTTCATTTCAATTCAAACATATAAATACAAAAGACGTACAAGACTTAATTGTTTGAAAACCTCAATCCTAGAAAATCTTGTAGTGACACTGGACTAATGCCTAAATTATGAAGAACGTTTCAGAGGTTATCGCACCATCAGTGACGAATCTTTACAACGGATGTATTGAAACTAGTCTTGAACTAGCCAGCTATATGGAAAAGGGGAGAACTCGCTCCTATTTTTTAAGAAAGGGGACAAGCATAATGTAGAAAATTATTGACCTATCACGACGCTATCGATTATTGACAAGGATTTTGAATCACTGCTTAGCAAACAAATAACCCATTATTTTGACCCTACTCTATCTCCAAGATTGACAGCATACAAAAAGAATCACAGTCGTGAAACGACACTAGCAAGACTTACAGAGGACTGGAAACAGGCTATCGACAGAAAAGAATTAATGACCATTCTATCTAGAGACAAGAGTAAGGCTTTTGACTCTCTATGTCACAATTTAGTCATCAAGAAGCTCAAAGCATATGGGTTCACTAGTCAATCATTGGATCTAATTCGATCTTTTCTGAATGACAGAAACAGTCGCGTAAAACTTGGCACTATTAGAAGTGAATGGTCTAAAATGTCACGTGGTTGTCCTCAGGGATCTTCATTTGGTCCATTATTATTACTACTTATTTATCGTCTCTCATTTCTCTTAGGCTTCCATCTAAATATAATCTGAGGAATTCTAGTGATAACCTTTTACTTAGCTATCCGCGTTTTAAATCTAAAGCTACACTAGGTGATCGTTCTTTTACCTGTGCTGCACCGAAACTATGGAATGCGCCACCATTTGATATAAGAAGCGCCAGCACAGTTAATATTTTTAAAGCCAAGCTAAAAACTCACCTTTTCCGTCGTGCACTGTTATCGTGACGGTAGTTGTTTTTATTATTGTGAGTCTACTTTTAATATTGTAATTTTTTATTTGCTTTTAAATCGTTGTAAGTTTACTCTTAATTCTTATTTTTGCTTTTTAGCCTTTTTATTTCGATTTTTAACCTTGTCATGCGCATTTGAACATTTTATGGAATTTGCGCATTATAAATGCTTTATTATTATTATTATTATTATGGAACTTATTCCAGAATGACATGAAAAGTCCGTTAAAGATACCTGTAAAGTTTTTTAAAACCTTAAAGTTAGATAATTGTTGTAACTCTATTAAATTTCTTTCCTACGCCTTGCTATGTTGGAGCACGTTTAGCATATATGGTACCCAGAAACTACTCCTTTTATATCGCTTTTGGCGGACAGAACTACAAATTCTCTTTATATTTTGTGAAAATTATTTGTTATCTTAAATTTCAGTAAAAAGCAGCACAGCAAAAACTATTGAATAAAACTAAGGGAAAGTTAACACCCTTGACTAGTTGTTGCGCATCTTGGATGGTTATTTACATCTTCGTCCAGCGTATTTTGTCCACCTGTTTTACCTAATCCAAATATTAGACTTACCTTTGTTTAAATTAGTGTTACATTTTTCATATGTTTGGCGTCTTATTAGAAAAACGACCACATGTTTGGCCGTTATTTATTTTTCAGTATTATTTCACCACACGCAAGTTACGAACAATACGTAAAGAAAAACAAAGGCGAAACTTAAAGCGGTATTTGAAGCTGCAAAATAAGTATTTGACGTTCAAAAAACAGTTGATTTCAAGCAAGAGAAATCAAGAAACTTGGGTGGGGAATATTCTGACACATAACTCTGCTGTTAGTTGTACATCTTGAATGTTTGTTTACACTTTGCCATCTCAACATTTATCTTTTATAGATTTTATAAAGCAACAAAGGGGGTGTTTACATGAGAAAACTCGCACCGGCGCGAGTTTCATACCGACATGACTTTTTGATTACGTATCGCGTTTACATGATGACTGGGTTATTTCACATCTCGTTATTTGAAGGTACACTTCATGTTGATAAAATGCACGTATGATTCATAATCGCGAACATTACGTATGCGCTACCCGTTCCAGTCTACCGGCAGACCGATTTCACACCGAAACGGGTGGTCGTTTTGTGTTTACATGATACCGTTGCGAGATTTCGTACTGGAGTGAAATTCTCGCCCCGGCGCGACAACCGGAGTGAACTCGCGCCGGCATGACTTTTTGTGGTGGTATCATGTAAACAAATGTAGAGACATGAGAGGGAACCGGAGTGAACTCGTCGCGGCGCGAAAGTCGCCCCGGTGTCATGTAAACACCCCCAAAGTCCCTGAAGCATGAAAGATATCGGTATCAATCCCAATCCCAATGCTCTCAAATCCATCCTGAGTCAGGAGAGTTGTTTTAGTGTCTTTTGATAAATTAAACCTATTTTAATTGCATTGGGAATAAAATGTCTAAAAAGTGAACTAGTTAGGTATTAAAAATAACGGATAACTTAAACGCATCCAAAGCGACAATTTCATAAAGTTATACCATCAAACTTATATGTTCGTTCAGCCAGCTGTTATACCTAATCCAAATATTGGACTTAAGTAAGTAAGTTTTTCATGTGTTCGGCGTCTTATTACTGAGAAAACGACCACGTGTTTGCTGGTTATATATTTTTCGGTATTATCTCACCACCGTACCCTGCTAGTAGAGGCTTTTCCCATGTGTTTCTCAGCGTTGTACTGCCATTCTCTTCGCGGTTTTGGCTGCTCGCGTTTTGTTTTGGTTGTTTCTGTGCCGAGGAAAAGACCTCTGCAGACAGCCGTTTGGGATTTCTATTGAGCATGCGCGAGATGAAAATGCGGTTACCATGGAATTTCTGTGTCACGTGTCGGTAATACGATGCCGCCGCCGGAGTTTGCTCATGTATTCATGAGTCAATTTTCCCACGGGAATGACCCGCACTCGCCATGTTGATATAGCGGGCTCACTTTTGCACAGCAAACTAGTACATAAAAGATGCGCGAGTTGATAAAACCGGTTCCACAACCGGTTTAGTCATGTGATTACCTCCTAGATCCTGGAGGTATCTAATGCGCATGCTCAACAGGAATCCCAAACGGCTGTCTGCAGAGGTCTTTTCCTCGGCACAGAAACAACCAAAACAAAACGCGAGCAGCCAAAACAGCGAAGAGAATGGCAGTACAACGCTGAGAAACACAAGGGAAAAGCCTCTGCTAGCAGGGTACACCACCGGCAAGTTACTGAGAATACAAAAAGAAAAAAAAAAACATTAAAATGAAAGGGTAAAGGAAGCCTTAGGAGAAACCAAAGGGCTTAAAGAATTTTTCATCAATTAATGTTATATAGTAAAAACTTCTGTGAAGATTAACATTCCTTATTTCAATCACTTAGACATGCCATCCCTCTGTTTTTAGATTCTCTAGACGCAATTGGCCAGACACACTGAATATTCTTCTCCTTAATTAGCCGGCGCAGAAATTTTGGATTATTTCACACAGGGGGGGTGGGGGGGAAGGTAGCTCTATTGTTTTCCATCTAAGTTTCTTGACCCACTCCGCCTGCCAGTATGACGTCACATAGTAAAGGGCAAGAGCCTTGGGTCGCTTGTGCAAATTAGCAAGGGATACGATAGTTGTTTGGATGAGCGAGGTCGAGGAAAAGCTAAGAACCTAGCAAATATAGCTATATATCGCTTACTTTATCGAATGTGTTTGAGCTTTGGTGTTGCTATAATCTGCTTGTGTAAACCGTTTTGATATTTTGTGTCCGTGATTGTATAATTTTGTGAACTTGTTTTGCGGGCCGTGTTGCGGGATCGCCATCTATTTCACGGGACTGGCAAGGTCATCAAAACTTAAATCTTTTTTTCCCTAAAATAGGCAAGGTCTAGTCTCCAGAATAGTAGGTTCCATTCACAGATCACACATGTTTATATTTTATCTATTCTTTTGCTAATTAAACGGGCCTAAATTCATATCATTCCTTTTTTCTCTTTTCCAAAATAATACTCTAGACTTTTAACTTTTCAAATCATGTGCTTGCACATGCAGATAAACCGGGTTCGACTCCCGGCAACGCTGTTTTCTGTTTCCTTGTACCCTCTTTTTTTTTTGTTAACACTATTTTCCCTTTGCCCTTTTTTTTTTTCTTTATTCTTAACGATGAACCTGCTGGTCATGCACTTGGATCAATATATATTTTAAGCTCTTAGGAAAAATAGTGTGAAAAAAAGAAACCAAATAGAAAAAACAAAACCGGTACAAAGAAACAGAAAATGGCGTCGCCAGAAGTCGAACCCGTTTTATCTGCATGTGCAAGCAACTCCTTGAACACTGCACCACAGTGACACACATGATTTGAAAAATTAATTTTGTCATATCAAAACAATTTTTCGCTGCCTTAGACGCTGTTTGAAGCTGGTGGAGCTGTATTTATCATGAATTCAAATATACATTTGAGGAAAATTGGCTTAAGCGCGTATTTCAGAGCTATTTTGCGTTATTTCGGGTTCAACGGGCCCACTCGATGTAGATAATCGATCGAACTAGCTTTACTGAATTTGGTGGAGAAGTAGAAGATCAACAGAGACCCATACTCGAAAGGAATGATATGAAGTTAGGCCCGTTTAATTAGCAAAAGAATAGATGAAATATAAACATGTGTGATCTGTGAATGGAACCTCCTATTCTGGAGACTAGACCTCGCCTATTTTAGGGGAAAAAAAAGATTTAAGTTTTGATGACCTTGCCAGTCCCGTGAAATAGATGGCGATCCCGCAAAACGGCCCGCAAAACAAATTAACAAAATTATACAATCACGGACACAAAATATCAAAACGGTTTACACAAGCAGATTATAGCAACACCCAACCTCACACACATTCAATAAAGTAAGCGATATATAGCGATATTTGCTAGCTTCTTAGCTTTTCCTCGATCTCGCTCATCCAAACAACTGTCGTATCCCTTGCTAATATGCACAAGCGACCCGAGGCTCTTGCCCGTTACTATGTGACGTCATACTGGCAGGCGGAGTTGGCCAAGAAACTTAGATGGAAAACAATAGAGCTACCTTCCCCCCCCCCTCCCCCCCCCCCCCTGTTTACAACCAAAACTTTTCCGACTCAAATTTCTTGTTCTTCTTCAAGAAATTCAGGATTTTTGCCTTATTTCCTGGAATTAGTTTGTCTTAATATTTCATCTAACATCGTTTCAGATGTTTTACAAAGCAAATAAATTGTACTTTTCTATATTATTTTTCCAAAGCAACAACCACCTCATTGTAATCACGTGCTAGTCCCACTCGCATCCTTTCTTCAGTAAGATCTTCCTTTTAGAAAGTAAAATGAGTTTTAACTTGCTTTAGAACACATGTAGAGAATACCACCGACGATCGAGAGTGAAAACAGCCAATTTTGTTTTCTTCTTCGTCCATGTAATGGTCGGTATTTAATCTGACATTTCTATTCTTTTTCCACAGAGAAATGAATATACTCTTCGTCGCTCTACTTACTTGAAAAGTTCAGGCTGAATTTTCAAGTTTTGCAGTGCCAATTTCAGACTGGCGTCGGCTATGATTAGTCATCGTTGTTCCATCATCCTTTACTGCACTTTGTTTCCGTCATCATCATGATCACTTTTATTTACTCAGGTTACTAATGTTTATAAATATTAGTACAATGGTAACTTTAAAGATACAGTATTGTAAAATATTCCTAATGATGTCAAGATATGAAAAGATTATAACACCTCTCTGATTTATTAACAGTTATTTAAGAAAACATTTTCCTGTACAATGTAACCCTGCTAGACCTCTTAACCGCGCTCCATTTCTGGTTGTATGTGAATCTCTTTCGCTCGCTCTTTTTTAGTTTTTTTGAACCTGCCGGGACCACAGTAATTCGCTTGTACTGTTGTGGTGTCTCTGCCATAAATGACCGGAGAAAAAGAAAAAAAATGGCTGTTTTCACTCTCGATCGTCATTGTTACTCTTAAACAATGTTCTAAAGCAAGTTAAAACTCGTTTTACTTTTTGAAAGGAGGATTATACTGAAGAAAGGATGCGAGTGGATTGGGAGTGACACGTTCTTACCATGGGGAAGTTGTTGCTTTGGAAAAAAAATTAACGAAGGAAAATATACATCTTCATAGAATATACATCTTAACTTTCAGAGAAAGTGCTTGTAGGTTTTTCAGTATCTTGTGGGTAAGAATTTAGCCCAAGGTGATAAATAGCGTTTCAGTTTCCGAGGAATCAAAGAATGTGACGATGAAAAGGAAAATATGTAGAACGGATTGTGTCCGACACATGATAGTCTCTTCGAGGAGGTTGATGCTTTGGAAAACTTAGCAATGACAGTATTTAGACTGCTACTCATCTAATAACGACAGCTGTTGCTTAACATCTTTGAAAAAGTGCAGAGAGGTTGGTCCAGTATAAAAAAACATTGAAAGAGTTCGAGGAACGTAAACCGCTAGCAAATATGTAGGTGAAATAATCCAAAATTTCTGCTCCAGACAAGAAGAACTCGAAAACAATTCTTATTACAAAGTGTGGAGGGTGTACTTTAATTTCTTATCACAAGATCGTTCCAACTTGTAAGTCGAATTGAATAACAAGCAGCGTGTTCCGTTTCACGCACCGTTACCCAGGTTATTATTATGTTAACAGTTGAGCTTTGTTGGGTATTAAACAGTTCTTTAAAACAACCAATAGGCCTTTTGTTGTCGAATAACAATATTTAATAAGCAAACGAAACCAAAAATAAATACTGATAGACACACAGATTTTAGTGAAAATTCTATATTTAAATCGGTCGACAATTCAAGTACAAAGCAAAGTTCTTCAGTATTACAGCAAATCAATCTTCTTTGTAGGGATGATTTCTGCGAATTCGCCTAGATCTTCTTGAAGGACGATCACCGTCATCCAATTAACTTTTAAACCGAATACGAGGAATTTTTTTTCTTTTCGTTGTAGGTGAGGGTACTGTGGGAGGGAGTAAAGCTTTCGCGGGGATCGCTTGTGCTGCCATTGGTGTTTGGACAGCGGCAGCCTGTGCAAACACTGGTTCTTGCATAAGAGATGGTTCATGACCAGTTGCTATAGACTTGTAGAAACTTTTCTCTGATCTTCAGAGTAGGGTGGATATGATTCTCTGGGTCTGCAATTCAACGTTTTTTTAACGTCAAATACTTGTTTTGCAGCTGGATGTAGTGCCGTGCTTTATCGTGGTTTCTCCTAAGGCTCCCTCTCCTCTTTCATTTTAATCTTCTTTTTCCCTTCAAATTGTTCGTAACTTGCTTGTGGTGAAATAATACTGAACAATAAATATGACCAAGCACGTGGTCGTTTTCTAATAAGACATCAAACACATGAAAAACTTAACTCTAACTGTCACGTTTTTACCCTCTTTAAATAAAGGCGTTACCTCACCTTAACTCTAATTTAAATAAAAGTAAGTCTAATGTTTGGATTAGGTATAACAGCTGGTCTAAATACGCTAGACGAGCGTATAAGTTTGATGATGTAACTTTATGGACTCGTCGCTTTGGATGCTTTTAAAATTTCTGTCATTATTAATACATAACTAGTGCACTTTTTAGTCATTTTATTTCCAATGCAATTAAAATAGGTTTAAATTATCAAAAGACACTAAAACAACTCTCTTAACTCAGGATGGATTCGACGGTATTGAGACTGGGATTGAGACTGATCTATTTCCAGCTTTGGGGAGGTTGTTGTTTTATAAAATCAATAAAAGATAAAAGTTCAGATCGCAAAGTGTAAATAACCCGCAAGATGTACAACCAATAGAAGATTTATTTGTCAGCATATTCTCCACCCAAATTTCTTGATTTCTTACTGGAAATCAACTGTTTCTAGACGTCAAATACTTGTTTTGCAGCTGCGAGTACTGCTTTCAGTTTAGTCTTTGTTTTTCTCTTCGTTTTGTTCGTAATTTGCGTTTGGTGAAATAATACTGAAAAATAAATAACGGCCAAACACGTGGTCATTTTATAAAAAGACGCCAAACATATGAAAAGCTTAACACTAATTTAAATAAAAGTAAGTCTAATATTTGGATTAGGTATAACAGCTGGACAAAATACGCTGGACCAAGATATAACTTTATGGAATCGTCGCTTTATATGCTTTTAAATTTTCTGTTATTTTTAATATATAACTAGTTCATTTTTTAGTCATTTTAACCCTAATGCCATTAAAATAGGTTTTATTAATTTATAAACTAAAAATAACTCCCTTAGCTCAGGATGGATGCAACGGCTTTGGGATTAGGATTGACTGAACTGACATCTGCCAAGCTTTCTGGGCAGGTTATTGTTTTATAAAATCAATAAAAGGAAAAAACTCAATTGGCAATGTGTAAATAACCACCCAAGATGTGCAACCAATAGCAGAGTTACCTGTCGGCATATCCCCTATATATCTCTCCTGCTTATCAAGCTAGAAGGCAATTCTTCTTGCAAAGCTTGGAGGATCATCTTCAAAACAGGTAGGTCAACTATTCAGTGAGTTATGAACTCAAACTAAGCTCAAGACGGCTAGTACTTTGTTATATTTTATCTTAAGTTTGAAAGTTTTGATCCGTTTTCATACTGAAGTAAGCACTTATGTCTAGGATCGATCTTGTTTGCAAAAATTTGCTTACAAGTTCTTTTCGCAATTTTAGCAAAAAAGATTTAAAGAAAACTGCTATCAGACAAGTATCCAAGAAATAGCAATTTCGCAAATACCAAAAAAGTAACAAGAATTTTTCTTGCTATGTGAAACGATTGAGTAACAAATATGGAAAAAATAGCAAGATTAACAAATTTAACAAACTTCTACAATTAGAAAGAGAAAAGGTCAAGAAGGGATAGGAGAAGTCCGCAAATTTCGCAAAGGTTGTGATGAGGGTTAAATGGTCTCTTAGCTAAAGATTTATTAAGATATTTGGTTACCCCGTAGCTTAGAAAGGCTTCCTTTTCTGTGCCCTGTTTTGTCGTCGAACCGAATTCATTCCCTGATTTGATAGTTTTGCCCTTAATGTACACGTTATTTACAATTTATTTAATACGTCATTCTTATTCTCCGTAGGTCAGTGCGCGTCTCATCGTTATCGGCTTTACGTTTATCTCTGGAGGAATGTTTTGCAAAAACCAGGCAAGTGTACATTTGTTATTTTTGCAATATTTGCAATATTTGTTTTGGGTGTTTTCAGCTAGCATGAAAAATCCTTGTTACTTTTGCAATTTTTGCGATATTTGCGGACATTTCGGGGTCCTTCTTGGCTTCTCTTTTTTTCTAAGTCTTGATTCTTGTTAGATTTGTTATTTTTGCGATTTTTGTGATATCTGTAAGTGATTTCCTGACATAATTTTTTCTCAATTATTTCTTTCGCGACAATTGCGAAAACCATTTGCTAGCAAATTCTTGCTAACAAGATCGATCCTGGACATATCTCCAACATTGCGATGAGGGTTAAACGGTCTGTTCGCTAAAGATTTATTAAGTTGTTTCGCTACCGCCGTAGCTTAGAAAGGCTTTCTTTTCTGTGCCCTGTTTCGTCGTCGAACCGAATTCATTCCCTGATTTGGTAGTTTTGCCCTTTTAAATGTACAAGTTATTTACAATTTATTTAATGTCATTCTTATTCTCCGTAGGTCATCGTTATCGGCCTTACGCTTATCTTTGGAGGAGTGTTTTGCAAAAAGCAGGCAAGTGTAGAAAATCTTTACAAACAGGCGTCTCAAATAAGTATGAACAAGCTGACGTTATTGCCCCTTTGTTTTTGTTTTTTTTTTTTTTGGTTACTTTTTTACCGTTCTTATTCATCTATTACAGAGAATAAATGGCTTTTGCTGAACTTCTTAACCTCTGAAAACTTAAAAGAAATTTAACAGCAACGGTCGCGGCAGGCCTGGGCCGGCGGCGTAGGAACACCTTGAGAATAACTCAAGACAATATATTTTTAGGTTGCATTGACATGCTCACTATTTTAAATTTATTCATAAGGCGGCGGGAAATACTTTAATTTACCAAGCGTGCTAGATATATATTGCAAGCAATCGGAATAAATATATAGAGGATATTACACGGTGGCGCGAAGATATGAATTTTATTTTCGAGTGACAAAACAATATTCTACGAAAGAGCGCAGTGAGTGAGTAAAATATTGTTTTTGCCACGAGAAAATAAAATTCATATCTTCAAGCCGCCGTGTAATGTTCTTTTTATTATATAGACCAAAAGACATCGATAAAATAATAGAGAAAAATTGCCGAAATTATGTCATCGATAAACTCACGTGTGAGACTATGGAAAATAAACCACTCGGGTCCCGGATGTAGCGTTTATGAATTTTACGCGTGGTATATTTCCGAGTAAAACACTCGTGTCTACATAATAAACACGTATATCTCTTGTGTGATACGAGCACCATAAATGACAATAATGATAACAATAATTCATATCTCGCCTATTACATAAAAATCCACCCTGGCAGTAGTCTTTCTCCTTGCTCCATTTTGGCGTCCTCAAAAAAGATTCCGCATGAATCGAGTAAGATCTTTGTTGAGTATCCGCGGCATGTAGCTAGGATATCGTTTCGAACCCAGGCCTTACAGCCCTGCGCGTGCTACAGCGGGCTCGGTTATGACCATCCGTTTATCAATAAACGGATTCTCGCACTCATAAAACCAGTTTGACGAGAGAGAGCAAGATTGACCAGTCCAGAAGTTTGGGCTACAGTTACCTCGAAGGTTTGACGTGATTCAGGCACAGCCTCCTTCTTTTCTCTTTTTCACTCAAGAAGGCAAATTAAAAGGACGCCCGGCTTAAAAAAAAGAAAGGAAGAGTAAATAAAGCACTGTTTTCAGAGACGCTGAAGGACAGGTGGCATTTTCTATGCCTTTTGTAGACCAATTATGTTCTTTGGTTTTCTTTCTTTCCTTTTTCCTTTTTTTTTTTGGCAGATTGGTGGATTAACTAAGGCGCGATTCATGACAAAAATTTGTTTTATCTTACTCCTTGATACTGTAGCCTTCGTTGCAGCTGGCCCACGTATTCGTAAATATAGTCTGTACGCTCTTTATAGAAGGTTTAGAGCGTCTGCGACGCCGGCAATGATACTGTGGTCTTAGTTAGCGGGGAGCTTGGTGACCCATTGCAGTCAGAATTCATAGAAATCTCAAAAGAGGTATCGAAACAAAAAGTTGAAGTTTTCAGAAATTAGAGAAGTACGGTCGATTCATATTTATTTTTTTACGTGAGACGCTTGCGCAAAAACAGGGTGAATTGAAGTCAGAAAGGAACAGCCAAATTACCGTCAACTTCGAATTATTCTGCTTGGTTGTATTCACTTAAGACATAGATTAAATGCACCCAACACAAAATTAGGCTTGCTCTTTCCTCTTTAGACCAACGCAATTCAGTTAAAACTAAATCTGATAAACGATAACTACAGAACTGACATATCAATGTTAAAAAACCCAGCAATTTTTGTTTATTTATCTTTTTTATTGACATCGACAAAAAGACGTAGAATTTGGTCAAATCATTTTACATGTTTTCCCCTATTGCTTCTCTTTAAGTTATCAGTACAACTGTATACGTAAATTTGAAATAACAAGATCATGTTTTTCTTAACTTTAAAAACATTTTCCGTTCGATCTTTTTACTTTGAGTTTCTTTCAAACGACGAAGACATAAAAGTCCACATCTTCGCCCATCAATGTTACTCGAAGCATTTGGATAATCGCCTACCAAGGGGTTCTTCTTCTCTTTGGCGTTTTTCTTGCCTATGGGAAACAAGAAATGTTTATTATGCAGAGCTCAATGATTCCAACAACATTGGTTTAGCTGTCTATAACATCTTGGCCGTTTTCTGCGCTCTCCGTCACGGCTGAATTTGTGTTAAATGAACAAGCATCCGCGACCAAGAGAATCTTTAACAATTTACTGATGTATTTATGCACATCCATGGTCCTTACTTTGGTATTTCTCCCTAAGGTATATATTGTGAGAGATAAATTCCAGTCTTTAACTACTTAACTGTTGGACCTCATGGAACTTTCTAGTTGATATTTTTCGAATTCATGTGCTCATTAAATCTGTGCTTTGGCTATAAGTCAGATACTTCAAGGCTTTCCTTAGGGACAAGCGAAAGAAAAGTCAATGCTAGGGGGAAAATTGGGCAACTGAGAGATTAGAACTATCTATAGACTGATTAGTATACAGAGGAACTTTTAACTTTAACAGTTTTAAGAAGGCAACTTACAGTGACGTCATAAGCCATCAGTGGCACCACTGTCCAATGATGTTAACCAGGGAACACTAGAAGCTCTTTTCTCGAGTTTAAACCTTTTCAAAGTTAAGTGTAACAAAGAAGAGGTGGGGTTGTTAGGTTTCCCCCTTCCTTCACTGGCCTTGTACTTCGTTCACCATGGATAAGAAGTTTTACTGATGGTTAATTTTCATTTCTCAGACACTGGAGTTATCTACGTTCATATCTCAAAACAAGACGAATCTTAAGTGACGGTCTTGGACACTGGCTTGACATATAGTTTTATATGTAATAACTGTCGCCAGAAATCGAAATAGCATGTTACTGTCTTCGAAAATCTTAACAAAACATGATTCTGTGGCTTTCTTTAAAGGGTACGTGCAAAGTAATTTTTAAGGAGTTGATTATAACTCCAAAAATGGGGTTATTTTTAGTCCTTACATGGGTTGTTTTTACTCTTTTTGGAGTTACTTTAACTCTGAAAGTAGAGTAAAAGTGGAGGTTCTTTTAACTCCTCAATATCTGGGGTAATTTTACTCCTGAAAAAGAGTTCTTTAAACTCCTTTCAGGAGTTAAAATAACTCTCCAAAAAATAACTCCACTGTAAGGAGTTAAATTAACCCCACTTGAGGATTTATTATAATTCATTGAAAATTACTGTGTGAAAAACTGGCAAGATAGGCTCCGCAGCTGATGTAGATCGAGGGAGCTAGATTGTGTTGTTTTTTATCCCTTTTGCTTATGATTTTTTGTTTGTTTTTGTTTTGCACCTTACTCGTAGGAAAGAAGTTCAACCCATAGAAAGGGGAGACCACAAACTATCTCGTCAAAGCTCTCTAAGACAGCGCCACCTTATTGCTGGAGCATCTAGCTTTGTAGTCTCAGAATCTGAGCAAATGACTCGTTAAATGACCGGCTATGTTGGAGAAGCACTTCTTTAGGAAAAGAAAGCTCGACTTAGGATTGTGAGCTGTGGAATAACATCCTGAGAACAATTACTATTAACAATTTACAATTCATTTTTGCCAAATTACTTATGACACAGTAATACAGAGATTAAACGTCCTCACGTTTACGTCAATTTGTACCACGTGAATGTTGTTGCATGACTTATTAGAGCCTTTCTGTTCACAGTTCAGTTGAGAGTGCCACCCAAAACTTTTTGTCAGTCAAATCATACGATAGATTTAACGTTAATACGTAGTAGTGATTTACTATTTACAGCACACAATCTTTTTGGAAGCTTCTCGAAATTGTTTTTGTGTCAAACCGTAAATTATAGGATTGACCGCGCAATTTGCTGCCCCAGTGAAAGGCATGAGGAAGTAAACGTGTCGTTGTAGACAGTGTAGTCTCCTCGAATCGTGTCCAAAATCTCGATTGTAAATGCCGGTGTCCAGCAGATCAGAAATTCAATGATTGTGCAACTTTGCAATCTTTCAACTCAAGAAATAATAGCCCCAAGCCTTTAATTATCAGGTCTAAAAACTTATGGGACAGTGCCCAACTAGCAGTAATGACTCGAATGGTAGTTTTTAAACAAATGCAAAATACTGACTGTGATAGGTTTACTCAGCCTATTTCTTAGATCTAATTGGACCTAATAAGATTGTTACATTTAACAGTTGTTATAACACGATTATCGACAAGTTAATTGGTTTTGGTTGCTGCGACAATGATAATTGGCGTTGCAGGAAGAGGTAACAGGCTATTTCAGAGTTTTATGACGAGGATAAAGGTCGCAGTGTTCAAGCTTATTTTCATTGTCCTGACTCTTGCTTTTCAACCGGCAAGGCATAAATCCTTAGCCAGCAACGCCTCTTCGAATGCATGCCCCCAGAGCAAGTGCTTGGTAAGATTACCTCTCAACCTATCCATAAAATATATACAGTGGCTCGTACCATCAAACATATTAATTCCAAAGTTTAATTGTATTCCGCTTTCGAGTTTTAATACTTTCTTTCTTTTTTTAACAGGCGGATGCAGTCGCCGATGCAGGTGAGGAAAAATATAACCTGAAGTATCCCATTCGGTTACGCGGCGAAAAGTCATTATTTAAAAGCCACACCCTTTGGAGGGGAGAGAACGTGAGACAGTTTGGTTTTAACACCAAAGCAAATTTTCAAAAACAAAAAAAAGGACACGCAGATCAGTATTAAAATTCTATGGGCACAGCCAAATGCCTATGAGCAAACTTTCTTTCATGATTGGATTAAGCTTTAAATTTATCCAATCACTTATTATCACATGAAAGCGAGACGACTATTCCAATCCAGTTGACCATAGCATGGATTTTTTAAAAAGGCCAGTAACATCATTACTTTTACCATACGAGCCATTATACAATTAAATCTGTTGTCTTATAAATATCTGTTACTTTTGATAATTTACAGGTACACTGAAAGAAAGGGTGGAAAATCTAGAGAAAGAGGTGAGGTTACCATGAAAGGGTGCTTTCAATTAATCTAAGTTTAATATGAAAAGCCTTTTTGCAATTTAGTTTCTTAGCTACAGTAAATTTTTCATTGGATGTTCGTTTTGTTAATACGGTTTCTTAAGTTACCCGTGAGAAGGAGAATTTGTTTGGTCAGGGTATTGATGGATTGATTGACTTTGAGTCACCACGCATTCACTAAACATGAAGCCTGTTCATTCTTGAAATCTTATTGAGGCAAATGAATATAATCCTTTGCTTTGTAACAAAGTAAAGTTGCAAACTACTGCTAGATTAACTGTTTTACTGTGGCTAGTGCGACGATGTCGAGAACTAGTACTAAAATTCCCCCCGTTTTTTGCATTTCTAGTCAAAGAGAGACAAGTTTGTTTAGTTCAGTTTACAGATATTTATTTAGCTGACGCTATAGAGTCTGTAAAAGCTTCAATTCCCCTACTTCAGTCAAAGTTGCTTAATTTTTTTCATTCTGTATTTCGTCCTACAAATCATTGCAGGTCGCCAACGTAACAGCAGACCTGGCAACAACGACCCAACTTATTGCCGAAGCAGGTTATGATAAGTACTCTGCCTACGACTTGGGGTGGCAGTCTCTCCACATGGCGGCTGCTGCTGCCTGCAGAGGGAGCACATCGTCAGGAGGAAGAGGTTGCTGCCAAAACTCGGTGATGGCGAGAAACACGGGTGACCAGAAGAGTTGTGCTGAGATTTGTGCCGAGACTGTTTTCAGCAACTGTGACGCAGAGGTTTCTGTATATGGAAAAATAGGCAAGGCCACAACGAATGGAATGGTCGTGGGCGCGTTTTACAATTACGGCTGTAGCGTATCAGCCAACGGAGGAGGTGAGGTGACCAGTTCTGACGAAGATGTCATGGACTACAGTAATCATTATTTCAGCTTCTGTTGCTGTCGAAAGTAGAATTCGCAACGGTTTTATTACAGGGCGATTAAATCATTGTAGTGAGTAAATATAGAATAACAATCTATCGCCGTTTACTTCTGGTAATGATTAAAATACAAAATAAAAGGTTTCACTTGGGACAAACAGCCGCGTCTGCTTTCTTTGTCCACTTCTACCATATTAAAAAAATCCCCTCACCCACTCATCATAACAAGAGAAAATCAAAATAATCCTTTTCCGACAGCAGTTTAACAAGCTACAATTTTAAACTTACCCCGGGGACAAACTTTCTTACAAAAATGAAGGGGTTGTTCGCCATTAAGGGGACTTGTACTGCTTCGGTCGCGTTGGCCTCAAAAGATCGCCATATTAGAGTTCTCTTCAGAGGCCGTTCTTATATCTCTTGGGGGTTAGAGGTTCAGCCGCGCCCAAGATGTGAGTAATTCTGCTACCTTTTACATTTAAGGATGTTTGTAAACTTTTCCGACGAGCATCCCCGCTACTATTATATTCCTCGGGAATTTTTCTCTTTTGTTCAGTGCTCTGCCTTTTCAATGAAAATTGTACTATTTAGTAACGTAATCTCGGATATTACGAGGAAGGTGGAACGGAGGTCGGGGAACGGGTAGCGAGTACAGGTAGTGGAAAACAGAAAAAAAATGGAACAACACAGGGAATGGTAATGAATTTCGGTTTTCGGTTTCCATTTTTCATTTTCCCGTTTCTGGTGCTAGTTCTAGTAATATTCAGGTCACAAGGTTGTGGTCGTCATTTGGAAGCGAGCAATTTAAAGTT
Source organism: Porites divaricata (assembly GCA_038088405.1). NCBI lineage: Eukaryota > Metazoa > Cnidaria > Anthozoa > Scleractinia > Poritidae > Porites > Porites divaricata. The sequence goes on from JBBMOI010000005.1 coordinate 5,950,307, forward strand.
CTTAAAATGTTTCAATATCTCCCTCTCCCTTTGAAACCCCTTTCTTGAAAGAAATTTTCGTGAAGCCTGTTGACTAAACAGATTACCATCAATTAGTTAGCTGGACATTTGAGCAGAGCATTACAATGCGTATTTTTTTGGTGGTCCTCAAACCTACCCCAAACGCAAGCTATCAATGTTGTCGATCATTCAGATCATTTTTCTGTGATTTTAATCCTCATAAATATCATCACAGTCAAGCTCTTTTTCCTACTTTTAATCTTTGTCGCCTATTTCCTGGTCGTCTACGAATTAAGATCTTCGATACTGTTTTTACACCTCAGTCTGAAATCTGCGCCTCCTAGCCGCGTCGTTGTCAAGATCTCAGGTAATGAACCCAGTCTGTCACAATGCAGAAGAAAGCACCCGACGAAGAGGTAAAATATTCCTTGTTCAAAATCGGCGTTTAGATTGTTCCGGGTTGTCTCATTTTTTTTTTTTTTTAGGGCAGTAAATATACTCAAGTAATTAGAAAAGCTTTAATTTGTGTTTTGAAAATTTCAAGAGTTGCGTTCAAACGTGTACTCAATTAAATTAAGTTATTCATCATAATAAAAGCCATTTCTTTAAAGGAGAAAAAAGAAAAATTCATCGTTGACATTGAAGTGATTGTTCTAAATGCTGAGTAAATATTTGACGTGAATGTTTCAGTTGTTTCAGAACTGCGTTCAAATAGTTATCTGTTGTGTGACTGAATAAAGCAAATTAGTTAGAATGGCTATTTCTGAAAAAATGTCAATAGGCTCAATTAAGTTTACTATCTTTTGTCTAATTTGATCGTGACCTTCGCTTTCACATTCAGCCCTCCAATAGTAAAACACGATTATTGAACAAGTTTCTTTTCCTTGTTTCAAAAGTAAAGAATGACGTTGCATTAGGACGGATAACAGACAGTCGCATCTTTGAAGATTGTTTTCATTGCCCTGGCTCTTAACGCCATCCCACCCAAGCAAGTCGCTTGGGGTAGCAAAGCCTCTTCGACTTCAGCAGCTACGAGTATTCTGTCGCGCTGCCCCCAAAGCAAGTGCTTCGTAAGATTTCTTCCCCGTTAATTAGTTGGCCGGCTTGAGCCTTGATTTTACAATATTTTAGGTATTAATTTCTGAGATATTTCTTCTTTCTGTTAAATTAAATTAGACGGATGCGATTTCTTGTCTCGCAGGAGCGCAGTACAGCGACACCAATAACTCAGGTGCGAAGATGGAACACGCTATTATTTGATGTTTTGAACGAAAACAAGTCATTATGCCCTTTCAACGGTTTGTTATGTTTTAACAGGCAAGCCAATTTTTCAAGATGCGAATATTTATAACAACTTTGTTCCTGGAATCAACTTAACCTGGAATTTCATAATTTCGGCCTAACTTTAAACATCCAATTGCCTAACAACTTTAACTCGCAATTTACTAAGTACCAGAAAACGGCTTTTTTTTCATTGTAGGAGAGATGTCGCGGATCACTTCATTCAAAATCTTGTGGACGAGAAATTACCGTGTGGTACGAAGTGTTTGCGGGAGTTTATTTTTGCGGATTGGCGATTTTTTGTCTTTTGAGGGAACTAATTTTTGCGATTAGGACAGATTGGTTTTTCTTGCTGGGAATCAATTTTTGCGATTTTCAGAAAGTACCCAGTATCTAGCATTGATAATATTTTCGTTTTTATTGAGTACGTACAATAGAAATACATATTTTCAAACAATAAACCAGTATTTCGTTGTATACCGTTTTGTTTTTTAATCAAAAGAGACAAGTTGTGATTGAACAGACACGATTTCTTAGTATTGCATTTTTGTGTAGTGAATTTAAGTTAGAGAATATTTATCCTGAAGCACATTTTTTGCGCATCGCTAGAAAAATCGCAAATAAAATTAGAACCCGCAAAAATTTCGTGCCACACGGTTGTCACTTAATATATAAATTATTTTCTAATTTGTATTTGTTTACTTGATTCTAGATCAGGCAAAAAAATTGGAAAAACTAGAGAAAGAGGTCAGTTTCTATTTCCAATCGACGCGTAAATCTAGAATTCATGAAGTAATAATTTATATTTCTCGAAAATTCTTATAGTTGTCTGTGTACAGTATAAATTAACTTGTCGTGTTGTTGTCATACAGTACTGTATAGGAAAATAGAACCAAAAAAGGTCCATCTTCGTGCCATTTTACATTCTTTCTGGAACTTTCCTTCACAAATTATCTTTTGCCGCTGTCAGAAATTCATTTAAGTTACTCATTTTAATACTGGCGTTCGTTTAAGTCGTAATAGACGTATGAGAACATTATAATAAGCACCAAGCCTCACTCACCCCAACAGCAGATTTTTCGCCCCATTTCTCTTTTTTATGGAGAGTAAAGACTTAATTTTACTGAGCTAAAAATTCTTAATTAACTTGAAAAAGAAAGATTGTCTACGTTCGCTACATCAGCATTTCTCACTACTTTATCTAACATTTAATTGTCAGTTAAATTGTGTCGACTCCTGATCCACTCAATCAATGGCACTTTGGGATATGTTTAAGACTGCTTTTTGAAAATTAGTAGTCGTATATATTTAGCTGAAAAGTTCAAAATAAAGTCAAGTAAGCATCAAGTCTTTTACTCGTCACTTTCAGGTCGCAGACTTAAGAGTGTGTCCATGAGAGAACCAGGCAGGGGGTGATAATGCTCAAATCACGGATTTCGCTCAAACTTGGCACAATTGATGGGTTTGGTGAGATATTAACCTCGACAAAAAATAAGATCGCAATATTAAATTCCCTGGGATTTACAGGGACCCCCCTAAAAATCACAAAATCTACTCATTTTTGCATAATTAATTAGCTAACTTTGGTTCGGCTGTTCAACAAGTAGAAAAGACAACTTCAAATCTAATCAACTTTATCATCTTCTATGTTTATCTGACTTAATCCTCAGTAATTTATTTTTACTCTCTAATTCGATCTCTTCCTATTATTTAGCCTAAAGTAAGGTCATCTTCTCACTGTTTTGACCAAACCCTAAATTTAAGGTATTTTAGTCGCTAACATCTCCCATGAGCAACAACCTATGTACTTAATTCTCACGTATTCTTTGAAAGACATCTTTAAGGTTATCAAATCAATCCTAAAATATTTGGGCAATCTCATACTTTATCAATAATGACGTATTATGTACATTTGACTTGACTCTTATTTGTCATTTGACTAAAATTGGAAGAAACGTAACATTCGTTTTTTTACACAAAAATAGCACAACGTTGGCGAGAAGTCACAAATCAGATGCCTCATTATCGATACTAATAGCGGAATTGTTAGAAAGTGTCACCTGAGTCATGATTTCTGTGTTATTTATGGACGTTTTGATGGATATTTTATGGAACGCTTGAGTAAACACAAGGAGCAAAAGATTTAGTTCAAAACTTCGATCAGTCCAACTTGTAGGTGCTACAAGACCCAAAAACGATAAAAGATAGTGAATAAATGTTACATACACGTCTCTCAGATGCTTTAGTCCAGGTTGGCTGCTCCAGTTTCGTCTGGTCCTCTGTGGCGTTACTCTGCGTTACTTTGTGACGATGTAATGAAACATCTTGTTGAAACATTGCAAACTTAAAAGAATCGGCTTTTCACCCAATATTCGAAGTCTTTGACATAAGGTTGTAGTCAGAGGGAACAAAATGATTCTCAAAGGACAAGAAGGATCACTGACAATCCGTCTATATCTATGGAAAACAACCACCTGCTCGAACACCCTCCATCTTTGTGACTTAGGACTCTGCCTAAATCATGGAATCTGTTACGCTGGACTACCGGACTACGGAATGCGGAATACACTATCTATTGTTTGTGCGCGCCAATATCCTGTTATAACTGGTGAGTTGAAAATAGGTTGCGAAAGTCGTGTTACTCGAAGTTTTGAGTTTATTCGATGTTGACATTAATTACCATGATAATAATCGTCCATAATAGCCCTTTTTATAGTCAGACCGTGTCATGCAATTTTCGACGATTAATGACTTGCCATTGGGTATACTTACTTACTTATGTTTTAATCCTCGTAGTCTTACAACTATAGCAGGATGGTATGTGTATCTGGGTAAATTATTGACTGCAAAAAATTAATAGTAACCGTTTAAAAAGTGTTGAGGAATATTAAACTTCTGAGGAATACAAAAGACCCAAAAGGGGGCACTAATAATGTATTGCAAAAAAAGTCGGCTAGACTTATTTAGCTATTCAAGGAAGGTGTAAATTAAGAACAGTTTTTTGAACACAGACCAATACACAATATTCACTTCTCATTTAAGCTGTCATTTCCGGATTCATATAGTATAGAAGTTCTCTTAAACAGTTCTCACAAAACCCCGTTTCAGCTCCCACAGGTGCACAAACTGTGGATTTTTACATTCCCGTAGGCGGCCGCGGACACTCAAAGGGTTTACCGGTGAATTAGATGTTAGCTTTGATTTAAAGCTCTCGTAAGCAGACACCCGGAAGAAAATCTTATCCTCTTCTAAATGTTGTGCTTTTTTTTTATATATTATGTCCACAGTCATATCGCTGTTTGTCACTGTAATGAATCATTCTTATATATCCGCTTCAGAGTTACCGTTTTTTCACATACACGTCCGGTTACACTTGAAAATACAAACTGAATTGTATGCCTTTATCTAATTCCAATAATGCGGTGGTCTGATCTCTGCGTTCCCTGTATGTCCTGCGCTCCTCGGAGTATCAGAGGAACTTGAGAAACAAAATAGATTTGTCCATAGTATATTGTAACTTAAAAATTGCATCAGTACATTCACTCCAAAAAGTAGATGTTTCCGCACTTTTCCTCGTTAGAGACCTCCTGCAGTTCGACCCTCGTAAAACCCTAATTTTCCTTAAGCAACCCCACGGGCATTATTTACTGGGTGTCTTCCGACCACACACGGACCGGAACATCAAAGTCTGTAACTTAATTGTTGTGTCTGTCCATAATTCAACATCTGCCTGCCTCAGCACGGCACACTAACCTGGGCACTAAACTGGTTTTGGTGCCCCAAGGGTACGCAAAAAGACCCTTCGGAGGATGTCTAGGTTGAGAAAATTGACCTTACCTGGGTAGGGTGAGAAATATGAAATCTAAGTATCACAGTTGAAGTAGCTCTCGAGGGAATGTGGGAAGGGTGTTAAACATATGGAAGCGGTTGTTTGAGAAAAAGATCTAACTCAATGTGAAAGTGTGGTGTATTTTGAATTCTACTTGGGAACATTACTGCCATAGTTAGGCTTTATAAGACCCCCAAAAGACCGTGCTAGGTAAAAAATTCAGTGTTTATGACAGTCAAATCTGGTGCCAGTAGGGTAGGGCATTTGTACGCAATTTGGCCACTCCCCCGGGGAGGGGGGGGGGGGGGGCTCCAGTATGAAAACAAAATGGAATTCTTGTCGCAAGCTAATCCGGCCGTGTCTCACGCTTTATTTGTCCCTTTGAGCTGGTCTGCACCAAGATCCGGCTTCACTTCGCTGCTATTTGACGTGCAACTAAAATAGACAAAAATATTTCTCTCCAAAACACGAAAGAAAAGCGACTTCTATCTCCGAGTTTGAAAAGAAATGGGATCATTTATAATCACGGTCTGAAAAGAGTTGCCAATAGATTTGGAATTCTAAAATTTTTATTAGCATACAATAACAATAAAATTATCTCAGAGAATGTCGGAAAGTCATATTTTTCATATTTTGTTCACTGGACTCTGGCTCCTGGCTCCTGGCTCCTGGCTCCTGACTCCCGATACTATGTTTCCGTGTGGTGGCCAACCGCTGCTTAAAAATGCGGGCTCCAGTTAATGTCAAAGATGGCGGACGTTTCGTTGTTGTTTGTAACATGTGAATTGAGCTACAACAGTGGCAGCAATAATTCTTTCCATGGATTACAAATCGGCTTTCTACTTTTCGTATTGTTTTTTCCTAAAACAACTTGATTTGGATTTTTGTGCGTAAACTGATGGCTAAGGAATTTTAGTCGTACAGCGAGTCACGACGCTGAACTACGCTGAACTGGGCATCGAAGGTGGCATGGGGAACAAATCCAAGCGGGCATAAACTAGCAGTTGACACATACAAGAGATGCGTATATGGATTTTATTGACCGTTTATATTGTTTTTAGGGCGAAATTATTAAAGTAAGTAAAACTGTGAATTAAATCTTTGTATGTTCTTTTTCCTTGAAAAGATCGCGTATATAGCTATCAAAAATCATCGTTAGAGTTTCTTGCACAATAATTTCAACAATTTTACCCTTATTAATGTGAAATCATTGTCTGAAGAGTTTTTTGTTCGATTTCTCCTCATTCAGAGGCAAACGCACGAATATTGTGAGGGCCTGAATTTTGACGAAATATGCAAAAGTCGTTCAGTCCAATGAACAGTTTATGTCAACACATGGAAGAAAGTGAATTGCCCAAACTTTTTATGATCTTTTTTTGAACTTAAGTGATGGCTTTAACTACTCATGCAAAAGTTATAAAGATAAGCTGTTGCTCATCAGAGATATTGGGGAATAAAATACCCTAATTTTACGACTTACTCAAAACTTGGAAATGATGACCCAACTTAAGGGGGCTAAGAGGGGGGAAATCGAATCGGCGACTTTAAAAAGTTTATTGTGCTTAAAGTCTTATGAACTCAGATCATCTCTCAGTGCATTTAAGTTCCAGGTGGCTTTTCTGTTTGTTGCACTGGCATCGTAAAGTTAGCTAATTAATTATGCATAAAACGGGCAAAATGGAGATTTTTACAGGGGATGCCCGGATCTCCCAGGGAATTTAATATTTTGACCTGAAATTCTGTCACATAAGTTAACTCCTGGTACCTAACATTTGTGCCGAGTTTGAGCGAAATCGGTGATTTGAGCATTATCACCCCTGCCTGGTTCTGCCTGGTTTTCTCATGGACACACTCTTAAAAGCCCAACTGGCAAAAGCAGGTAAACCTTCTGGCTTCGCCATGCTCGACAACAATGGTCACCTGCCCCACAACCTTCTAGACGCAGGTTATGATGAGTACTCTGCCTACGACTTGGCGTGGCAGTCTCTCCACATGGCGGCTGCTGGTGCCTGCAGAGGTAGCACTGCTTCAGGAGGAACTGGTTGCTGTGGGAACAAGGTGATGACGAGAAACACCACTGACAAGAAGAGTTGTGCTGAGATTTGCGCCCAGACTGCTTACCGCAACTGTGACGCAGAAGTTTCTATATTTGGAGGTAAAGGCAAGGCCACAAAGAACGGAATGATCGTGGGAGAGTTTTACAATTACAGCTGTAAGGAATCAGCCAACGGAGGAAGTGAGGTGTCCAGTTCTAACGATTCTGTCAGACTGGGAACCAGTGGTTACTACAGTTTCTGTTGCTGTCGAAAGTAGCATCCGCAACAGTTTTGTTACCAGGTTGATTAAAATCATTGTTGCAGTAGTATAAATGAGGTATAGAACAGCAATGTGTCACCATGATTTGTGGTAATGATTAAAGTGCAAAATAAAAGCTTTAACTTGGGATAAAAAACATTACTGTGTCTGCACCCCTCTGCCCAGCTTCCCCCCCCCCCCCAAAAAAAAAAAAATAATGCATTTCATTTCAGAACTGACACCTATAAAGCCTTGTGAACGTTTTCTCATCTTTCTGTTTTTCGAGATGCGTATTGTAAAATTTTCTTCGTTTTAAAAAGGAAGAAATGTCCTGTACTATTTTTGTGAGTCAAAATATCTTGACTAGAGCTTATAGACTCTAGACCCTATGCACTCACGAGGTCTCTATAACTTACCTAGCTAAAATATAGGAATAGAAAGGAGAAACAGTTCAACTCTCTTTTTGCTCGCTCTCACTCTCGATCATTTTGAGGGCACTCGGCTAAGGCTGAGTCTCCATTACACGGTTACACCTTCAGTTTTTGGTCAGGGATCCCCTTTGGGAAATACATCCAGTTCCCGGACTAATTTTTTGCTTTCAGGGTGAAAAAGGGGGTCGGTGGGCAACACACGACTTTTAGCTCGTGCCAAAGCGCTGCTTGTTTTGGAGGGTTCTACGTTTCGACTGAGCAGATGTGATTTTTGCCGCTTGTTTCACACTGAGCTAATAAATTGCCAAAGGGAAGAATATAAAGACGCTACAGGACGGAAATTCTGGGGTATTCTAGTTCCTCTGATAAAACCACATTTTCAACAATGTTGTGGTGAAGTGTCGAAGGCTTTGAAATCAGTCACGTGATTGGTGGCTCCATTTCTTGAGTGTTAGTATAATAACTCAGGGCCCAGTTGATCAAAAACGGGTTACATAATCCTAATCTCTGGTTAACTTTTAATAGTTGGTTACTTCTGTAATTTAAAGAACAGCTATCGCTGACCTCGTCTTAAAATGTAATCTGAGAAAGTTTCCTCTTAAAGAACATGTACATAACATAATTACACCTTCAAATTGATTAAAAACAGTTATCACTTTGTCACTTAGTTGGTCCTGTTACATAGTTATATTGTCGTCATATAGAACTAAAAAGCTTCTTTTTAAGACGTTTTAAGCTGATCAATCAGAAGCGTACCTGTTAGATACCAACCACGTTTCCGGGGCCTCTCCTACTAGTTCCCCCGCTAGCGAGATAGTAGGGAGCTTTAGCAACGAAGACGGCGACAGCAACACGGAGGTCGTCAAAAAAGCAATAGGTTTATTACTGAAAACAACCACGCATTTTTGTGCATTTCTTTACCGCCCTTGCACGACTACGACGTGAAAATGCCTAATTGCAAGTTTTATGGAGGAGGTAAACAACTCCAGGGAAATTCGCCTACATTTGCCATTTTCCCTGGCAAATTAGAATAACCGCGACAGTGTTTGAAAAACGGGAATTCTTTCGTTTTCACTGCAGTTGCCGTCGTCGATGCTAAAGCTCCCAAGTGAGGGGGACGAGTACGGTACAAGACGACCCTGGAATCGAGTTCAACTAGATGCGTGCAGTTGGATCCCGACAGACCATGTGCAATCAGCTTCTGTACGGAAGTGAATAGTCTGCAAAGAGTGTGACCCTTTTGCTGCAGTGGGTAACGTAGATTACAAAAGAAGGTGACAACAAACGGGCCAAGTGCAAAAAAAAAAAATAAAACCAACTGAAAGGTCCCCACAAACTAGAAAGTAAGTTAAGTCATCATCAAAATGCAAGTGGTCCAAAATGGCTAGAGATATCAGCCAAGGGTACCCGAAAAATCGACATTTAATGGCAACATAAACTCAATCCCCTCAAGTTTCACTTGGACAATCGGCATATCGACTGGATTTGTAACTGGTGTTGCCTGCCATTTTTGCAACCACTTTGATCTAGGATTTAATGCTGAACCCAACATATCGAATGATTTCGAAATATCCGCCATTATTCAGGATCAAGAAGGAGAATATGCAAATATCTTGCCAACCGATTAACAAAGGCCGCAGAACAAAGCCTGTTGTCATGAGAACAATAGCTCCATTATTGACTTGAGAAAAGAGAACTCACGCAACGCCCTCCTAATGCATCTGAATATAAACAGCATCCAAAACAAATTCGAAGATCTAACTATCCTGAACAGATCTTTGAAAGCACAAATATTGGTGATATCGGAGACTAAAATCGACCGATCCTATCCAGACAGTCAATTCAAATTGCAAGGCTACAATATGTTCCGCAAGGACAGAGCGAAAGGAGGGGGTGGCCTACTTGTCTATACATCAACAACAATTCCATCAAGAACGCTCACTCTGCCGACAACTTATAAAACATTAGAAGCTATAGCATTTGATGTTAAAATAGGCAGACAAGATATCCTGATACTATCAGACCGCCTAATAGCTCCAAGAAAGAAAGTAAGACTTGCGGAAACTACCTACAAAGAGTAGAGAGTGAATTAAACAGCATCTGTCAATGGGCGTGTTTCAAAAAGAAAACTGTCATTATTGTTGGTGACTTAAATCTAGACAGACTACGGTTAGATTGTAGCGAGGGAAAAATTCTGAGGGAACTAGAAGAAGTCAATGGCCTACACTGCCTTATAAATGAACCAAAAAGGGTCACGGCAAACTCGCAAACACTCATTGAATGTACATAATGCTTATATAAATAACCTTGATCTGTTCAAGAAGTGCGGCGTATACAACCCCGATATCAGTGATCACTGTATGATTTATGGCGAAATGACAGAAAAAAGGTTAAAAAACATACAACCAAGACTCTTATCCATCAACAAACTAAAACTACTGACTTTGACAACTTTAACAAGGATCTACTTGATGCTCCATGGCATGTTGGCGAAATCTTTGACGATTTAGATGATGCCTATGACTATTGGAGAAATCTTTTTGATAGTATTGCAAATGAACATGCTCCCATGAGAAAGAAACGGGTTCGTGAAAGAGATGTAGATGCAGCTTCTTTCTTCCCAAATCGTCTTTACGTATGCTCTACTTTTCCTTAATCTATCCTTATTTTTACTACTGCAATATCGTTTGGGCTTCGACCTATAAAACCAATCTCCGCCGCCTTGTTATCCTGCAAAAGCGCATTATTAGAATTATTAATAAATCACATTTCAATGCTCATACTGACCCCATCTTTAAGGACCTCGGTATACTAAAATTTAATGATATCCATTTGCTTCAACTGGGCCAATTTATGTATTCTTGCAAAAATTCATTCTTACCCCCAAACTTTAATAACAAATTCTCTCAAAGCAATCAATTCCACTCCTACAATACAAGAAATTCCCAGGCCTACCGTCTACCGTATTGTCGTACAAACACGAAGAAGTTCTCGCCCTTTTTTCAAGGGCCTAAGTTTTTTAATTCACTAGACAACAAGGTCATCAACTCTCAATCCCTCTCCTCTTTTAAGAAAAAACTGAAGATTAAATTATTGAGTAAGTATGAAAACAGTTTATAAATCTTTCCATCTTCGACTTTTCGCCTTCCTTTCTTCTATTGATGTGAAACAGCTCTAGCTGATAGTTCGAGGAGGCCTAACCTCTCATAAGCTCCTATAGTTTCTGTTAGGTCTCCTGGCCACTTCTTTTTTTTTTTTTTTTTTTTTTTTCTTCCTCTTTTCAAATATTTTTTGTAATTATTATGTGGCAAATAAAATAAAATAAATAAATGTATGTTTCATATCTAAAGAATGAAAAGCGCCTATTAGAAACAAGAGGAAATATGCCATTCAATTTGCCAAAGACCGCAGACCAGAAAACTTTGAACTTAAAAAGAGAGATCGAAATATTGCTACTCGTGAACGAAGGAAAGCTCTTACTGCATAAAAAAAAACCAAACCACAAACCACATGACGTTTTCGATACATTTCGATCTTTCCTGGACAACAAAACAAAAGATGCTAATCCATGGCATTATTGAAGATCGAAGGCAAGTTGCTGAGACTCTCGTCATGTGATCAGTTTAACTGAAAATGAATTTAACAACCACAGTAGTGTTCAAATGATAGAAACAATCTATAGTAACTCTTCATTTCAATTCAAACATATAAATACAAAAGACGTACAAGACTTATTTGAAAACCTCACTCCTAGAAAATCTTGTAGTGACACTGGACTAATGCCTAAATTATGAAGAACGTTTCAGAGGTTATCGCACCATCAGTGACGAATCTTTACAACAGATGTATTGAAACTAGTCTTGAACTAGCCAGCTATATGGAAAAGGGGAGAACTCACTCCTATTTTCAAGAAAGGGGACAAGCATAATGTAGAAAATTATCAACCTATCACGACGCTATCGATTATTGACAAGGATTTTGAATCACTGCTTAGCAGACAAAAAACCCATTATTTTGACCCTACAGAAAGGATCACAGTCGTGAAACGACAGTTAGTAAGATTTACAGAGGACTGGAAACAAGCTATCGACAGAAAAGAATTAATGACCATTCTATCTGCAGACATGAGTAAGGCTTTTGACTCTCTATGTCACAATTTAGTCATCAAGAAGCTCAAAGCATATGAGTTCACTAGTCAATCACTGGATCTAATTCGATCGTTTCTGAATGACAGAAACAGTCGCGTAAAACTTGGCACTATTAGAAGTGAATGGTCTAAAATGTCACGTGGTTGTCCTCAGGGATCTTCATTTGGTCCATTATTATGGAACTTATTCCAGAATGACATGAAAAGTCCGTTAAAGATACCTGTAAAGTTTTTTAAAACCTTAAAGTTAGATAATTGCTGTAACTCTATTAAATTTCATTCCTACGCCTTGCTATTTTGGAGCACGTTTAGCATATATGGTACCCAAAAACTACTCCTTTTATATCTCTTTACATTTTGTGAAAATTATTTATTGTTATCTTAAATTTCAGTAAAAAGCAGCACAGCAAAAACTATTGAATAAAACTAAGGGAAAGTTAACACCCTTGACTAGTTGTTGCGCATCTTGGATGGTTATTTACATCTTCGTCCAGCGTATTTTGTCCACCTGTTTTACCTAATCCAAATATTAGACTTACTTTTGTTTAAATTAGTGTTACATTTTTCATATGTTTGGCGTCTTATTAGAAAAACGACCACATGTTTAGCCGTTATTTATTTTTCAGTATTATTTCACCACACGCAAGTTACGAACAATACGTACAAAAAAAACAAAGGCGAAACTTAAAGCGGTATTTGAAGCTGCAAAATAAGTATTTGACGTTCAAAAAAACAGTTGATTTCAAGCAAGAGAAATCAAGAAAGTTGGGTGGGGAATATTCTGACACATAACTCTGCTGTTAGTCGTACATCTTGAATGTTTGTTTACACTTTGCCATCTCAACATTTATCTTTTATTGATTTTATAAAGCAGCAAAGTCCCTGACGCATGAAAGATATCAGTACCAATCCCAATCCCAATGCTCTCAAATCCATCCTGAGTCAGGAAAGTTGTTTTAGTGTCTTTTGATGAATTAAACCTATTTTAATTGCATTGGGAATAAAATGTCTAAAAAGTGAACTAGTTAGGTATTAAAAATAACGGATAACTTAAACGCATCCAAAGCGACAATTCCATAAAGTTATACCATCAAACTTATATGTTCGTTCAGCCAGCTGTTATACCTAATCCAAATATTGGACTTAAGTAAGTAAGTTTTTCATGTGTTCGGCGTCTTATTACTGAGAAAACGACCGCGTGTTTGCTGGTTATATATTTTTCGGTATTATCTCACGACCGGCAAGTTACTAAGAATACAAAGAGAAAAAAAAAACATTAAAATGAAAGGGTAAAGGAAGCCTTAGGAGAAACCAAAGGGCTTAAAGAATTTTTCATCAATTAATGTTATATAGTAAAAACTTCTGTGAAGATTAAAATTCCTTATTTCAATCACTTAGACATGCCATCCCTCTGTTTTTAGATTCTCTAGACGCAATTGGCCAGACACACTGAATATTCTTCTCCTTAATTAGCCGGCGCAGAAATTTTGGATTATTTCACACAGGGGGGGTGGGGGGGAAGGTAGCTCTATTGTTTTCCATCTAAGCTTCTTGACCAACTCCGCCTGCCAGTATGACGTCACATAGTAACGGGCAAGAGCCTCGGGTCGCTTGTGCAAATTAGCAAGGGATACGATAGTTGTTTGGATGAGCGAGGTCGAGGAAAAGCTAAGAAGCTAGCAAATATCGCTATATATCGCTTACTTTATCGAATGTGTTTGAGCTTTGGTGTTGCTATAATCTGCTTGTGTAAACCGTTTTGATATTTTGTGTTCGTGATTGTATAATTTTGTTAACTTGTTTTGCGGGCCGTGTTGCGGGATCGCCATCTATTTCACGGGACTGGCAAGGTCATCAAAACTTAAATCTTTTTTTTCCCTAAAATAGGCAAGGTCTAGTCTCCAGAATAGGAGGTTCCATTCACAGATCACACATGTTTATATTTTATCTATTCTTTTGCTAATTAAACGGGCCTAACTTCATATCATTCCTTTCGAGTGTGGGTCTCTGTTGATCTTCTACTTCTCCACCAAATTCAGTAAAGCTAGTTCGATCGATTATCTACATCGAGTGGGCCCGTTGAACCCGAAATAACGCAAAATAGCTCTGAAATACGCGCTTAAGCCAATTTTCCTCAAATGTATATTTGAATTCATGATAAATACAGCTCCACCAGCTTCAAACAGCGTCTAAGGCAGCGAAAAATTGTTTTGATATGACAAAATTAATTTTTCAAATCATGTGTGTCACTGTGGTGCAGTGGTCAAGGAGTTGCTTGCACATACAGATAAACCGAGTTCGACTCCTGGCGACTCCATTTTCTGTTTCTTTGTACCGGTTTTGTTTTTTTCTATTTGGTTTCTTTTTTTCACACTATTTTTCCTAAGAGCTTAAAATATATGTTGATCCAAGTGCATGACCAGCAGGTTCATCGGTAAGAATAAAGAAAAAAAAAAGGGCAAAAGGAAAGTAGTGTTAACAAAAGAAAAGAAGAAGGTACAAGGAAACAGAAAACAGCGTTGCCGAGAGTCGAACCCGGTTTATCTGCACGCGCAAGCAACTACTTAACCACTGCACCACAGCTCTTGATCTGCATACTGGCCAAGCTTACGACCAGAAAAAAAGCCATAAGCTGTCAAGACATGTCCCTCCTCTCAAAAAGCTCATTTTTTTTTTCAACGTTAGTTGACATCATGACAAACAACACACAGTACACTAGTGACCCACTGGCGAGATTTAAACTTGCCTTCTGTTCATCTTCTTAATCATCAATATTATTACCTTAAAATCTCCACTGGGTTTGCCACAAAAAATAATTAAACGAAACCTTTTATTGGTTTTCGGGATTTAATTACAGAATTACAGGTGTATGCCCAATACAGTATTAAAATGTGGTAATGCAACAAGATTCAAAGCTCACAGTCTCTCACAAATGCCTGTCATTTAGCTTCCTCTTTCAACGCTACAGCTAAGCAAACTTTGAGAGGAATGATATGGGGTTCCACAAGCTCTGAAGAGCTGAAAATACGCACAATGTAAAGTATAATACATCCTTTGATGAACCTCCTATTGCTGTGTCTAAACTCTTTAATCTTGCCGTGTACTGGCCCTCAAAAGTGTGATCGGTCGGTACGATTGCCCGTAAAATTTGCGCTCCAGACAAGGAGAACTCGAAAACAATTCTTATTACAAAGTGTGGAGGGTGTACTTTAATTTCTTTATCACAAGATCGTTCCAACTTGTAAGTCGAATTGAATAACAAGCAGCGTGTTCCGTTTCACGCACCGTTACCCAGGTTATTATTATGTTAACAGTTGAACTTTGTTGGGTATTAAACAGTTCTTTAAAACAACCAATAGGCCTTTTGTTGTCGAATAACAATATTTAATAAGCAAACGAAACCAAAAATAAATACTGATAGACACACAGATTTTAGTGAAAATTCTATATTTAAATCGGTCGACAATTCAAGTACAAAGCAAAGTTCTTCAGTATTACAGCAAATCAATCTTCTTTGTAGGGATGATTTCTGCGAATTCGCCTAGATCTTCTTGAAGGACGATCACCGTCATCCAATTAACTTTTAAACCGAATACGAGGAATTTTTTTTCTTTTCGTTGTAGGTGAGGGTACTGTGGGAGGGAGTAAAGCTTTCGCGGGGATCGCTTGTGCTGCCATTGGTGTTTGGACAGCGGCCGCCTGTGCAAACACTGGTTCTTGCATAAGAGATGGTTCATGACCAGTTGCTATAGACTTGTAGAAACTTTTCTCTGATCTTCAGAGTAGGGTGGATATGATTCTCTGGGTCTAGAATTCAACTTTTTTTTAACGTCAAATACTTGTTTTGCAGCTGGATGTAGTGCCGTGCTTTATCGTGGTTTCTCCTAATTAAGGCTCCCTCTTCTCTTTCATTTTAATCTTCTTTTTCCCTATAAAACTGTTCGTAACTTGCCTGTGGTGAAATAATACTGAGCTATAAATATGACCAAGCACGTGGTCGTTTTCTAATAAGACATCAAACCCATGAAAAACTTAACTCTAACTGTCACGTTTTTACCCTCCTTAAATAAAGGCGTTACCTCACCTTAACTCTAATTTAAATAAAAGTAAGTCTAATGTTTGGATTAGGTATAACAGCTGGTCTAAATACGCTAGACGAGCGTATAAGTTTGATGATGTAACTTTATGGACTCGTCGCTTTGGATGCTTTTAAAATTTCTGTCATTATTAATACATAACTAGTGCACTTTTTAGTCATTTTATTTCCAATGCAATTAAAATAGGTTTAAATTATCAAAAGACACTAAAACAACTCTCTTAACTCAGGATGGATTCGACGGTATTGAGACTGGGATTGAGACTGATATATTTCAAGCTTTGGGGAGGTTGTTGTTTTATAAAATCAATAAAAGATAAAAGTTCAGATCGCAAAGTGTAAATAACCCGCAAGATGTACAACCAATAGCAGATTTATTTGTCAGCATATTCTCCACCCAAATTTCTTGATTTCTTACTGGAAATCAACTGTTTTTAGACGTCAAATACTTGTTTTGCAGCTGCGAGTACTGCTTTCAGTTTAGCCTTTGTTTTTCTTTTCGTTTTGTTCGTAACTTGCGTTTGGTGAAATAATACTGAAAAATAAATAACGGCCAAACACGTGGTCATTTTATAAAAAGACGCCAAACATATGAAAAGCTCAACACTAATTTAAATAAAAGTAAGTCTGATATTTGGATTAGGTATAACAGCTGGACAAAATACGCTGGACCAAGATATAACTTTATGGAATCGTCGCTTTAAATGCTTTTAAATTTTCTGTTATTTTTAATATATAACTAGTTCATTTTTTAGTCATTTTAACCCTAATGCAATTAAAATAGGTTTTTTATAAACTAAAAATAACTCCCTTAGCTCAGGATGGATGCAACGGCTTTGGGATTAGGATTGGCTGAACTGACATCTGCCAAGCTTTCTGGGCAGGTTGTTGTTTTATAAAATCAATAAAAGGAAAAAACTCAATTGGCAATGTGTAAATAATCACCCAAGATGTGCAACCAATAGCAGAGTTACCTGTCGGCATATCCCCTATATATCTCTCCTGCTTATCAAGCTAGAAGACAATTCTTCTTGCAAAGCTTGGAGGATCATCTTCAAAACAGGTAGGTCAACTATTCAGTGAGTTATGAACTCAAACTAAGCTCAAGACGGCTAGTACTTTGTTATATTTTATCTTTGAAAGTTTTGATCCGTTTTCACATTGAAGTAAGCACTTATGTCTAGGATCGATCTTGTTTGCAAAAATTTGCTGACAAGTTCTTTTCGTAATTTTAGCAAAAAAGATTTAAAGAAAACTGCTATCAGACAAGTATGCAAGAAATAGCATTTCGCAAATATCAAAAAAGTAACAAGGATTTTTCTTGCTATGTGAAACGATTGAGTAACAAATATGGAAAAAATAGCAAGATTAACAAATTTAACAAACTTCTACAATTAGAAAGAGAAAAGGTCAAGAAGGGATAGGAGAAGTCCGCAAATTTCGCAAAGATCGATCCTGGACATATCTCCAACATTGTGATGAGGGTTAAATGGTCTCTTAGCTAAAGATTTATTAAGATATTTGGCTACCCCGTAGCTTAGAAAGGCTTCCTTTTCTGTGCCCTGTTTTGTCGTCGAGCCGAATTCATTCCCTGATTTGATAGTTTTGCCCTTAATGTACACGTTATTTACAATTTATTTAATATGTCATACTTATTCTCCGTAGGTCAGTGCGCGTCTCATCGTTATAGGCTTTACGTTTATCTTTGGAGGAATGTTTTGCAAAAACCAGGCAAGTGTACATTATTTTGTTATTTTTGCAATATTTGTTTTGGGTGTTTTCAGCTAGCATGAAAAATCCTTGTTACTTTTGCAATGTTTGCGATATATGCGGACATTTCGGGGTCCTTCTTGGCTTCTCTTTTTTCTAAGTCTTGACTCTTGTTAGATTTGTTATTTTTGCGACATTTGTGACGGGTGTTTTTAGCTAGCAAGAAAACTCCTTGTTACTTTTGCGATTTTTGCTATATTTGCGGATATTTCGGAGTCCTTCTTGGCTTCTCTTTTTTCTAAGTCTTGATTCTTGTTAGATTTGTTATTTTTGCAATTTTTGTGATATCTGTAAGTGATTTCCTGACATAATTTTTTCTCAATTATTTCTTTCGCGACAATTGCGAAAACCATTTGCTAGCAAATTCTTGCTAACAAGATAGATCCTGGACATATCTCCGACATTGCGATGAGGGTTAAACGGTTTCTTCGCTAAAGATTTATTAAGTTATTTCGCTACCGCCGTAGCTTAGAAAGGCTTCCTTTTCTGTGCCCTGTTTCGTCGTCGAACCGAATTCATTCCCTGATTTGGTAGTTTTGCCCTTAATGTACAAGTTATTTACAATTTATTTAATGTCATTCTTATTCTCCGTAGGTCATCGTTATCGGCCTTACGCTTATCTTTGGAGGAGTGTTTTGCAAAAAGCAGGCAAGTGTAGAAAATCTTTACAAACAGGCGTCTCAAATAAGTATGAACAAGCTGTCGTTATTGCCCCTTTGTTTTGTTTTTTTTTTTTTTGGTTACTTTTTTACCGTTCTTATTCATCTATTACAGAGAATAAATGGCTTTTGCTGAACTTCTTAACCTCTGAAAACTTAAAAGAAATTTAACAGCAACGGTCGCGGCAGGCCTGGGCCGGCGGCGTAGGAACACCTTGAGAATAACTCAAGACAATATATTTTTAGGTTGCATTGACATGCTCACTATTTTAAATTTATTCATAAGGCGGCGGGAAATACTTTAATTTACCAAGCGTGCTAGATATATATTGCAAGCAATCGGAATAAATATATAGAGGATATTACACGGTGGCGCGAAGATATGAATTTTATTTTCGAGTGACAAAACAATATTCTACGAAAGAGCGCAGTGAGTGAGTAAAATATTGTTTTTGCCACGAGAAAATAAAATTCATATCTTCAAGCCGCCGTGTAATGTTCTTTTTATTATATAGACCAAAAGACATCGATAAAATAATAGAGAAAAATTGCCGAAATTATGTCATCGATAAACTCACGTGCGAGACTATGGAAAATAAACCACTCGGGTCCCGGATGTAGCGTTTATGAATTTTACGAGTGATATATTTCCGAGTAAAACACTCGTGTCTACATAATAAACACGTATATCTCTTGTGTGATACGAGCACCATAAATGACAATAATGATAACAATAATTCATATCTCGCCTATTACATAAAAATCCACCCTGGCAGTAGTTTTTCTCCTTGCTCCATTTTGGCGTCCTCAAAAAAGATTCCGCATGAATCGAGTAAGATCTTTGTTGAGTATCCGCGGCATGTAGCTACGATATCGTTTCGAACCCAGGCCTCACAGCCGTGCGCGTGCTACAGCGGGCTCAGTTATGACCATCCGTTTATCAATAAACGGATTCTCGCACTCATAAAACCAGTTTGACGAGAGAGAGCAAGATTGACCAGTCCAGAAGTTTGGGCTACAGTTATCTCGAAGGTTTGACGTGATTCAGGCACAGCCTCCTTCTTTTCTCTTTTTCACTCAAGAAGGCAAAAGGACGCCCGGCTTAAAAAAAAGAAAGGAAGAGTAAATAAAGCGCTGTTTTCAGAGACGGTGAAGGACAGGTGGCATTTTCTATGCCTTTTGTAGACCAATTATGTTCTTTGGTTTTCTTTCTTTCCTTTTTCCTTTTTTTTTTGGCAGATTGGTGGATTAACTAAGGCGCGTTTCATGACAAAAATTTGTTTTATCTTACTCCTTGATACTGTAGCCTTCGTTGCAGCTGGCCCACGTATTCGTAAATATAGTCCGTACGCTCTTTACAGAAGGTTTAGAGCGTCTGCGACGCCGGCAATGATACTGTGGTCTTAGTTAGCGGGGAGCTTGGTGACCCATTGCAGTCAGAATTCATAGAAATCTCAAAAGAGGTATCGAAACAAAAAGTTGAAGTTTTCAGAAATTAGAGAAGTACGGCCGATTCATATTTATTTTTTACGTGAGACGCTTGCGCAAAAACAGGATGAATTGAAGTCAGAAAGGAACAGCCAAATTACCGTCAACTTCGAATTATTCTGCTTGGTTGTATTCACTTAAGACATAGATTAAATGCACCCAACACAAAATTAGGCTTGCTCTTTCCTCTTTAGACCAACGCAATTCAGTTAAAACTAAATCTGATAAACGATAACTACAGAACTGACATATCAATGTTAAAAAACCCAGCAATTTTTGTTTATTTATCTTTTTTATTGACATCGACAAAGAGACGTAGAATTTGGTCAAATCATTTTACATGTTTTCCCCTATTGCTTCTCTTTAAGTTATCAGTACAACTGTATACGTAAATTTGAAATAACAAGATCATGTTTTTCTTAACTTTAAAAACATTTTCCGTTCGATCTTTTTACTTTGAGTTTCTTTCAAACGATCAAGACATAAAAGTCCACATCTTCGCCCATCAATGTTAATCGAAGCATTTGGATAATCGCCTACCAAGGGGTTCTTCTTCTCTTTGGCGTTTTTCTTGCCTATGGGAAACAAGAAATGTTTATTATGCAGAGCTCAATGATTCCAAGAACATTGGTTTAGCTGTCTATAACATCTTGGCCGTTTTCTGCGCCCTCCGTCACGGCTGAATTTGTGTTAAATGAACAAGCATCCGCGACCAAGAGAATCTTTAACAATTTACTGATGTATTTATGCACATCCATGGTCCTTACTTTGGTATTTCTCCCTAAGGTATATATTGTGAGAGATAAATTCCAGCCTTTAACTACTTAACTGTTGGACCTCATGGAACTTTCTAGTTGATATTTTTCGAATTCATGTGCTCATTAAATCTGTGCTTTGGCTATAAGTCAGATACTTCAAGGCTTTCCTTAGGAACAAGCGAAAGAAAAGTCAATGCTAGGGGGAAAATTGGGCAACTGAGAGATTAGAACTATCTATAGACTGATTAGTATACAGAGGAACTTTTAACTTTAACAGTTTTAAGATGGCTGTAAGGCAACTTACAGTGACGTCATAAGCTATCAGTGGCACCACTGTCCAATGATGTTAACCAGGGAACACTAGAAGCTCTTTTCTCGAGTTTAAACCTTTTCAAAGTTAAGTGCAACAAAGAAGAGGTGGGGTTGTTAGGTTTCCCCCTTCCTTTACTGGCCTTGTACTTCGTTCACCGTGGATAAGAAGTTTTACTGGTGGTTAATTTTAATTTCTCAGACACTGGAGTTATCTACGTTCATATCTCAAAACAAGACGAATCTTAAGTGACGGTCTTGGACACTGGCTTGACATATAGTTTTATATGTAATAACTGTCGCCAGAAATCGAAAGAGCATGTTACTGTCTTTGAAAATCTTAACAAAACATGATTCTGTGGCTTTCTTTAAAGGGTACGTGCAAAGTAATTTTTAACGAGTTGATTATAACGCCAAGAATGGGGTTATTTTTAGTCCTTACATGGGTTGTTTTTACTCTTTTTGGAGTTACTTTAACTCTGAAAGTGGAGTAAAAGTGGAGGTTCTTTTAACTCCTCAATATCTGGGGTAATTTTACTCCTGAAAAAGAGTTCTTTAAACTCCTTTCAAGAGTTAAAATAACTCTCCAAAAAATAACTCCACTGTGAGGAGTTAAATTAACCCCACTTGAGGATTTATTATAATTCCTTGAAAATTACTGTGTGAAAAACTGGCAAGATAGGCTCCGCAGCTGATGTAGATCGATTGAGCTAGATTGTGTTGTTTCTTATCCCTTTTGCTTATGATTTTTTGTTTGTTTTTGTTTTGCACCTTACTCGTAGGAAAGAAGTTCAACCCATAGAAAGGGGAGACCACAAACTATCTCGTCAAAGCTCTCTAAGACAGCGCCACCTTATTGCTGGAGCATCTAGCTTTGTAGTCTCAGAATCTGAGCAAATGACTCGTTAAATGACCAGCTATGTTGGAGAAGCACTTCTTTAGGAAAAGAAAGCTCGACTTAGGATTGTGAGCTATGGAATAACACCCTGAGAACAATTACTATTGACAATTTACAATTTATTTTTGCCAAATTACTTATGACACAGTAATACAGAGATTAAACATCATCACGTTTACGTCAATTTGTACCACGTGAATGTTGTTGCATGACTTATTAGAGCCTTTCTGTTCACAGTTCAGTTGAGTGCCACCCAAAACTTTTTGTCAGTCAAATCATACGGTAGATTTAACGTTAATACGTAGTAGTGATTTACTATTTACAGCATACAATCTTTTTGGAAGCTTCTCGAAATTGTTTTTGTGTCAAACCGTAAATTATAGGATTGACCGCGAAATTTGCTGCCCCAGTGAAAGGCATGAGGAAGTAAACGTGTCGTTGTAGACAGTGTAGTCTCCTCGAATCGTGTCCAAAATCTCGATTGTAAATGCCGGTGTCCAGCAGATCAGAAATGCAATGATTGTGCAACTTTGCAATCTTTCAACTCAAGAAATAATAGCCCCAAGCCTTTAATTATCAGGTCTAAAAACTTATGGGACAGTGCCCAGCTGGCAGTAATTACTCGAATGGTAGTTTTTAAACAAATGCAAAATATTGACTGTGATAGGTTTACTCAGCCTATTTCTTAGATCTAATTGGACCTAATAAGATTGTTACATTTAACAGTTGTTATAACACGATTATCGACAAGTTAATTGGTTTTGGTTGCTGCGGCAATGATAATTGGCGTTGCAGGAAGAGGTAACAGGCTATTTCAGAGTTTTATGACGAGGATAAAGGTCGCAGTGTTCAAGCTTATTTTCATTGTCCTGACCCTTGCTTTTCAACCGGCAAGGCATAAAGCCTTAGCCAGCAACGCCTCTTCGAATGCATGCCCCCAGAGCAAGTGCTTGGTAAGATTATCTCTCAACCTATCCATAAAATACAGTGCCTCGTACCATCAAACATATTAATTCCAAAGTTTAATTGTATTCCGCTTTCGGGTTTTAATACTTTCTTTCTTTTTTTAACAGGCGGATGCAGTCGCCGCTACAGTTGAGGAAAAATATAACCTGAAGTATCCCATTCGGTTACGCGGCGAAAAGTCATTATTTCAAAGCCACACCCTTTGGAGAGGAGAGAACGTGAGACAGTTTGGTTTTAACACCAAAGCAAATTTTCAAAAAAAAAAAAAAAAAGGACACGCAGATCAGTATTAAAATTCTATGGGCACAGCCAAATGCCTATGAGCAAACTTTCTTTCATGATTGGATTAAGCTTTAAATTTATCTAATCACTTATTATCACATGAAAGCGAGACGACTATTGCAATCCAGTTGACCATAGCATGGACTTTTTAAAAAGGTCAGTAACATCATTACTTTTACCATACGAGCCATTATACAATTAAATCAATTGTCTTATAAATATCTGTTACTTTTGATAATTTACAGGGCTGGTACAATTCAACAAAAGCTGGCAAATCTAGAGACAGAGGCGAGGTTACCATGAAAGGGTGCTTTCAATTAATCTAAGTTTAATATGAAAAGCCTTTTTGCAATTTAGTTTCTTAGCTACAGTACATTTTTCATTGGATGTTCGTTTTGTTAATACGGTTTCTTAAGTTACCCGTGAGAAGGAGAATTTGTTTGGTCAGGGTATTGATGGATTGATTGACTTTGAGTCACCACGCATTCACTAAACATGAAGCCTGTTCATTCTTAAAATCTTTTTGAGGTAAATGAATATAATCCTTTGCTTTGTAACAAAGTAAAGTTGCAAACTACTGCTAGATTAACTGTTTTACTGTGGCTAGTGCGACGATGTCGAGAACTAGTACTAAAATTCGCCCCGTTTTTTGCATTTCTAGTCAAAGAGAGACAAGTTTGTTTAGTTCAGTCGGTTGGTTTACAGATATTTATTTAGCTGACGCTATAGAGCCTGTAAAAGCTTCAATTCCCCTACTTCAGTCAAAGTTGCTTAATTTTTTTCATTTTGTATTTCGTCCTTGAAATCATTGCAGGTCGCCGACATAACAGCAGAGCTGGCAACAGCGGGTCAACCTTCTGGCTTCGCCATGCTTGACAGCAATGGCCGCCTGCCTCAGAATCTTCTCGAAGCAGGTTATGATAAGTACTCTGCCTACGACTTGGCGTGGCAGTCTCTCCACATGGCGGCTGCTGCTGCCTGCAGAGGGAGCACATCGTCAGGAGGAACAGGTTGCTGCCAAAACTCGGTGAGGGCGAGAAACGCGGATGACAAGAAGACTTGTACTGAGATTTGTGCCGCGACTGTTTTCACAAACTGTGACGCAGAGGTTTCTGTATATGGAAAAAAAGGGAAGGCCACAGAGAATGGAATGGTCGTGGGCGCGTTTTACAATTACGGCTGTAGCGGATCAGCCAACGGAGGAAGTGAGGTGTCCGTTTCTGACGAAACTGTCATTGACCACAGTATGCATTATTTCAGCTTCTGTTGCTGTCGAAAGTAGAATTCGTAACGGTTTTATTACAGGGCGATTAAATCATTGTAGTGAGTAAATATAGAATAACAATCTATCGCCGTTTACTTCTGGTAATGATTAAAATACAAAATAAAAGGTTTCACTTGGGACAAACAGCCCCGTCTGCTTTCTTTGTCCACTTCTACCATATTAAAAAAATCCCCTCACCCACTCATCATAACAAGAGAAAATCAAAATAATCCTTTTCCAGACAGCAGTTTAACAAGCTACAATTTTAAACTTATCCCGGGGACAAACTTTCTTACAAAAATGAAGGGGTTGTTCGCCATTAAGGGGACTTGTACTGCTTCGGTCGCGTTGGCCTCAAAAGATCGCCATATTAGAGTTCTCTTCAGAGGCCGTTCTTATCTCTCTTGGGGGTTAGAGGTTTAGCCGCGCCCAAGATATGAGTAATTCTGCTACCTTTTACATTTAAGGATGTTTGTAAACTTTTCCGACGAGCATCCCCGCTACTATTATATTCCTCGGGAATTTTTTTCTTTTGTTCAGTGCTCTGCCCTTTCAATGAAAATTGTACTATTTAGTAACATAATCTCGGATATTACGCGGAAGGTGGAACGGGGGTCGGGGAACGGGTAGCGAGCACAGGTAGTGGAAAACAGAAAAAAATGGAACAACACAGGGAATGGGTAATGAATTTCGGTTTTCGGTTTCCATTTTTCATTTTCCCGTTTCCGGTGCTAGTTCTAGTAACATTCAGGTCACAAGGTTGTGGTCGTCATTTGGAAGCGAGCAATTTAAAGTTCTTAAAATGTTTCAATATCTCCCTCTCCCTTTGAAACCCCTTTCTTGAAAGGAATTTTCGTGAAGCCTGTTGACTAAACAGATTACCATCAATTAGTTAGCTGGATATTTGAGCAGAGCATTACAATGCGTATTGTTTGGTGGTCCTCAAACCTACCCCAAACGCAAGCTATCAACGTTGTCGATCATTCAGATCAATTTTCTGTGATTTTAATCCTCATAAATATCATCACAGTCAAGCCCTTTTTCCTACTATTAATCTTTGTCGCCTATTTCCCGGTCGTCTACGAATTAAGATCTTCGGTACTGTTTGTACACCTCAGTCTGAAATCTGCGCCTCCTAGATGCGTCGTTGTCAAGATCTCAGGTAATGAACCCAGTCTGTCACAATGCAGAAGAAAGCACCCGACGAAGAGGTAAAATATTCCTTGTTCAAAATCGGCGTTTGGATTGTTCCGGGTTGTCTCATTTTTTTTTAGGGCAGTAAATATACTCAAGTAATTAGAAAAGCTTTAATTTGTGTTTTCAAAATTTCAAGAGTTGCGTTCAAACGTGTACATCAATTAAATTAAGTTATTCATCATAATAAAAGCCATTTCTTTAGAGGAGAAAAAAGAAAAATTCATCGTTGACCTGGAAGTGATTGTTCTAAATGCTGAGTAAGTATTTGACGTGAATGTTTCAGTTGTTTCAGAACTGCGTTCAAATAGTTATCTGATGAGTGACTGAATAAAGCAAATTATAGTTAGAATGGCTATTTCTGAAAAAATGTCAATAGGCTCAATTAAGTTTACTATCTTTTGTCTAATTTGATCGTGACCTTCGCTTTCACATTCAGCCCTCCAATAGTAAAACACGATTATTGAACAAGTTTCTTTTCTTTTTTTCAAAAGTAAAGAATGACGGTGCATTAGGACGGATAACAGACAATATAGTTCCTTACAACACAGCGTTTCAAACTTTTATGACGAAGATGAAGGTGGCATCTTTGAAGATTGTTTTCATTGCCTTGGCTCTTAACGCCATCCCACCCAAGTAGGTGGCTTGCGGCAGCAAAGCCTCTTCGACTTCAGCAGCTACGAGTATTCTGTCGCGCTGCCCCCAAAGGCTGATGAATTACCCCTACTAGAAATAGCTAGCAAATTTGAGCAGATAAATTATTTCAAGGTGCAACGTCACTGACATAGCTTTGAAAATAGGTCTTCGTTGCAGAATGGGTGCGGTTATACTAAACCTTTTCCCTGGATAGGAAAGTGAGCTTGGGCTGACTCTGGATTTTGATCTCATTTGATGCTTGCAGTAAAACTGCCAAGGGGAGAAATATCATCACTCCATTACGTGGTAAACGTCCCTGTAAACATGAAAGACTGATATAAAAAGGACATTTTTGGGTCATTCTCATTCTTATTGTCCAACTTTGTAATATTTCGACGAAAAAAAAAATGAGAGCAAAGCCTGGTCTACAATAGGACATCCCAGTAAAATAAATTTGGGCGGTTATTTTTTGAACAAAAGTCAATATATTGACCACAGCAAGTTTACTTATTCTTTTGATCTAATGAGATTAGACCTTCGCTGTCACATTTAACATCACTAGTCTTAAAACACGATAATCGACAAGTTAATTTTACTATTTTTTCTGCCAAAAAAGAGGCCAAAAGAGGCCTCTGTTCGCAGAGAAACGGACGTTGTAAGTAAGTAAAAGCTTTATTAATGTGTCAATGTATTTAGTTTTCTCAACTAATTGGGGACACATACAAAAAAAAGTAAAAATTATTTACAAATAAGAAATGATAATAATAATGTATATACAATTAAAATATGTAGTGTGTGTAAATTTTGTAATAAAACAATAGGAATATAAAAGGTAGTCTCTAAGAATTGCAAAGATTACAACAGCTATTGTTGTTGTTTAAGAGTGACGTTAGGTCTTTTTTCCTAATGTTCTTTTTGAAAGATTCAATATTTAAGGAGCCTTTCAATTTAATATCTCGTTTCGACCATATATAAAGTCCTTGATATCTAAGAGAATGTCGGAATATCAAAATCACTGTTTCTTAGTGAATAACTAGTGCTTTTACGCTTAAATAGTCCGTTAACAATACTCGGTGCGAGGCCATATTTTACTTTGTACATTAATACAGCGATATCTTGTAGTCTTCGATTTAGTAGTGAAGGTAACTCTGCACGAACCAGAAGGTTTTCGTATGATTCTGAATGGGAGTTAAATACTGCTCTAAGTGCGCGTTCTTGAATCCGCTCTATTTTTCTACTGTCAGAAGATCTACAGTTATGCCATACCAGATGGCAATATGTTAGGTGAGGCAGGATGGATGATTTGTAGATTATCAGTTTGGCTTTGCATGGTATCAAATTTCGCAGTCTCAATAAGACACCAACTTTTTGACTGGCTTTTATGCAAATGTTACTGATATGGCTGGCGAAATTAAGCTTGTCACCTATTTCAACTCCAAGTAATTTGATTTGCGAAGTGTTGGCAATGATCTGATCTTCAATCTGTAGGGCCTCAGTCTGTTTATCCGAGTCAATGTTTCTTGGATTGATAGTAAGACATTGAAACTTCTCTGTGTTGGCAAGTAGAAAGTTATTCCTGTACAATGACAAGGCTAACTTTCCCTGATATTGTAGCCTGGAAGATGCGATGTTGTAGTCCGACCCTGTTACATATAGCTGATGGCCGTCAGCATACATGAAAAGGTTTGTATCTTTAACCAACATGGTCATGTCATTCTGGAATAAGTTCCATAGTAATGGACCAAATGAAGATCCCTGAGGACAACCACGCGACATTTTAGACCATTCACTTCTAGAGGGGGGCATGGGGGTTTACGATATTGCGGTATTGGGCTTTTCTTCATGCGGTATTTCGGTAATTTTGATTTTAACGTGCGGTATTGCGGTATCATCAGGCCTTGTGGTATGCGGTATTTCATCATTTTGGCTGACGGTATTCGGGGAAATATGATTGTTCACGGTATTACGGTACGGTTGTTTGCGTTTTCCTTTCGATACTGTACAATACGCAAAACAAAACACAGTAAGACATAAAGGTCAATAAAAGTTAATATGTAGAAGTCTTTATGCATAATAGTAAATGATTACACCATTTGTGGGTCATTTTGTGACAGTTAATGGTCTATAATATTGATCAATATACAATAAGATTGCTGTTGCACCCAATGACAATGAGTTGTCTCAAGTTACCTTATCAGGCTTTTCAATCTGTGAACGTGTGCCGGTAATTCGAGGTCTTAGGTTGAAGACGGCGAAGTCATCTTTAACTGTGTGGTAATTTTTTTATGAAGAGGGCAAAGGAGGCGAACATTATCGCAAGAAAAAATAAGTTTAGATGCCGGGTTCGAGTACGGAAAAATGGCTGGTAAAGGCAAAAGAGAGGATTTGGTAAATTGGTAAGACTGGCCCACACTTCTGACACTTGACCGGAAAATAGGCGATATGCGTGTTTTGACTACCACTACCACGACTACCAGAATCCTTTACGATTTTCCTGTTTTGTGCAAGTTAGAGCGTTAAATTTGTTATATAACGCTTCGGAAGTAACAAATTCAATACGAATGGGAAAACTAAATGTATTCAAGTAGTAGTAGTAGTTGTAGACGGTTCACAGTCCCCTATTGTTCCGTAAGACCGTCGAGATCGAGCGCTTTGCGTTAGTAGGCTGCGTTGCAAGCGTTTCCGCGCGAGTTCGTCGAGAACGTTGAGGCGAGAGCAAAAAAAAAAATAGATTTCGGGGGAGGGGTGGGGAGAGAAGGAAACTTCTTCTTTCCTCTTCTCCCCTCCCCTTTCCATTTTATTTTTGCTCCAGCCCTAACTTTCGCGCTATAACTAGCTTACCGTAAATCCTCTACTTGAGGCAGGGCTTAATAGAGACGGAGGGCTTATTTAATTTAAAAACGACAATGGTATCAGTATGCGATAAAGAACTAGAATACAAAGTGGAAAAGCTCAAGTACAAGACGTTTTAGGTCATGCAGCCGAGAAATGGTATCAAATCCGATCTTCCATTTGGTAAATAAACCATCCCGGATCAGTCCACACGAAGTTTTACAGTCGTGATTAATTAATACAGTCTATCATTTATTAGTGAAGAGTAAATAGGGGAGGGGAGGGGGGGCTTAATAGAGAGGAGGGGGCTTATTTGTGAATGGGGCTTAATAGAGGATTTACGGCATAACTCGACTGGAAACGCTTGCTACGCAGGCTATGCGTTACTGGCGGCCATCTTGGTTTCATATGTACCGAGGGAGCAGGCGTCGGGGATTTTAGGGGGTAACGCAAAGTATTCCATCTCGACGGTCTCACGCAAAAAAAGGGAACTGCTGGTTGCAGTAATAATGTCGCCATCATGCAAATGGCCTTTTAGAAAACCAGTTTAGGATAAGAGAATTGTTATTTACTATTAGGACTCTATTAGGGCTCACACCTCACTGCATGCTTTTCGTTTTGTATACACCTACCAAAAGGTCCAAAAGGTTGAATTAACGAATGAAATTTAGTTTTCAGTGAAAATTTGCGAAAAATTTGCGAACTACCAAAAAAGAAACATAGACATCTTTGTGCATAAATACCTGAGATAATTAAACTCCGTGGCCAGATGGAAGCAACCATAAGTATGCGGAACCGATTATAAATGTAATTAAAATATGCGGTATCGGTATTTAGTCGATTTTCGACGCGGTATTTCGGTATTTGCCATTTTTTCGTACGGTATTGCGGTATTGCGTACCCCCCAATGTCCCCCTCTTCTAATACTGCCTAGTTTTACGCGAAAGTATCTGTCATTCAGAAACGATCGAATTAGATCCAATGATTGATTAGTGAGCCCATATGCTTTGAGCTTCTTGATGACTAGATTGTGACATAGAGAGTCAAAAGCCTTACTCATGTCTGTAGATAGAATGGTCACTAGTTCTTTTCTGTCGATAGCATGTTTCCAGTCCTCTGTAAGTCTTACTAGTGTCGTTTCACAACTGTGATTCTTTCTGTATGCTGTCAATCTTGGAGATAGAGTAGGGTCAAAATAATGAGTTATTTGTTTGCGAAGCAGTGATTCAAAAACCCTGTCAATAATCGATAGCGTCGTGATAGGTTGATAATTTTCTACATTATGCTTGTCCCCTTTCTTGAAAATAGGAGTGAGTTCTCCCCTTTTCCATATGGCTGGCCAGTTGCTATTTTCAATACATCTGTTGTAAAGATTCGTCACTGATGGTGCGATACCCTCTGCAACTTTCTTCATTAATTTAGGCATTAGTCCAGTGTCACTACAAGATTTTCGAGGATTGAGGTTTTCAAATAAATCTTGTAAGTCTTTTGTATTTATGTGTTTGAATTGAAATGAAGAGTTACTATAGATGGTTTCGATCATTTGAACACTACTGTGGTTGTTAAATTCATTTTCAGTTAAACTGATCACATGGTTGCCACCGATATCAGATGCAATAGTGGAGAAATAGTTAGTGAGAGTCTCAGCAACTTGCCTTTGGTCTTCAATAATGCCATCCTCATGTTTGTTTTTAAGGAATATTGGATTAGCATCTTTTGTTTTGTTGTTCAGGAACGGTCGAAATGTATTGAAAAAGTCATGTGGTTTGGACTTCATTTCTTCAGACTTTTTGTACCAGTATGCAGTAAGAGCTTTCCTTCGTTCACGAGTAGCAATATTTCGATATTTCTTTTTAAGTTCAAAGTTTTCTGCTGTGCGGTCTTTTGCAAATTGAATAGCATATTTCCTCTTGTTCCTAATAGCCGCTTTCATTCTTTAGACATGAAACATAAATCTCTTTCACGAACCCGTTTCTTTCTCATGGGAGCATGTTCATTTGCAATACTATCAAAAAGATTTCTCCAATAGTCATAGGCATCATCTAAATCGTCAAAGATTTCACCAACATACCATGGAACATCAAGTAGATCCTTGTTAAAGTTGTCAAAGTCAGTAGTTTTAGTTTGTCGATGGATAAGAGTCTTGGTTGTATGTTTTTTAACCTTTTCTGTCATTTCGCCATAAATCATACAGTGATCACTGATCTCGGGTTGTATACACCGCAGTTCTTGAACAGATCAGGGTTATTTGTAAGCATTACATCAATGAGTGTTTGCGAGTTTGCCGTGACCCTTGTTGGTTCATTTATGAGGCAGTGTAGGTCATTGACTTCTTCTAGTTCCCTCAGAATTTTTCCCTCGCTACGACCTAACCGTAGTCTGTCTAGATTTAAGTCACCAACAATAATAACAGTTTTCTTTTTGAAACACGCCCATTGACAGATGCTGTTTAATTCACTCTCTACTCTTTGAAGGTAGTTTCCGCAAGTTTTACTTTCTTTCTTGGAGCTATTAGGCGGTCTGTAAATTGATAGTATCAGGATATCTTGTCTGCCTATTTTAACATCAACTGCTATAGCTTCTAATGTTTTATAAGTTGTCGGCAGAGTGAGCTTTCTTGATGGAATTGTTGTTGATGTATAGACAAGTAGGCCACCCCCATGGAGAACAGACATTAGTTGTTTACTTCGAAACATTTCAGAGATAAGAATATGTAAATAGTATGGGTACTCTTTTGAGAATTTGGACGTACTTTTTTTAAAGTTTGATCCTTTCAGTCTTCACATATGCTATTTTTTCTGTATGCTATTGAGGTTTGTAAGGTAAGTAGAATTGATAAGCTCTTTGCTAGGTATTTTAAGTTAGGTTACTGCTTAAAGCTCTAAAGTAACCTGGATATTCGTCGCAATAGATACCTATATGAAGTTATGGCGAAGGATCACTTGCACCAACACTGGGTTGAGCGACCTTTAACCTCCCCAGTGAACACGGCAGATGAAAACTAGGTTGCATAATTATATTCTACCTAATGTTCGCACAAATCGTTTTAAATCAGTTTTTATGAATAGATGTCTTTTTAATAGTAACTAACATTTATTTATTCGTTTTTCTTATGTATTTTTTTCCTATATTCATTTTCTTGCCATGAATGTAAATTGTTGCACGTATGTTTGAACAATGAATGATTAATAAAGACCTTTATTATTGTTATTGTTATTATTGTTATTATTGATGACAAGGATGAAGGTCGCAGTGTTTTCATTCAGTTTGTTTTCATTGTCCTAACTCTTGCTTTGCAGCCTCAAAGCATGAAGTAGTAGCCAGCAAAGCCTCTTCGAATGCATGCAGCACCTATGAATGTTCTGTTGCCCATAGGGCAGGTGCATAGTACGATAACTTCTCGACTTTTCCAAATGTCATCAAGCATATTCCAAGGTTTCACTGTATTTCGCTTTAGAGTTTTAATACTTTCTTTCTTTTTTTAATAGACGGATGCTGGAGCACAGTATGTGCGGTGGTAGTGAAAGTCCAGGTGAGGAAACTTAACTTGAAATATCGGATCACGTTACGCCAGAGAAGAAGTCATTATCTTCAAAGCCATGTCCATGGAGGGAACGTGAGGCAGTCTTTGTCTCAACACCAGAGGCAATTTTTAAGAAAAGACGCGAAAATATTTTTAAAATTCAAGTATTGTTAAACTCTCTTCGATTGGGTCAAACTAAGCACTTTATAATTACATGAAAAAGAGCGCTTCTACGATACTGTTGCATGGATTTTTTTAACGAAAAAGTGACGTCCTCACTTTTATTAAACTAGTACATGTAATCAAACAATTAAATCCTTTTCCATTCAAATTTCCGTTACTTTTGATAATTTACAGATCACACAAAAAAGCTGGAAAATCTAGAGAAAAAGGTGAGGGTACCGTATTAATCTACGTTTCTTAGCAACAGCCTTTGATAACGCTATCGGCGCGTTAGTCTAAAAAGACTGCAGCTATTACAGCTCTCAATAGAATTTTAGGGGCATTTTTGACTCCTCTTGGGGTGAGGGGTTTAGCTAAGCCCATAATGTGAATTCTGCTACCTATTCAGCGTGTTGTTATTCATTATTATTATCATTATCGTTATCGTTATCTTTACCATTATCATTATCGTTATTATTATTGTTATTTTGTTTTTCCAACGAGCTACTTTTATAGAGATGTACTCCCCCGGGTAATTTGCATAATTTCAGGACTCCGCCCTTAAAATGCAACTTGTCTTACTTTATGAGATCACCTTGGATGTTACTAAAACAAGGAAGGCGGAAGGGGATTTGCGGAACGTGCATGGGAAACAGAAAGGAGAAGGGGGAACAACACAGAGAATGGGTAATAAAGTCACTGATAGGGCGGGGGCTCATAAATTGCTCCCATTTTTCAATTTCCCATTTCCGTGTTCGTTCTCTGTACCTTATTCCTCGTTTTAGTAGCATCCTAGCCTGCAGACATAGACGTATTTCCGGTCTTCGTTCTCTCCACCCGGGTGGAGAGAAGTGAAGACCGGAAATACGTCTATGTCCGCAGGCTAGTAGCATCTAAGTCACTTGCTGAGTTTCAGAAAGGTTCTCCTCGGCATTTGATACAGCGATAAATTTAGCTTCTGTGTAATCAGTTTCCGTTTCTGGCCTCAATAGATTATCACCAATTAGGGGGTGTTTACATGAGAAAACTCGCACCGGCGCTAGTTTCATACCGACGTGACTTTTTGATTTCGTATCGCGTTTGCATGATGACTGGGTTATTTCACATCTCGTTATTTGAAGGTACACTTCATGTTGATAAAATGCACGTGTGATTCAAAATCGCGCACATTACGCATGCGTTACCCGTTCCAGTCTACCGGCAGACCGATTTCAACCGAAATGGGTGGTCGCTTCATGTTTACATGATACCGTTGCGAGATTTCGTGCCGGAGTGAAATTCTCGCCCCGGTACAAGAACCGGGGCGAACTCACGCCGGCGTGACTCGCGCCAGCATGAAATTTGTGGTGGTACCATGTAAACAAATATAGAGCCATGAGAGGGAACCGGAGTGAACTCGCTCCGGGGCGAAAGTCGCCCCGGTGTCATGTAAACACCCCCTTAGATTACCATCAATTAGCTAACTCGTTAGTAAAGAAGTTCAATGCGCGTTTTGGTAATTCTCTAATTTACCCCGAAGGAAATTTGTCTTGTATTTGATCGTTCAAATCAATATTTGCTGATTTTAATACCCGTCAATATCATCTCAGTTTAGCCCTTTTTCCCACTTGTAACTTATGTCAAGCGGCGTTAAAATCCTCGGTATTGCTTTACAAGCTTCGAAAATCTTTGCGTCGGTGTTGACCAATCTTGCCCACTAATCCTGTCAGCCATATAGTACAGATATTATTCGACGCTGATAGGAGGTAAAATAAATTTCATACTCAGGGTTAGGGTCCCTGGAGTGTTCGGGATTGTCCTGGGGTATTTCAGGGGTGAGACGGGTTTTAGAGGCCCATTCGCGCGTGTGACTGAGGTAAATTATAAACTTAGAGTGGCTAAAGCTGTATTTTCTAAACTTCCAAGAGTTATAACCGTGACAAACTAGCTTTATTAAAGGTATTAGTTAGTCATCATAACAAGAAATCAGAGAAAAATTTAATTTTAGCATTGATAAAAGTGATCAGACTAAACGCTGAGTATTTGACCTGTTTGTTTAAGAAATTGCGCACGTTAGAATAACGTGCGTTTAATCAATGTTTCCTTTGTTTAATATGATCGTGACCTTCGCTATCACATAAACACGATTATCGAACAAGTTTCGTTTCTTTGTTTCAAAAGTAAAGAATGACGTTGCAAGTTCGCATAACAGAGAGTAGTTCCTTACAACGCAACATTTCAAACGTAACTTTCAGATAAAGGAAGATGAAGATCGCATCGTTCAAGATTGTTTTCATTACCTTGGCTCTTAATGCCTTCCCATCCAAGCAAGTCGCTTTGGGCAGCAAAGCCTCTTCGACTTCAGCAGCTATGAATATTCTGTCGCGTTGCCCCCAAAGCAAGTGCTTGGTAAGATACTAACGTTCCCCGCAAAAGTTGGCTGGCTTGAGCCTTGATGATAAAATCAATTCTTAGTGTATTTAACTACTGAGATATTGCTTTCTCTTTCTAATAAAATTAGACTGATGCAGTTACTTGTCTTGCCGGAGCGAAGTACAGCGACGCCAATAACTCAGCTGTGAAGAGGGATTACGCAGTTATTTACTATTTTGAACGCAAAAGAAGTCTCTTCAAGCTTCTTATATTTCAAAAGCAAAACCGGTAATTTTTCAAGATACGAATAAATTAAAACTTTTTCTGTTTTGAAATAAACCAGTGTTAAATCTCGTTTTTTTGGCCTAATTACAAACTTGTGTTATGACTCTAAATTCGCGGTAATTTACTAATTAAAATAAACGGCTTCTTATTGAAGGAGAGATGTCGCGGACTACTACTTCATTAATTCAAAATCTTATTGGCAATTGATCACTGATTATATTATTTTTCTAATTATTTTTCTAATCGGTATCTTTTTATTTGACTTTAGATCAGGCAAAAAAAGTGGAAAAACTAGAAAAAGAGGTGAGTTTCTATTTCTAAACGACGTTTAGTTCTAGAAATTAAAAACGTGCAAAAAAAGGAAGGACTTTCTTCGTGTCATTCAACATTCTAAAAGATTCTTTGCTGATGTCATTTCTTTCTTCTCCAAAGTTCACCAAGATAGATGTTTTTCTTGGTTAGGCTTAAAGAGAGTAAATTTATCTTTTTTACTAGCTTTTGTTTCAGTCCAAAAATATTTGACGCATGAGAACAATAAGCATCAGCCACCATTCATCCCAATTTTGGGGCTTAACAAGAGACTGTCTTTAAAAGTAACTTAATAGTTTATTGATCTAATAGTCGTATTTAACAGCTGGAAGGTTCAAAAGAGTTTCAAGTACGCATTATTAATTCTCGACTTCTTCTTCTTTTTATTTTATTTTTCATTTATTTATTTCCTCAAGGTCGCCAACTTAAAAGCAGAACTGGGAAAGGCAGGCAAACCTTCTGGCTTCGCCATGCTTGACAGCAATGGCCGCCTGCCCCACAACCTTCTCGTAGCAGGTTATGATAAGTACTCTGCCTACGACTTGGCGTGGCAGTCTCTCCACATGGCGGCTGCTGCTGCCTGCAGAGGGAGCACATCTTCAGGAGGGTCTGGTTGCTGCCCAAACATGGTGATGACCAGAAACACCGCTGAGAGGAAGACTTGTGCTCAGATTTGTGCCCAG
Organism: Porites divaricata; assembly: GCA_038088405.1. Classification (NCBI taxonomy): domain Eukaryota; kingdom Metazoa; phylum Cnidaria; class Anthozoa; order Scleractinia; family Poritidae; genus Porites; species Porites divaricata. The sequence goes on from JBBMOI010000005.1 coordinate 5,986,756, forward strand.
ACTGCTTACCGCAACTGTGACGCAGAAGTTTCTATATTTGGAGGTAAAGGCAAGGCCACAAAGAACGGAATGATCGTGGGCGAGCTTTACAATTACGGCTGTAAGGAATCAGCCAACGGAGGAAGTGAGGTGTCCAGTTCTGACGAAACTGTCATGAACTACAGTTATCATTATTTCAGCTTCTGTTGCTGTCGAAAGTAGCATCCACAACAGTTTTGTTGCCAGGGCGATTAAACTCATCGTAGTAGGGAAGTAGTATTTCTGGTAATAATTGAAGCGCAAAATAAAAGCTGTAACTTGGGATATACAACCGTCTCTGCTGTATTTGTCCAGTTGTACTGCATTAACCCCCACCCACGTCCTCAAGGAAGAGCGGGATGAAATGGAAGGTAGAAACCTTAAAAGTAAGCTCTACGTGTTAAGTTAGGCTACTAAAAATTTCTTGGATTCTTAAAAAAAATGGAAAGTTATTTACCATAATTGTTAATCAAAATATCTTGGTTAGAGCTTATACAGACAAGATTCTTAAGACCCCTGCATTAACAAATAAACCTCTGTGACTCGCTCTCGGCCTCCTCGACAGACAAAAAGAGGAGGGGGTAGGAGTATTTCGATCTCTATCATCTCCAAAGCACTCGTGTAAGACTATGACAACACTACACCAGAAAGCCCTTGCGCAGGCGCGAAAACCATACCGGATAAGGCTTTTGTTAACACACAAGAACGGTGATTTTGTAGTGGTTTCTGTAACGAAGCGAAGCTACGCCGCGCCGATCTTGAAAGTGCTGGATCGTCAGAGAGGCTTTCATACTGGGCCAGGATATTTTTCGTGTTGACATGTCATTTCAGCCTAAAACAATTTGCAGGGGTAATGGTGTGTTCATATAAAGTTAGTGACTATTTCCTCATGTTGATCACGTGAAAAAAGTGGTAGCATCACATGATTGGTGGAATTACGTCGTCATCTCAAAAACTCCATGATTTTAATTAAGTGGTAGCCATGAAGCTAAAAAATTGCCAGACATATTTCAAAAGCAATCAAGTCATCAACGGTAAGATGACAGCAGTAAAAATGATCTAGATATGAAATGGTTGGGCCCCAAAACCCATTTATTATGTGAAATCCTCCAATTTAATTGTACAATAAGGAGGAAAAGCAACTTTCAACGTTGGTAGTTTTTCCTTAAAAGCTTGCTTATCTAAAAACAAGGGCTACTGTGAAAACTTACAAAAGTAGGTCTTAACAACAAGTGCAGTGATATATCAAAATAGCTAAAGTCACGAAGTACAATGAATATATATTGATCAGTAAATGCTTTTCAATTGAGGACGTTTGCGCGAAATCAGTCTTCATTCATTTCAATAACGTTTTTCGGTAGAGCTTTCGCTTGATGAATTACTTCTACCAGAAATAGTTAGCAAATTTGCGGGGATAAATTATTTCAAGGAGCAACTTCATTGACATTAGCTTTGAAAGAAGGTCTTCATTACAGACTGCGTGCGGTTACACTAAACCTTTTCTCTGGATATTCCCTTTACCAAAAACCAACTACCTAAAAAGGAGCTTCAGCTATAGAGGTGCAACTCTCTGGAACAGTCTGCCCTGCAATCTTAGGCAAGAGAAATCTCTAAATCGTTTTAAGCAATTGTTAAACTTTCATTTTAGTTAATTAAGTTAGATACACGGCATTCATGGAAAACAGGTATAGTTAGTGTAATTTTGAGTAGTATTTTTAAGAGACTCTTTAGATATGTATTTATTATTAAATATTGTTATCTACTAGTTTATCTTTCATAATTATGTAACAAAAAACCTGATGAATTTTTTACCGTGTCAAAATAAAGATTTGAGATTTGAGATTTGAGATTTGGGGGAATAGCTTGGGCTCACTCTGGATTTTGATCTCATTTCGTGCTTGTATTAAAACTGCAAAGTGGAGGAATATCATCACTTCACTACGTGGTAAACGTCCCTGTAAACATGAAAGACTGACATAAATCGTACATTTTAGGGTCATTCTTATTCTTTTGATAAAACTACTATTTCCAGCATTGTCGTGAAAAGTTATTAGAAGCGTCCACTTCAGTCACGTGATTTCTAAGTGTTGGCGTGTTTATATTCCAATGCCTCCTGATTGGCTGAGCAGCTTCGGACATATTAATCCCCAGGGGCTACCATTAAGGGTAAGCTAAGGAGTCATAAAGCAAGAATCCTGCGAGGGGACTTCTACACATCCTCCCTTGTAACTGAATTCGACACAATCAAGGTTTTTCATTAAACCTTCAAATGCGTCCAACGTTATTCCTCTTTGACGTAATTTTACGCCCATTTTCCGGCCTATATTTTACAGTAAAAGTTAAGCCCTTTCAGTGGACTGTATAAATATCACATTGGGTAGCCCGCCTAATTCTTTCATATTTTTGTCGAATTAGGAAACCGGCGGTAAGTACATCCATTTGAACTTGACTACTAGAGTGCAGGAAAGATAAGCGCGCGCAAGACACATAACGTCACAATGGACTTGATTATTTCTGATCAACAACGTTTTTTCATGCCTTACTTCAGTTAGTAAAGAAAAAGAGAACAACTAAAGACTTAATGACAGCATCCGAACACACAAAGACACCTAACCAGTTTGGTAAGAAGCATTTTACAAGTGAAAGTCACGGTAAGATGGATGCATTTAATTAGGAAGAGTAGACTCTCAATTGCATCTTAGTTGCTTTGAATTGGATTTGTTGAGAAATATCCGATAATGGGTGAATTTCTTAATTGATCGAAAATACATTATCTTTTGTACTCAATGTAGTGCCCAGAGCGCTGGAAATCGCTTTTTAGGGCATTGAAGTTTCCCCAGACCCCTCTAGAAGAAGGAAACTAGAAGTCTCTTTTTGATACAGTCGGTTTCTTTTTTTAAACCTGCTGGCTACTTCGTTTCGTTTTCCACCCACTAAAAAGCCTAAATTTTGATTCACAACGAAACACACCCTCACCTTAATAATTAACTTACAAGCCTTTGTTAAAAATGTACCAGTCAGCTACCGATATGGTACCGACACGTTATTGACTGGCAACCGGCAAGCTACCGATAACTTACCGACAAGTAAACGACAGAACAAAGCATTCTTCGTTTCATTTTCAGCCGATAGTCAGCCTGGCTATGGATTTAGAGTGCCAGTTCCCAGGATGCACATCAGCCAAGAAAGGGAGTGTTATGAGCAGCATCCGTATTCCAATGAAACCTCCATTTATTATATAAAAGGCAAACTAAGAGGCCATTGCGTGACATTAAAGAGATACAGGTGGGAGGAGAAGGCCGAAGTTCAACAAGAGCAATTCTCAAATGAAGTCTCTGTGCTAAGGTAAAATTCAGCCTGATTTATGCTCATCGCGGCGGAGATAACAGACCGCACAATTACTAATGTATTCCGAACTAGGCCCACGCTTATTTTGTGATCCTTTTATAATCACTACAAATAGTATTAGTATTTATAATGGCTTGGTATTGGCTTCTTTGGGTTTAATAGTACACGTGATACTCACTCGGAAAAGCCATAGCATGTACAACAGTCGTTGTCTATCTCCGCGCAAATTAGTATGTGTAATCAAATGGTGACGAGTGAAATTAGCGAATAATTTCACGCGCGTTTTGTCCAAAACCTAATAATTTCCCGAGCCTTCAGGCGATGGAAATTATTAGGATTTAGACGAAACGCAAGTGAAATTATTCCCTAATTTTACGAGTATACCATTTGATTACCTATTAATATCATGGGTGACGAATTACGTTGGATAAACATGTCAAAAATCCAGTAATGCTAGGATCGTATCGATCGAGAACTCCACTCTCTCAAATGTTTAGACCTTAAATTTGGCTTATAAAGTTCGGAATTTTTCAGACTTTTTCGGCAAAATACCTGTTAGAATCCTTCTTGATGTTCTCTTATGTGTTCAGGTTTTCTAAAGCGTCTTTTTGTGCCCTGACATCTTCATTCACGGCATTTTAAAACTTCGTCGCCATCTTGACACTGAGACGTACGGAAGGTTGCCATGGCAATTTTGTAATTTAACATGTGAAATTACAAATTAACGCTGAAATTTCGCGCCATAATTAAGGAGTAATTCGCCACCTATGATATTAGTAAGAATAACCGTTACGCGCGAGGCGCGAGACAGATTTAATATTTCTGGCCCCGGTTGTTGAAACGTTGGATAGCGCCATCCACTGGATAAATCACTATCCAGCGGATAAGTATTAGGGAAACTAATTGTGCTATCCACTGGATAGAGATTTACCCGGTGGATATTTCTGGCCCCGGTTGTTCAAACGTTAGATAGCGCCATCCACTGGATAAATCACTATCCAACGGATAAGTATTGGGGAAACTAATTGTGCTATCCACTGGATAGAGATTTACCCGGTGGATATTTCTGGCCCCGGTTGTTCAAACGTTGGATAGCGCCATCCACTGGATAAATCACTATCCAGCGGATAAGTATTGGGGAAACTAATTGTGCTATCCACTGGATAGAGATTTACCCGGTGGATATTTCTGGCCCCGGTTGTTCAAACGTTGGATAGCGCCATCCACTGGATAAATCACTATCCAGCGGATAAGTATTGGGGAAACTAATTGTGCTATCCACTGGATAGAGATTTACCCGGTGGATATTTCTGGCCCCGGTTGTTCAAACGTTAGATAGCGCCATCCACTGGATAAATCACTATCCAACGGATAAGTATTGGGGAAACTAATTGTGCTATCCACTGGATAGAGATTTACCCGGTGGATATTTCTGGCCCCGGTTGTTCAAACGTTGGATAGCGCCATCCACTGGATAAATCACTATCCAGCGGATAAGTATTGGGGAAACTAATTGTGCTATCCACTGGATAGAGATTTACCCGGTGGATATCACTATGCAGCCTTTGAACAACCGAGGCCTGAACGCCCGCATAGCGCTCGGCTTAAGGCTCCCTCCTTCGATCATTCCTTTGTTGTCATCCAAAGCAACCGTTCTCTAAAGAACCCTCCTTTTCCGGAACATCAATCTCAACAGATTTGTGATAATGTCCGGAGGAATGGAATGACACATTTTCCTTTCTTTTTCAGCAACTTGCGGCATCCAAATATCCTCCTTCTTATGGCCGTATGCGATAGTACGGATCCTTTAAAGCGGGGACTTGTGCTAGAGCCCGTGGAACGTGGCTTCTTAAGAAAGCTCCTTCTTGAGGACAAGAATGTCTTTGATGAGGACACTGTTCTGCGTTTCGTCCGAGATGTGGCATGCGCAATGCAGTTTGTTCATCAGCGAGGTTATATTCACTGTTATCTGGGATCACCTAGTGTGGTATTGACCGAGAACTTTACGGCAAAGGTTCGTTTCTTAGTCTGCATATTTATTGCGGTTTAGCCTTTCCACGCTGCAAATAATTTCGGACTGCATTTGTGGCCCTTAGAGTTCAAGTCCTTGGACTCACCTACCCGAGCTACCCTGGGCCAGCTACTTTTCCTTAAATTTCCTTACAAAGCTTGGAGATTCGTTTACATGAGAAACAAAAAGTTGGCTCGGCTAGAAGGGTGACCCACCTAGCCGGGTCACCCTTTTCCGATGGTAGGGTCACTTTACCAGCCGGGCCAACTCGTCAACATATAAGCACTTTGGCTCACCCATCCGGGTCAACTCAATCTAAGGCGAGATAATAGGGAGCTTAAGCAACGACTACGACGACGACCACAACAAGAACAACAAAAAACGATAGGTTTAGATTGGCAAAACAATAACTCTCACGCTTTTTTTGTACCTTTCTTTGCCGTCGTTGCACGACTGTGACGTGAAACTGCCTAATTTCACGTTTGTAGAGGACGTGAACACAAGACAGACTTTCTTTCCTTGTTCTAAACTTTGATACAGTCCTTTAGAATTCAAATCGAGAAACATTCGCCAACATTTGACGAATTGAACAAGATGGAATAAGCACGATGAAGTTTGAAGGAGCGCGAATTCACTTTTTAAGTGACGTTTTTGTAGCTGCCATCGTCGTTGTTGCTTAATTAAGCTCCCTAACGGCTCGGGAAAGGGAACAACTTCTTTCTCGATAAATCGGCTGAGAGGGTGATCCTCTTTCCCGGAACAAGTTTTCTCTATATAAATGGGGCCTAAGCTTTACTTTCTTTTCTGGCCACGTATTAACTACATGCACGTATGAAGGCGATTCTTTCAGTCTTAAAACTGTTTCTCTAGAAGGTTCTTACTTTTGAATAACACGTTAAGAACCATAGCTGCAACTTGAATCCCGCCAGATTTGCAACTTTTAATTTGCACAGCAAGTAAATGGCGACTGCACCAGCAATCCCATCAGTCACTATGAAACGCTGTATGGCTGGATGGCGCCTGAACAACTCATTGGTAAACCCGCTGACCAGGCTGGTGATGTGTTCAGCTTCGGGGTTCTTGTCTGGGAATGTATCACAAAAAAGCATCCTCTCAAATATGTCAAAACTTTAAAACAACTAACAAAGAAAAAAGTTGACCCTCGCTTACAGAAGATCCCTGGAAACTGGAGCCAAACTTTCAGGGTCTTGATCGGCGACTGTCTGAAACCTGCCCCCCAAAGGCCAAATTTCCAGCAGGTAAGTTCAACTACAAGCAATGTAAAAGACCCAAACTAGGGGCAGTTTCACTCTAGGAGCCAGGAGCAGCTCTTTACTCGTTTCAATTGCTGCGAGCCCCCAGGAGAGCAGCAAACTAATCTTTGGGTTTCCTGTGGTTCCTTGGGCCGGGAAGTGTCCTGTCGTTATTTAGGTGTTACATTATGGATTTATGTTTAATAGGATGATTTTTAGTAAGTATGTCCAGCGGTGTTTTTAAAACTCAATTTTAAATCGAAACACTCTTCTTTCGTCATTCTAATTCAACTAACTTTCTACACGGTGGCGCGCACAAACAGTGTTAAATTATTTTCGTATGACTGTAACTCACTGGCCAATAAAAACAAAAATCAGAAAGAATTTGTAATTGTAGCACTCCCTTGTAGTCCTGATACCCACAACTATTAATTGAACCAATAAAAGGGTCTGCATTTAGCAAAATATGTTCGTCAGTTTATCGCTTCTCAGATGATGTTTTACTACCCAGCATCTGCTCGCAGCAGAAAACTTCTAATTTGTAACATCTTGTTAGATATTGGGTTTAATTACGTAAAACATAACGATAATCTGCATAAGTCTAAAATCTCGTCAATCTCTTCTCACAAGGATCTGGTTCAAACCACTCTCCTCGTATCGACTTGCGGCGCTAAGTCCAAAGGAGAGGAGACCTTCTCTTTTATAAGAAAGCAAAACAAATCTTGTTACTTTCTTTCTTTTGTTCTAGATTTATGGATGGTTATCTGCCATAATGACGTCACAGTACGTATGTTTACGTCCCAAAAGTTTCATCGTTGAAGAAGGCAGCAACTTATTTTCATCCAGAACTGTAAAATCAGTGCGCACAACTCAACAGTAAAATGACAACGGAAACCAGCTTGTTATGACATCGATCTAAGTATTTTGAGGTCAATAAACCCAACGCTTCAGTCTTTTTCTATTCATTTTTCTTTGATAGTTGGGACATTATTGCAATTTAACGTGAATCGCTTCATTTCAAAGAAAAGATTGATGATAAAATATGACTTGTCTTGAATTTTTTTTTCAACGACCTTTATTTATATTTACGTATTTACCTAGTAGAAAAACCTGAAAGTTTTCGTCTTTAATAATGACGTTTGAAATGTTATGAGTAGTGGAACGAACCTTGAAGATTTATTCAGTCAGGAGCCTTAGTACATGTACATGTGTTGCAGGATGTTAGCTTAATATGTCTTACTGTATACAACGTTTTCCTGGCAAAAATACTCATTCACTTGTGTCAAAAACTCCGTGACTTCTCCTTTAACTACAGATTTTTTTACGCTCGGAGACATAATGGCACCTTGAATCAAAATATAATTGTTTTTGTTTGCATTCTCTTGAAACTTAACAGCAGGTAAAATAGAATACTTTTTCTTGTTTACTTTCCCCATCTTACACTTGTATTTACATTACGTTTTTACTCTAGGACTAGTCATGTGACGGTTAACGTGGTCGGTGGTTTATTGCGTACTGTAGCAATCAGAGCACCAGGTCTCCTCTTCTTATTTGACCCCCCGCTGGCTGTAAGGTGCATTCGTCGCTCAGTTTGCATCTTCGCATTATAGTAAGGCACGGAGTCGGGATGCTCCATTAAAAGCTCGAGTTGAAGCCGATCGAATTTTTCTTGCTCATCTTCGGGAATTCGACCGTCTCGGCCAGACTTCGACTCATCGTCGGCTCCAAGGAACGACTCAGAATACCAGTTATCGAACTCAGTGACCAGTCGATGCCTGCACTGATTCACCAGCTTTTCACAGTACGTCACCTCAGACTTTGTGTTCAGCAGGTCTTCGTAATCGCGTCTGTAGCGCGACTTGAGATCCTTGATTTTCCGAACGAGTTCGTATTCATCTTCGTCGATCACGACTTGTCCTTCATCAGTTCGGAATTCTCCTTCTTCGAGTCGTTCTTGTCTCCGCGTCGCAAGTAAGACTCCATTGTCATTAATTTCTTTCATCAAATTATTGACGGACTCAGATAATTCTTTCGCTTTCCTCTTCTTTTCACGCAGAATTTCTGAAAAGAGAGAGAGAGATTTAAGAGGGCTTAAACAACTACAAACGCCCACCAATCGAACTGGTTCGAAAGGTAAGAGGAACACTTAAAAAAGTGACCCTTTCAAACCAACGCACGACCTGGCCAGGGACTTACGCATGCGCAAAAGTAGAAACATGAAAATTGTCTGACGGAGTCAACACTGGTCTTCTTAATTCGCATAGAGTTTGTATAATCGTAGGGGAGCAAGAGCAAGGGTAGGGCAATGGTCGGATCATTGTTTAAAGGCATTCTTCTCCGGGTGCTCCATTTACCTCACTTTTCTTCAAACCCAACCAGTTGAAATTTCAGTTCGACCTGGAATGAAGTTTAGAGTCCTCTAAAGTTTCTAAGTGTTTCACAGCTGAAGGTGATGTTATACGAGACGATTGCCAACGACGATTTATAGCGCAATACAGTGTTGTAACATTGTTGCGACATTATTGAGTTTACGCAACAGGACGGCAGGAAGAAGAGGACGGCAAAACGCTTGTGCGTGACGAACGTGACAAGGCTATAACTTGCGTGTCTTGTAGTGATCTTCACTGACATCAATGTTTTCTGGTCTTTTACAAAAAGATCTGTTTAAAAGAAAGTGAAGTTTTGTGAAAAGTTATTTCAAAAAAAATTATCGTCACTCTTGTCACACAAGGTTTGCCGTCTTCTTTCCTCTCCCGTCCTGTTGCGTAAGTTCACTATTGTTTCGAATGGTTACAACATCGCAGAGTTGTGTTCACTTAAAAAAATAAAAACAAATAAACTGCACATATATATTACATGGCCGGGCGGAGATAAGAAATTTCTCTTCACGAGTGAGCGAAGGGAACGAGAGAAATATTTTTAAACACGAGAAGAGAAATTTCGAATCTCCAGGTGACCACGTAATGTTGTACAGTGGAAGCTCTGATAACGGACACTTTCGTAAGTGGACAGCTCTACTAACGGCCGCCTTCATAAAACCCCGTTTTTCTAAAATCCCATACAACTCTATTTTTACATTTCCATAAGCGGCCAAGGATGTCCGCTCACCAGAGCTCGGACTGTTTTTATTATATTAAAGGGACAGGTTCAAGGTTCAGCGCATGCTCATTTATCAAAATGCTGTTTTTCTGCTGGGACAAGCTGTATCGTCAATGCAAGCAATATGATCATTTCACATTGATGTCAAAGAACCAATCTGCACACTCCCCTTAAATATTTGCAAATACAGTGACACCTCTATTAAACGGACCCCCAATTAAGAGGACACCCTCTATTAAGCGGACACTAAGCCGGGTCCCAAGACCGACGTCTGATATTTCCCTTTATAACGAACCCCTATTCAGCGGACACCTCTATTAAGCGCACGCGGACACTAAAATAAGTTGTATTTGGCTAATTTCTATTGTTAAAAACCTCTATTAAGCAGACACCGGACTGAATTGACAATAGTAGTAAAGGATTACGTCCTTGAAATACGTACTGAAGTCAGTTAATGTTTTTGCATTTACAAACAAATTAAAGTTGGTAATGATAGGTAATGAAATTGAACTCTGGATAGCTTCTTTAACAACATGTAACTTTATCACAGTACAGAGTAACCGTTGAATGTTGATCGTTAACAAACATTGCGCAATTTTTTACACCTCTGTTAAGCGGACACCCTCTATTAAGCGGACACTTGGGAAGGTCCCCAAGGTGTCCGCTTAATAGAGGTTTCACTGTAGCTGTAAATTAATCAACCATGGGATAAAACCTTCGGGTCAACAATAAATTCAACGTTGGTAGTGTTGGCATAATCCACTACTTTTTTCTGCGATTTTAATTCTCCTCCATCCTACTTCAGGTTGTCTGAATGCAATTCTACTTTGAAATACACTCTGAGATCGCTGAGGTACATGTGAGTGGGATTATTAACTGATAGAATTGAAAATAAATTGGAAAGAAGTAATTTAATTAATGAGCATGCGCTTAACCGTGAATCTGTCCCTTTAACACCAATGAAATACCAAACGATTTCACTTTAACAATTTTTTGCTCTGAGAGGCGCGATTTAGCGTATTACCATAGCAACGGTAACTTTTCACGTCCGAGGATAACATCATATTTTCACGGGTCAAGATGTTTTCGCTCAAATTGATGTTTTATAACTATCATTCTTCTAAGTCTCTGAATGGCTTAAGCCGCCTGTATATTGACTGTATATTGCGAACACTTTATCTTTATTCTGGTTAAGGATACGGTTAATCTCGCTCCCTCTTTCTTGTTTAAATTCCTCAAAGGCTTGACTCTTGGGAGGAGGCGTGGCCGCGCGCTGAGAAGGTGACTGAACCGAGGGTGACTGAAGCCGATCCTGTCCCTCACCACTACCTTGTCCATCACTCTGCCCCGCACCACCCGTGACAGGAGATTTTGCGCTATCCCTTTCTTTTCCTTTGTTGCGGCTTTTCACCTTTCTGGTACTCACTAGGGTGGAGACATTAGGTTTGACCCCTGGTGGAGCGACCCCAACGCCGAATCCTTGCCCGTCCACTTCCCCAACAAAACCACTGTCATCACCCGGGACATTTCCTGGCTTACCCACTGTAGCTACAAAAGAGAAAGACTGTGATTAGATGAAAGAAAGGAATTCGTTTTACTTTGCAAACATAGACTATTTTATGTGGATCTGGACTGGATTAAGTCTCTTGTCAAAGTCATTAATGTGACACACAAGACTTGTCGCCATCCGTCTAAAGGGGGCTTTGTCACGTCTCTCCAGCGTCATTACTTGCAATGAACTTATCTTAATCCAAGAAATTACTTTCAAGTGACTAATTCACAGCTTCATGTTAAGCAAGCATTAGATCAAACGTTACAAACAACAAAACTATAATTGAAATCCGTTTTATCTTCTTTTTCGATTCTTTTGTATTCACTCTTTCAATTATGCCTTGTTTTAATGTTTTGGGCGGTTTCTACTGTTCGAGTTTTTATAAATTTCGTGACACAGCTGTTAGGTCTTTTCATAGACCGTAATGACACTTTTTCCTACCCTTTCATATAGTCAAAGTGAAATCCCTAAACCTTTTTATATACCTGAAGCTAGACTTTCTCAAAGTCCTTCGCTTCTCATTTCCGGCTCAAAACGTTAATAGAAGGTACTAATAACACAACAAATACAAAAGTAGGCACAGATGGATAAACATGGAGAAGATTAAAACTGATTGAAATTCAGGGGCACCCAACGACGGTTTCCTTCCAAATACATTGAAAACACTTTTTAGGCTCTGATCCAGAGTACTTTTAGATCTCTAGAAACGCATTCTAAGCGGAGCTACAAAATTTTTATCTGGTCGGTCTTCTTTGGGGAACTTAAGTCTTTTCGAAATTACAAGGGCTTCAGTATTATTTTCCGAAAAATTTGGGTGTGATTTGACGTTTTACGAAAGTGAGATTCCTCCCTCCATCACATTTCAGAATCCGAAAATTTTAGGTTTCCTTTTCCTAAGAAAAATAGTGTAAACTGGGTAGTAAAATATGAAAAATTAAACTTCAGAAAATCGTAGGGAATTTATTAGATAAGTCTCGAAAATTGTACATGAATGGGACGTCCATCTGGAAATTTTTAGCCGTCCTCAAGCAAAAGAAAATTCTAGGCTAAATTTGCTTCTCCGAACAGATATTTCACAGAAAGCAGTCGTTGGGTGCCCCTGGAAATTGTGGGTTTCTGAAAACTTATTAGCCTGACAATTTTTCAAAGTTATTTTTTTTGTTTGTAAAGTTTGTTATAATGCTAGGGAGATATATTTGTAGGACAACAAGCTGTGATTTGGTCATTTACAAGTAATTTCTTCGTCAAAATTAAGTTTCATAACGCATGACGCTAGCGGTCATTTAATTCCCCGCTGTTTCTATTTTTATCACCCGCGCTCGGCGGACTTTTAAGAGAAAATAGAGAGTCTGTGAAAAGACTATCCGTGACACCACACCTTTAAAAAGCTTCACCAGTTGAGTAAAGTGATATAAAGAGACGAATCCATCCAGATTCGTTTTTGAAACTCAAAGTTGCACTAAAATAAGGAAATCTGTTGCTTACCCGAAGCAGCACCATCTCTTTCCTGAAGCACATACTTCTGTCGCAGCCTCTCTTCCATGTCCGACTCTTGCCTAGTCCCTAGGCCTCATTATTCCGCGCGGCCAAAGCGTTTTGGGTCACGTGGTCTGATCGAAAATGTGAGGCCTAGACAAAAATCCTAGAAAGTGAGACAAAAGTGAGACAGCTCAATGGCGATGGTAAACAAGACAAGAGTTTCGCATATCAAGGTTAAAAATACACCGCTAAAACACACAGATGGGAAAGGAAACTTCAACAGAATGCTTAGTTTTCTTCAAGTTGACAAAGGGAGGCTGTTCTTTAAAAAATTATCCTTCGTGGAATTCAAAATACACGGAATTTTTATCACGGCCGTTCGGAGCGGTTGGCCTGTTTTGAAACGACACCAAGTAGCGAAGTTTTTGAAGAATTTTCAGGTAAATTGTGTTCTCTGTAGTCAAGAAAGTGACGTATTTGGGAATACCGGTATTTTATCTTGGACGTTTTATACATTTCCAGATCGGCTTGAGCGCCCTGATTTGAGATTTGTGTTGTACATTTTTTGCCATGTGCTCAGCCGATTTCACTTGCGTGAACGGTTCCACCAGCCAAATTTGTGTTACGCGAATTGCTTTTAAGGATTAATTTATGGGGCTTTAAATAAAAATTTTTCGAGAAATAATTTCTGTGTCTGTTGTTGTGTGTTCTTTCATTGATAACATAGCTCAAAACACGATCCTGAGACAACGCATGCAAGTTGAATTTTATGCTTCTCACATCAATACACGCATCACTTCTGTGAATGTCGGCGAATTTCAAATTCTTTAAGTTGTAGGATTATACTTTTAGATTCAGTCTCTGGGCACTTTTTGCTACGCAGCTTATGTATTTTATTTGAAAGTATGGTTTTTCTGATTATTCAAGATTTGAAGTCTAATAGAACACAGAGGGTGAATGTTGTTTACTTTGAAAATTCGCGAGCGGCAAACTCCAATAGCTCAGTTGGAATGATGAGACTGAAGGAGCAGTATGATCCAGTATCAACCCTCAAAGGACTATGAATATCATTCTGATGACTTTTCAAAGCCGGTCGGCAAAATTCGATCCCGCAAATATCCACAAGGGTTGTTAAAAAAAAACCAAAATCTCCTGTTGCTTACAACATCAACGTACATCTTTGAATTTCAAAAAGCAACGCACGCATGCGCATTCTGTTTTTGTCTAGGCGTTTCCCAACCGTTCGCCTCGGATACGTCACCGAAATGAATTGACCGAGAGGGACTGGGAAAACGCCGTACAGGGACTAGGCAAGTCCGACTCCATGTTATTCACAATCACTCGGAACTGAGCGAACGTCTCCTTGATCTGCCGAACATTAACGAGCTCAATGTCGTTTAGCTCCCCGGCTAAAAATCGTTTCACTTGTTCACGGACATCTTGAATTGGTGACTCCGATAGCGGCTCGTAAGAGATTTGGCTACGGTTCGTAAGGGTGTCGTGCATGGCGAGTTCCTGGCGAAGAGTACGGATTTCTTTCTCGTGTTGTTTGCACAGTCGCAGCGTATCAGAGTGCTCTGTTATGGCCGGTTCTGATGGTACGTTCATCATACGGTTACCGAAACGCAAGGTTGAGAGCTTTGAGAAGAACAACAACGAAAAGATGTCAACATTAGTCCGAACTATGGAGAAGTGTCGGCATTGTAAGTTTCAGAGCAAGTTAACTCATTGTTAACTCCTTTTCAACAGCTGACAGTTTTCAACGCCTATGATACTCAGAAGGAAAGCTGGCTCGCAGGTTACTTGCGAAGACGTCGGTAGTTTTCTAATGCTCAGCCTCAATACTTGCAGTATCGATGCCGCAAGAAAATGTTAAGTTAGGAAATTAATGGGTGAATGCAGGGAGGCCAAATTGTCAAACCACAAAAGGGTATCTGAAGTCTGGCAGATCTATCTCCTTTAAGCGGGAGACAGCCGTTCTACGACAATTATCCAAACCCTTCAGCCAAAGAAGGCCTTAGAGGGCATATTTTTAGCCGCTCCACCCCCCCCCCCCCCCAAAAAAAAACAAAGTCTTGGCAACTCCCAATTACTGCAGTACAGTAATTTAAAGTTCAAATTAATATATAAAGGAAATGTGATAAGTTCTAGAGAGATAGTAGCAAACGAAGGTCAAAATAAACATCGAACTGAAATTGTGATAGAATTATCACGCAATTGTTGGTTTTCACATGACGTCACTAAAATTCGAACTACAAAACTATCGATCCTACCGAGATTTTACTTTCACGATGCATTAGAGCAGCTGAAAACTAATTTGGATACAAATTTTTGCTTCAAAAGGATTCTTGGTTTTGTGACAGAAGACGCTTGAATTTAAAAGTTTTTGCGTGACGCGGCATTTACATGACGGCCAAGACAGCTGTCATGTAGGTTAAAAAAATGACTTATTTCAGGAAATTTTGCTATTTAAACAGTTCATGTATTAGAAAAAGTATTACTTTAATGTTTATGAGTTTCTCGAGGAATAAACTCACGCTTTTGTAGCAAAACTCGGTAACAGATGTTTCTGTTGATTTCCGTCCGCCATGTTGGAGCTCATCCAGGTGAGCACCAGCATGGCGTCTCCATACAAATCTCTATAAATTTGGGTAAAACATTTCTTCGGTTATCTCGTATACCAAATATTCCTCTGACCTGAATTTTGGCGAGGGTCTTTGTATATGTACCTCCTTTCAAAACCAGATTCTGGACTTTATCTATTGGACGGGTTTGATTTTTATTTTGATCTAATTTGAATGGCGTGACACTGAAAACCAGCAATATATTTAAAAATTACCGTTTCCTCTATATGTACAGCCTCGCCCCAGATATTAGCTATTAACAGAGTGTTGCATCTTCCTCCAATGGAATCCTTTAACACGTGCGTAAGCTTGCTTTGCCTGAAAGGGACATGCTCTCTCCTCCTGTCACCCAACGCTATCACCGCTTGCTCCAGAAATGTAAGAGACTTGTTGATGTACATGGCCTCTACTTGGGTTTCTCCCACAAAGAGCGTTTTTCCAAGTCTCTCTGATCCGGCCAGGTCCACCAAGTTGAGTTTGGATGTGACATATTTCGTGTTGGATTCCACACGGTAATGTGACTCAATGTAGATGGTGAAGACACAGTGTGAACGAGAAGAACGCTTGTTAAGAGCATGCTGAGCGATGATCCGATTTGTCTCTCCCTAAAATTGTTTGAAGACCTATTAGCTCCATTTCTGCAGGCATTAATCCTCATCAGGGAAGGGACAGGGGTACATGCTAAGCCCCTATGGGTAAAGGTTAAAATTTTGCACCAGCTTGGCTTATTCCTGACAACAACTCCTGAAAGGGGGGGGGGGGGGGGGGGCGGGGGAACAGGCTAATGGGGATGAGCCGCTGGATTGGGTCGCATTTTTACGACTGGATTGAGGGATTGCATTTTTAATAGAGTTACTAGAATGGGGTCGCACATTTTTGGGATTTTGGGAGTAAGAGTATTATGGTATTCAGTAATTAGGGATTTCAAACCATGAGAATTTTTACTACATTAAGTGTAACAAATGTGCCAGTTAATTTTAGGATGACCTGGATAAAAGGCTTTATACTCCGGGTAGATTCATAAACAGAAAGTGACTTAAAGTTGGGATCGCAAAAATTACGTTTGCCCAAAAGTGACTAATACTGGGTCTATAATTGGCCATAGAGACTAGCGGCACATAGCTAGTTACCCAAGTTACCCCCCAGGCAACAACTACAGGCTGTACGTGGTCAACAATGACAATTTGTGTACTGCTCTTTCTTGAGTAATCACCTCCAATACCGGTAAGCTCAATGAACTTCCTCTCAAGGGCCAGGAATACCCACACAGATAGAAAGTAGTACCTTACAGACTGGTAGTAACAAAAGGGAATTAATCAAAAGAGTGGATGGAGTGATGTAAAAAATTCTCCCTGTATGGTAATTAAACCATAGGTTCTACAGTAAGATATGTGGTATTTGAGAAGTTCACTGAGAACTGTGTATAAAAATTGGACAATTCTGGCCACTGTAATTTACTGAAAAACAATACTCGTCTAATGGTACGAGAGTTTAGTTTCAGGAAGTCTAAGATAAAGGTTATTTAGGGCCTCTTCACAAGCCCGGTTGACCGGGCTGGCCCACTTACCGGGACCAATTTCACCTTGCATTGGTTCATATGAGAAATTTCAGCCTTGTTGCCGAGATGAGAAAAGGCCGAAGACGAGTTGTGGCATGAAGTCAAGAAACAACAGCAAACATAGCGAAACACAAAGTTGTAACTTTTGTGCCTATTATAGCTTTGGCAACTCTTATAGCCGTATCACTGTACTGTTATCAATTGGGATGTTTATGATGTGGAAAATACAGCAGGCAAAGCAAGACGATGCAGAATTCATTCGCAGAATTCCATCCCAGTAACCAGGCTGAATTGATTAGGAAAACTCAGATCCCAGTTGGAAAAACTGAGATCTCGAAAACCAAGCCAGCCTGCCCTCTCGTATGAACACGTCAAAAATTTTACAAAGGATTCAGAGGTAAGGCAATCTTGGAAACCAGGCCAGCCCGGTCAACCTGGCTCATATGAGAGGACCTTAGTCTGGAATAGGGTAAAAAGCTTCATTACAGTAGGGGAGGACAGGGGGTGGGAGGGGCACAGGGGGGCAGAGAGAGAAGGGCAAGAGGTGGGAGATCTAAAGGGATGGGAAGTGGGAGAAAAGGGGGAAATAATACAACAGGGATGCTTTAGGTCTCCGCAGGCTAGTAGCAGCCAGGTCCTTGCTGAGTTTCAGAATGGCTCTTCTCGGCATTTGATTAAGCGATAAGTTTAACTGTTTAATCAGTTTCCGTTTCTGGACTCAACTGCAATAGATTATCATCAATTAGATTACCATCAATTAGCTATCTCGCTAGTACAGTAGTACAACGCGCTTTTTGGCAATTCTCTTATTTACCCCAAACGAAAGTTGTCTTGTATTAAATCGTTCAAATCAATATTCGCTGATTTTAATACCCGGTTAGTGTCATGTCAGTTTAGATCTTTTTCCCACTTGTAACCTTTGTCAAGCGGCGTTAAAATCCTCGGTATTGCTTTAAAAGCTTCGAAAATCTTCGCGTCGGTGTTCAACAATCTGGCCAAGAATACTGTCAGCCAAAACATATTCTCCATGACAAAAATCGGACGTTTTCTACGCGGGTTTTTCACTTGTAGATTTTTCAGCAGTAGGTTTTCTTGGCCCTTTAAAGACTCTCAAGACTCAACGCCAAAAAGTCATGCTTCTGTATAAGTCGGATTTTCACTGGCAAAGCGATGCATTTCTATGGTTTGATTTCCAAACTCGTGGTTTTACTTATCAAGGAGGAAATGCACCGTAGCAATGTTCAGCTGCTTTAAGACTAAAAGTGAAAAAAATTACCAAACGAGGTTCATCTATTAGCGCGATGTCTCATGTTAAACTGATCACGGAGACACGCGTTTATAAAAATATTCTACAGGAAATGAAGAATGGATTTGAGTTTGAGACAGCAACAATTACAAGTGATTATGTATCACATAATCATTTGAGCATTTCATAAGCTCAGTTGCAGACAAAACGAATGCACATACCCCGAAAAAACGAACAGTACTTTTATTTTTCTTTAACTCTAAAAGATACAGAGATTTTTCCCAAGCTACTATTTTGAAGCAACTCTTGAGTAACAGCTCCTGTGTTCTACAATCGATTTCTTGTTATTAATTTATATTTGATGACAGTAATGATCCATTCAAAACAGAGAAGGCCACCATTCCATAAATCTAACAGACGATGTTGTTCACCTTCAAATCCTGTTAAAACATAAGACAGAAACTTTGTTAAAGGGGTGCATATGATGCTGTTTCCTCAAAAAATAAATACTACTGCTAGAGGACCCAAATGAGCTGGGATGCGGCAACAAACATGACACAAATGGATGGATGAATTTGTCTGTTATTAAATGTTTCTGTTGGGAACTTTTTACTGTATCCAGATGAACCCCTTATGTAAGTTGTACATCATGGAAGAATTATCAAGAAGAAACTGATATTAAACAAGAATGTGGTTCAATATAGAGGAGAAGCTGGTCTCATTCAACATCTTTTCTGAATGAAATGTCTCACAAATTAGCATATCCACAAACGTAGTATATGTAGTATACACAAAATGGTATCATTTAGGAATAAATGCAATTTTTTTGCAACAGAAGCCGGCATTTATTTAATAGGTGTATTGATAACGTTTCATTTCGTGCTATTTTGGGGCAGGGGAGTTAGGCTAGATTTTCTTTAAAACGCCAAAATGTTATATTTATTTGCATAATGAAATATAAACAGTGTACCATCAAAATAAGGTGGAAAAAATCAGAATTCAAACCGATTGCTGTAATTTTTTTCCTTTGTAAAACTAAATGATAGAATATTCTTATTTTCAAAACACAATCTTACTCGCATCATTATATTGATTTAAATTTATAGTTGAAGTGCGTGTATTTTATTTCTCAATGAAGGCGTACCGGTGAAGAAAGCTAAAATTACTGCAAAAGACGATTTTTCACAGCCCTCATCAAAGGGCCATTCATTCGCGGAAGTACTCTTAGTTTCATTAATCATTAATTTAATTTGGGGAGAAAGGCAAGATTTCGAGATAAACAAGGCAGCGAAAGGGTGAAAAACAGTTTCACGGCAGAATGGACACTTAATTAACCACTGTATTCCTAAGTTCGATTTTAGAGTTATACTATTGAGAAGAATTAAGTATCTATAGGATAATTGTTTAATGAAAAATTATCATACTGACCTTTTCCTCTTGCTCAAAAAATGTGCGCGAAATGTTAGGTCTTAAGAATATTCATCCGCCATCTTGTCTTCGATGTACTGTTTTACGAAAGGAAGGACTGCTCTCTCAGGGGCGACAGCGAGGCTACAATAAACTCACTTTCATCGTAGAAATACCACGATATCTTAAAGAACATGTTTGTGGAACATAACACCCAATACACGTCATTCAGCTTCAGAACACAGCCTGCAAATACTGTTACTGAACGTAACCAATTCACAGAAAATGCCTCTGTGGCACTTCAACAGACGATATTGACGCATGCGCATACAAAATGCCCTCCTGTTTGATCTGTTTGATCAGGTTTTAGAGGCACCCTCGCGCGTATGACTGAGGTAAATTATAGCGGAGCTCTGGCGCGCGAAGCGCGCCGCAGAGCACCATGAGTA
This sequence comes from Porites divaricata, assembly GCA_038088405.1. Lineage (NCBI taxonomy): Eukaryota > Metazoa > Cnidaria > Anthozoa > Scleractinia > Poritidae > Porites > Porites divaricata. The sequence goes on from JBBMOI010000005.1 coordinate 6,006,800, forward strand.
AGAAAATCTGGTAAACTACCCATCCGGGAAAATTTGGTAATCACATGACCTTACACCGACCGCCCGGCCGACCGACCGTCCGCACCACAGGCATACCAATGTTTACTCTCACACTTTCAGCCTACTTTTGGAGCCCAGGGAGCCTAGGAGAAAACTGATTGCACATCAATGTTGTGATCAATTGACAGCTGTCAAGACAAGGTATCCGCTGACCAGTATCACCTGCCGTATCGCGGGCTCAGGTGTCGACCCATCCAAGCCGAGTATTTTTTGAAGTTATCCCCTGACAAGTTACTAGTTTTCAGACGATCGCAGGCTCAACTTTTTTTTTTAAAATTCATATGAAATATGTTGTGTTTATGTCACTATGGCCTAGCACTATAGAGTTCTAAAGTGTGACGTCACGCTGTCATGACAACCATTTTTCTGGGTCTAAACAAAACCAGGCTGCAATACGGACGCCATTGTTAATTGTGGTTTCGTTCTTGTTCACTAAATAATCTCGACATAGAGGACCTTCTATTCCAAAGAATGAAAAAAACAATGGTTTATGGACTCCATTGTTGTGTTCGATGCAAACGTTTGAAGCTGTACGTGCGATTTTAGGGAGAAATTTATGTGTCAGTAGGTGGTCGATCCCAGAGTGAAAGGCCACAAAGGTCACGAACATGCATTGCTTTGCTCCGGAATGTAACCATCATTCGGAATCGTATACTTGCCAGTTCTTTCTGTTTCCAAATCCAGAGAAGAAAAAGGAAGAATATGACCGATGGGGTCGCTTGCTAAGGTAGGCTGAATGTTTGCTGTTTTTATATGATTTTTCACCATCGTGCAATTTTAGTGCAAGTTTGTTTACAATGATAACGGCGATAAAGAAATACTTGAGCTTCGTAAATGGATGGCGAGAAATGTAAGGCACAAGTAGTATTCCGATAGTTTAGCTAAAGTTTGGCGCTCTTTAAACCTCTTAATGTTAATCTGAAGGGTAATGTTCTATATCAGGAGAGATGACAGAAAACCAAGCAAGCATTCCAAAGTGTGCAGCTGCCATTTCAGAGGTGGAAAGAAATCTGCAGGGCCAGAGATTTTCAAGCGGAATGCTGATAAACTATTCCCCTCACAAAAAACTCCTCCGAAAAAGAAAAAGAAACCCAAATCATTGGTTAATAAGTTACCGACTGTTAAAGATACCATGGCCATCATTAATGCCAAATGTGCAGAGTCTTCAGATACATGGGATGAAAGATCCTCAACTCCAACTGAGCAAATAATCTTAGAGGCAGAATTAAACGTAGCAAGGCAGGAGCTGAACTATCACCAGGACGCCATGCAGTATCAGAAAAAACATTACTCTGTTTCAATCTTGAGTTCTGAAGTAATCAGAATGGAAACTGGTTTACCAACAAAGGAGATTTTCACAATTGTAGTGGATTATACAGCTAAATTCAAGGACTCCATTTCTTATTACTGTGGATGGAAAGTCGAGTCCATAACCTTTGAGGATCAAATCTTCATAACACTTATGAAGTTACGGCAAAACTACACCAATTTGCACCTGGCACAGCTGTTTTCATGCAGTGTTGGGACAATTTATAACGTAGTTATAACATTTGTACACATCTTACATACACTGCTGTTTGATGACCTGATGAGAGTGATTCCTTCCAGGAACAAGAACTGCTTGTGTTCGCCATCATCCTTTTCAGAGTTCTCGAGCTGCGGAATTATTATTGATTGTACTGACATTGAAGTGGCCACACCAAGCCTTATGAGTCAACAAAATGTGACCTATTCAAGTAACCGTGGGATGAACTCTTTCAAAGTTTTGACAGGGGTTGCACCTAATGGAGTGTTGACCTACATTAGCAACCTCTACCCTGGATCCATCTCTGACAAAGAGATTGTCCAGCAATCTGGTTTTCTACAGCACTTTGTTCCTGGTGATCTTATCCTGGCTGACAAAGGATTTCTCGTTCAAGACATTGTTCCTAGGGGTGTGTCTGTGAACATTCCACCATTTCTTGAACATGGTAAATTTACTGAAAGTGAGGCCAAGTTAACCAAGTCAATTGCTAGATGTCGCATACATGTTGAAAGGGCAAATGCAAGGCTCAAAGATTTTAAAATTCTCAGTTTTGTCCCTCCATACTTAAGGTCTCACATCAACAAAGTGTTTCAGTTATGTGCAGCTATTGTCAACTTGCAGTTTCCTTTAATTAAAGAGGGGTGTGAGGGAACAGACTTTGACTAGGAGATTTAATGTACATTGCCAGTTAAGTGGATACATAAGTGATATTCTCAAAAGCCATATTGTACAGTGGGGTGTACTTTTTATTGTTCTTTAATCATCATATTCTTTAAGCTCTTTTGCCAGTAGGCTTTTGTTATGGTGCTTGTTCAAGTTCAGGATGCCTGCAGAGGAAGTGAAGCAATTCGAGTGATTTAATATTTCCTTCTTAATGTTATATATCCATTCATGTTTCATAAGATCAAAAATAAATTTTTATAAGATCAAAAATATAATTTTTATGATTCATGATACATGTACTACTGCACATTCTCTTACTAATACTTTAAGAAAATGTATAATATCCATCTGCTCAGTCTGCTGGATTGGCATGTGTATTTGTACATTTGGACTTCGGAGGGGTTAACAATCATGTGTTTGATTGAGTAGTGTTTTTATAACTTACGAGAAACTTAAAGGAGTTAAAGGATTGAAGGAAACAGACTCAGTCATAACAACAAGTTTTCAAAGAGAAACTTATATTAATGTTTGTCACAAACTAATTATAAGGAATTAATTATAAGGAACTATAAACAATTAAATTAACTGGTCACATTTCATACATGACAACTTTGAAAGTTTGAAAAGTGGACAGCCCAAATCATGTATAGCCCTGTACACAACATACAAATTGTGTCAGTAGTACAAGAAGTGCCCTATAATGGAAAAATAATAATATAGAAAGAAAATAATTAAAAGTTTTAGAGTTCTCCCTCAATAATTTTTGGGAAAAGGTGTTTCAAATAAAACTCTTTTAGTTCTTCAATCTTAATCTCCCAAGAGTCATCCCGCTGAATTTCAAGAACTACAAAATCTTTCAGCGTCCAGACGACAAAGTAACACTTCTTTCTCAGTGGCCCTGGACTTGGTGCCAGTAAACATGGTCACGTTTCAACACAATTTCTCCATCCTTCTTTTCAAGGTAAAAGTTGCTGGTCTTAATGGCTTCCTCAATAGTCAAATCTCGGTGTGTATAGGGGCACTTAGCCTCTAGAACACTATCTTCTCCAACTAATCCATCAGGAGAGGCACCGAGGACTCCGGAATGGTGTAGCCACACACCTGTTTCCACCACATCCAGGCCATACTTCAGACTGAATGCTTTGATGGCTTCAGATTCATTGCATACCCCTCCATTGAAGAGCTTTCACCCTTGATAGATCGTACTCACCAAGAAGGCGTTTGATTAAGGACGGGGTAACACGCTTGGCATTTAAAACTGAACCAAAGTTACTTGCTGTCAGTCGACCCCTCCTGATCATTTGCCAAGAAGGATTATCCCTTTGTCCAGCAGTAAGGCGGCTTATATCTTTAATAGTTTTCCATTCAACACTGACTTTATTCAGAAAATACTGACGTTGTTCATGGAGGCCTTGCAATTGTAGAAATTCCTCTTGGAAAATAACATCCTCTACTGTAGCAACTGGCAAGGACTTAGACTGAGTCTGTGGTTCAGGGCTCATGAGCCAATAAAGTCCAGTAAATTTACCGTAGTTTTTCAGCCTTTGGAAAAGTTCACTACGTTCTTCACGAGTTGGGTCTCTAAAAAGAGCACGGTATGCAGGTTTTGAAGGAGGAAACATTTCTTGCACTGACGGCATCAACGAGTTTGTGGCTTTTTGCTTTTTCCACTGGCATTCAATGTCTGTCCTACTGAGGTTGTATAGGCCATGAATAAACAAAGCAGCAGCATGACTACACCTAAACATCCCTCGCGGACACTCACAATCCGTTGATTTAATGTTCTTCTCTTCGTCTAAATAAATCTAAAATCGCGGAGAAAACTGGTATTATTTGGGGAACTTTAAGGCGCTTGCAAGTTTTCATATATTAAAGCTTAATTCATGATTGGAAACGCAGCGAAATTACCTTTTAACATAAAAAACAGAGCGAGTTACCGTCGATTGCGTTTAGGCCTTCAAATCGTGAATTGAAGCTTTCTTTGAAATATTTATATTGGATATAAAAACGATCGACATGACTGAGTCAAGCCACAAAATGCATAAAAGCCATTTGGTTGATAGAATCGACAAGAATCAACATGGTTGAAAGTATTGTCCACTTACCGTCACTTTATACACTTTTTTCTTCATGCTGGCGTGAACTTCTCCACGAATAACACCATCACTGAAGGAAAAACTTTCTATGTGATTGGATTGATAATGATTTTCACCTCTTGTTAAGGACTTCTGCTCATCAGAGAAAAAGGAAGCCAACTCCATCCGTTTTGTTTAGACCCAAATTTTTCCGTTGCCACGCAACGTGACGTCATGGCTTTAGTACTCTATTAACATTTTGATTTCAAACTTTGCCTAGTCCCTAGGCCTCATTATTCCACGCGGCCAAAGCGTTTTGGGTCACGTGGTCCGATCGAAAATGTGAGGGCGTTTCCCGACCGTTCGCCTCGGATACGTCACCGAAATGAATTGACCGAGAGGGACTGGGAAAACGCCGTACATGGACTAGGCAAATTTCAAACTGACCTCGGACGCGAAAATTCAGCCACTTATTTAAAAATGCAAGAAGGGAAAACAGATGGTTTTCACTTTTCTCAGGATAGTCACGCTTTGGTCACGCTCCACGTCCAATTTGTATGCCCTGATTGGTCAAAATTTGACAGGTGAGATCATGCGGAAAATTCATACAACATCTTGAAACTTATTTGCTTCAACAGCTGAAGCTGACAGAGTTTTGTGTCAACTTGTGATGTTTTAAATAACTGTCTTTTTCCACTGGATGTACAAAATGAAATACAGCTGCTATCAAGAGTCTTCTGTTATTCATGGCTGGTTTCCTTACTGAAATGCGCTGCTTGTCATAGTCGGAAATCCGATTTCGGATGGCATCGTTTTTGTTTTTCACCTTGCTGGACGCGTAAGCGATTCAGGCCTTACTTGATAGCTTTCAGGAGCTGCATCTCGAAACATGGTAAGCCTGAGTTGTCATTGTATTTATGTCTGTTTTCATGAAGTCGAGCGCAGTTTATGAGGCTAGTTTATGCACGTTTGTATTGGCCGTCGATAAAACCGGAACATGGAACATTCCGGAACATCCCGGAACATGAACTAATAAAAAAATTTCATAAAAAAAAAATAAAAATAATAAAAAAATAAATATTTTTTTAAAAATTAATAATAACACAAAGAGAGAGAGTTTGCGACTCGTGGAGACGGCTGAAATTCAAGTGAAACGCTGTTCCCCCCTATATTTCGAGCCCATGCCTAATTTATCGAAGACACTTGAAGGTTTGCTTATTTTTGTAAACACTATTTTTCAGCTAAATTCACTGAATATTACAGTATCCGTTTGTTAAATGTCCGGGTCAAAGGTGAATAGAAAGGAAAGGCGAGCCGTCCTTCTTTGTTTATTTGTTTTTGTGTTCCACCTTGCTAAATATGGATTTTGAACGTATTGCTAGTAGAAGATAAATCCACGGTTTTAAACGACTCCTTTTATTTGTCAATCATCGCATGGAGTGTAGACGTTCAAAATCTAAATTACAGAGTAGTGTTAGTAAGTGAAAGGAAAATGTTAATTCAAACCAAAGAAACACATTTACCCAGTGGCGTCTCATAGTTCTTCTGACTAGCAAGTCGTGAAGTTGTAAATTACATCTATGACGTCATCTTATTATACTAATTACGAAATGTTCGAAAGTTGCAGCCTTAATTAGCTTGCGCTACATAAATGACATATTTAGCAATACACTCCCCTGTCTGTAATGAGGTTTCAGTAAGTATATTTAAGTAAATTGAGAGTTCACTCATTGTTCATCAATAGGTAGAAGTAATATCAATCGTTGTACAGGTCTCTGCACAGTAACATAGCCTTTGCCTTTATATTTCGTAGAAGGTTCATCTGCATTGAGGTTCTTATATTGCACGTCGACTTTGCGTACTTTTCCATCTGTTCCTGGATGGGTATTTGAGACTTTACCGAGCTTCCACTGTCCTCTTAATAAATTGGAATCTTGGATTAAAACAACGTCTCCTGTCTTCATGTTTCTATGGGAAGTATGCCATTTTTGTCTTATTAATAAACTTGGGAAATAGTCTCTCGTCCACTTCTTCCAAAAGGTAGAGATTAGTGTTTGAACAAATGTGAACCGTTGTCTGTTGCTCGCTTTATCGCCAAAGGGACCACTTGGTGCTCGTGACGTGGCTCTACCAAACAATAGGTCATTCGGGCAAAGATACGCTCCGTCATCAGGTGACGTAGGGTGTCTTCCTATTGGTCTCTCATTAAGTAAGTTGGCGACTTCGAAAAGTACTGTTTGTAACTCCGAGAATGTTAAAATACTATCGCCTATGGAAGCATTAATTGCTCGTTTTACAGATCTAATGAGAGCTTCTGTAACTCCATTTTGCCAGGGTGCGTCTGCGGATGTAAAGATCCATTCAAATCCTTCAGTTACGCCAAAACCTTTTAGATTGTTCCAATCCCAATTCTTGGTGATGTTAGAGAGTTCTTTATTCGCTGCAACGAGTTGAGTACCATTATCAGAGAATAGTTTAGATGGGTAACCATGTAGTGACACGAATCGTCTAAGTACCATTAAAAATTTGTCTGTACTATAATCTGCTGCTATATCCAAGTAGACAGCTCTTGTCCCTAAACAATTGAATATCACTCCATACGCCTTAGATGTTGTTCTTTTCTTTACTTCATCTCGAATTCTGTAGGGTCCAAATAGATCGATTCCCGTACTGTACCAAGGTGGGGCCGGTTTGAGTCTATCAGTTGGAGGGTTGCCCATTACTTGTTCACTGACTCTTTTATCGAGTTTTCTACAAATGACGCATTTGGATTTGATTGATTTCACAAGTTTCAAGAGTTTTGGAATCCAGTATCTGGTGCGTACTTTGCTGGCTGTAGTTAAAACGCCATGATTCCCTATTCTATGTTTATGCTCTATAAATAGATGTGAGAATGGGTGATCGTATGGTATTAGTATCAGTTCTCTCTTGTTGTAGCTCATCTCCATCCATAATTCGCTGCGTCCTCTAATCACATATATACCATCTTCGCGTATCTTAGGGCATAATCGTTTGTATTTTCCGTTTTCGATATCCTTCCCCATGTTCTGTTGAGCTTCGCGAATCCAGAACAATTCAGCCTTTTCCACATCATGTGGGGTGAGTTTGCTTGTCGCGTTTTTTAGAGATGATTTCGGGTTTCTGTCGTAGATTTTCATAATTCTTGCGGTCACTCTTAATAGCTTGTTATAATCTGAGTACTTGGTGATGTCAATTCTTCCTGCAAGGGTATCTTGAAATCTTTCGATATTTGTAACCATCGCTGTCTTGATTCGTTCTGGTAGTTGTGGTGTTAAATAATTGCGAGTTATTGGCCACTCGTCTTCTGGTTGTTTTAGAAATTCGGGTCCTTTCTGCCACATGCTTTTGAGCCCGATATCGCTTGGCTTCTTACCTCTCGTGAGGCAATCAGCGATGTTGTGTTCACTCTCTACCCAGTACCAATCGGTTTGGCTTGTTCCTTCTTGTATTTCTCCTATTCTTGTGGCAGCGAATGTGTTAAATCCGTAGGAATTTTTCTGTATCATAGCATGTACTATTTGTGAGTCAACGATGTGATAAATTCTTTGAAATCGGTACCTACATTCTTTCTCTATGAAGGTCTTGAGGCGTTTGTTCAATACCGCTCCACATAGTTCGATACGATCGATAGATATCTTTTTGATTGGTGCCAGGCGATTCTTAGATAAAATCAGGTTACTTTCAAATTGACCATTTTGTAGTTCCCATCGTACGTATGCGCATGCAGCATAGGCGTCTTGAGATGCATCACTAAATACTATGAGGACAGGTTCTCCGATTGCATCTGAGGGCTTCATACATCTCATAAATCGTATTTGGCTCATATCTTGCAAATCTTTAAAGAAAGTAATCCAGTTCTCTCTATTCTCTTCAGGAATGGGATCATCCCAGTCTAGTTTCTGATCACTTCCCCACAAGTGCCGCATCAGAATTTTCGCTCTTACAGTGAACGGTCCAGCTACTCCAAGAGGATCGTACACACTATTGATCTGTGAGAGAATCATCCTCTTCGTGAGTTGTTGAGAAGGAATTTCAGTGGTTGTGTTGTTTGTGAGTAAAGCAGATGATAATTTGATCTTGACTTCAAAACATAGTTGATCTTCACATGGTCTCCATTTGATCCCAGGCACCTTTTCTGTTGATGTATGTGGTTTCTGTACCATGATTGATTCTTCTTGCTTGCTAATGTCTCCCGAGAATATCCACTCTTTGATTTGAAATCCTCCTTTGATGATAGCTTTCTCTATGTTTTGGCTGAGCTTGCTGGCCATTGTAACGTTATCTTTGCTTTCGATTATATCGTCCATGTAAGTGTTGTTTTGGATTATGTCTGCTGCTTCTGGATATTCATTACGCATCATCTCTGCCGTTTTTCTCAATGCTATAGTGGCGATCGTGCCAGACGGTTTATCTCCAAATGAGACTCGCTGTATTATATAAGTGTCTGGTTCTCTCGTGCTGTTCATGTTACGCCATAGAAATCGGTGAGTATGTTGGTCTAACTCCGACGTTTTCACGGTATGATACATCTTCTTAATGTCGCCTATAAAAGCAACTTTGTTTTCGCGGAAACGTATCAGGACTCCTAACAAGTTGTTGAGCAAGTCGGGACCCTTTGCCCAATACTCGTTTAAGACGTGTCCCATATAGTTCGCGCTGCTGTTGAAAACTATACGGACAGGAGTTGATTTGGATTCTGGCTTGAGCACTTCGTGATGAGCAATGTAATGCGTAGGACCTATGTAGTTCGTCAATTCTTCTTTTGAGAGTTTCCTTGCCACATTTCTTGCCAGCATGTCCTTTATTTGTTCGTCATACACTTTCGCGTGATCTGCGTTTTTTCTTAGTCGTCGTTCGGTAGCAGCTAATTTTGCCATTGCTACTTTCCGGTTGTCAGGAAGATCGTTTGGGTCCTTTATCCAAGGATATTCAGCGGTCCACTTGTTGTCTTCACTGTTGAAAGTTAAATTGCGCTCAATCAATTCCAGTTCCCTTTCTTCCTGTATGGTGTAATCTTTGGCGCCCAAGGAGCATTTTCCACACTTGCATCCCCCGCATTTCGGTTTGCACTGTACACCAAGGGCCTCGATAGTGTAAAAATCTTCGATGTTGACTTTGCCTACAATCGTGTTGACTTTCGCGTTTCTAAGATTATGAGTTATATACACTTCTTTAAGTAGTGGGTGCGTTCCTCCAACACATCTCCCAAAGCGGTTTTTCAGTAATACAAGATGACCAATATTTTGTTCCCTTTCAGGATGATAAGCGGCGTATTCATATCCAATTAATACATCAACTGGACCAGCTGGTCGTGCTATTTCTTCCTTTGTGACGTTTCTAAATAGGTGGACGATGCTTTCTACGTTTACGTGCTCGATGTCAGAGGTGATTTTATTGATGCCATACACTTCAAACTCAACGGCGTGACCTTGCTTGTCCAGAAGTGGTAACTTGTATTTCATTGTTTCAATTTTCTGGTTTTGTCCTCCTATCTTCACGATTGAAAGATTCACTTTAACTCCTTTGAGTTTTTCTTGTTTCGCTTTGGCGTTGGTTATAAAACAAAGTGAGGCTGCGTTGTCCCACATTACATTAGCTGTCCCTTTCTTGGTCTCTACTTTCTGTACTTGTAAGAGGCATGTATCGATGCTTGAGTTGTTACAAACATTTGCTGAAGCAGTAGCTTGCTGGGGTGTGCTTTCATTGCTTGCTGAGGCAATAGCTTGCTGGGGTGTGCTTTCATTGTTTTCGTGAATTGATGGATGATGTTTTCTTGTACAGCCATTCACACCACAATTTCTTTTCATTCTACAAATACGTTGCCTATGGCCGGGCTTAAGACAGGACCAGCACGCTCGCTTTTCTTTGAGAAAATTCTTCCTTTCATCAATCGTCTTAGCTTGATAAAGTCGGCAATTAGAGGTCCAGTGTAAACCGTTAGCATGGATCAGGCATTTCGGTCTGGGTTGTTTGTCATTTTCCTCCTTTTCTTCTGTAATACTTTCCGTGTAGTGTACTGCACCTTTGTGATATGGGTTGCTAGTATTTGCTCGAAGTGTAGCACTCTCGTATTCAATAGCACTTCTTTGACTCTGCAGAAAGTCAAGAAGACTTGGAAATTTGTTGCTTTTATCAACTGGGCTGTCACGAGAGCTTACCACTTCGGACCATTTTCTTTTTATATCTGCCGGGAGTGCTTTCTCTATTACGCTGACCGAACTTGTGGTTGTGATTTCTGTTTCCAAGCCAAGTCTCTTTAGGTCTCTATAACCATCCTCTATGAGCGTTACAAAGTCGATAAAGCGTTTGTCTTCTCCTTCTCTGAGTATTCTAAATCGTTTTATTCCGTCAATGATAACATCGGCGACTTTGGCTGGGTCTCCATATTTCTCGTCTAAAAGGTGCCACATCTCGTCTATGTCGTCGTCGACGCTGTTCACCAATCTCGCTGGCTCCCCGTTAAGACAGGTGCGTAAGACATATGCTGTGTCACTCCTTCGCGTCTGAGTCATAACTTGCTTCTGGAAGTCTCTTTTAAATCTTGGATACTTTCGCAGTTCTCCGTCAAATTGAGGCATTCGTATCTTTTCCAATTGTAGAAACGATGCTGATGAGGTAGTTTCCTGTTTTGTTCCCTTAGCTTCTTCTACATTAGTGTAGCTTACTGCTATTCTCTCCTTTATTTCATGATAACATGTTTGGATTGTGACGATCCAATTCATTTCAGTTTCTGCTGATTCTCTGGATAATAACTGTAGCAATTCTGCGTTTGATTGTTTGCATTCTTGAAATTCGTCTTCTATTTGCGTTTGTAAATCTCTCAGTGCAAAATTAGGAATTTCCTTCGATTTCAACGCGTGCGAAATACTTTTGTACGAAGCTTCGAAAACTGCGCGCGCTGTGTTTCTTCTTGTTCGTGCTTTGTCAACGTATTCTCGACGCTCTGCGTCCTCGCGTGTTGTTTTTTCTTTCAACGTGATTTGTTCCACATATTTGATTTTGCGATTAGTCGCATCATTAAATTTATCTTGGATTTCTGTCATCCACGCTTCTGCCTCTTCAGACTGTTCATCCGGCAATAAGTCAATATAGGTTTCATGCTTACCTTCTAGTTCATCATACGCTTCAGCGAGTATTGCATAATTTGTTTCAACTGGTTCAATTCCTTGATCGTTTTCTATTGACTTGATGAGGAAGTTCCTCTTTCTTGTAAATCGTCCTTTAGCTGTTGTGCGCTTGCTTTTCGCCTTCTCGATTGAAGCTGTGTCCTCGGACATCTATAGTTTTCATTTAGATTTTATGCCAATTCTTTGATACAGATCTAAAGAAACAATCACCCGCACCGCCAACATCTATTGATTGTAAACCAAGTTCACCTAATCTTGACTGTATCAAATTCTCAGAGGAAATAGGAGAGGTCAAGCGCATTGTTGGGCTGTGATTTTGCATAAAAGGTCTAATTATTACTTCATGATGATCAGTGTTGTATTGAGTAGGTCCTGGATTCTTCTCAACATCTTTACTTAGTTTAAAATTCACATATGACTCACACAATTGCAAGAAACAATGATAAATATCGATGTGCTTTACTTTTAGTTTCATTATCCTGTGATAATGCATGCCTGCTAAAGAACGACAACAAATAAGCTTTCTTGGGTATAGGCATTTTATTTAAGTTAATTATCTTTGGATCGCGTTTGTTATTACATTTATATCGTGCATGACTGAAAGTTTTCTCACCTTCTTAACGTAGCGATGGAGTTTTTAAGACTTCGGTATCTCGATCGTTGAAATCTTTTTGAAGACAAATTTCTTCAACATGCTATTCTTGTTGGGACCTCTTCTGGAATTCTGCTCGGTTCACGAGCACGTCTAGATCGCCTTGTAGCACGTTTTTTAAGATGATATAAAGTTAGCTTTGATAAGTGTTCGCTTTGATTCTCGATAAATTTCACGATGGAAGGTTCACTCAATGTAGATAGCTTTGATAAGTCGCTCTTATTCTCGATAAGTTTCACGATGGAAGGTTCACTCTTAAGTGATCGCTCGTAAATTTGTCTCTCCAAATATTCACTCTTAAATTTTCCCTCATAAACTAGTCCATAGTAGAGGTTGGGGAACAAAAAGCTACAATCTTTCTCTTGAATGTCCTCCAGGCCTGCCCTCCAGTGCTTTTGAAAATGGCCGATAAGATTTCAATGAGCGAGCCAAAGTAACGAGCCAGCGATATATCTCAGTCAGCGATGTATCCCTAACAATGTAACGTTGAAAAACGACAGAAATCGTCTGCATTTTAAGACCGGTGCCCGCCTTCGGCTGGCTCCGGTAATAAAAAGAAAAACCGTTCCGAAGAATATTTAGATATTATTTTGGTTGTAGAAAGAAAACTTTGAGCGATTTTCTTGTCGCGAGTTCATCGAGGAAAACAGCAAACACCGGGAAGCCGGCGGCTTAAAATTAAACTTAATTTTTAAGCTTAGACTCAGGATTCTTATAGACACTTAAATACTTGTTTTCGTGAATGAAACTTGTTGTCTCTGTAAATGTTCTACCGAATTATATTTCTGATCTTTTATTTATTGTTAGTTGTCTTTTGCAATTTTCATCGCTTTGCCGTTTGTTTACAGTCGTTCATAAACATCGCTTGCAGGAGTACTCAACGTACCGCACGTATTACACATCGCCGTGACGGTCATAAAACTATCAATAAAAAATAAACACAATAAATTCTTTATTATGTTGGAGCGTAACTCTGTTAAAATTTCTTTGCAAACTTGGTAGGTGACTTTGGAATTTTTTTGAACGGTTTCGCTAAAAGCCCACGCGTGCTTCGATGGTCCTGAATGAATGGAATTAGTCTTGAAAAATTGTGAAACTGACTGCTAATTGTCTGAGGTCAGGCGGTCTGTGTGATAAAAACAGCGCCTCATAGTACTCTTTCACCTCAGATGTGATGTATAAAAAGTATAAAAGGTTGATTTGCACGCACCCAGATTTGTTGACAAGATTTTCCAAACTTAAACTTGTCGAACGTAAAAATTCGGCCTGATTTGTTTTCCAAGAATTTGTTTTCCACACCTAATCTACCGTGATCAAGAGCCATTGTTGCTCTTAAATGTGACCCAAGATGATTGCTAGTGCTATATTTTGGGTGTACATATTAGGCTATCAACTCGATGCAAGATTTGTTTCACTCTAACATCACTTAGCCTGTCCCTCAAAAGTCACACTGTGCCCTTAATTCAACTGATTTGTGGATTACAAGTTTTTTGTTTGTTTTAAATTATAAATTTATTAATCGAGCTTCGCTTTTATCCCTGGCTAAATCTATATATTAAATCGATATAAACTTAGAGTGGCTTTAAGCCGTACTTTCAAAATTCCAAGAGTTTCGGTTAAACGTGACCAAACTAGCTTCATCAATTGTATTAGTTAGTCATCAGTTACCATTATTTCAGCTTCTGTTGCTGTCGAAAGTAGAATTCGCAACGGTTTTATTACAGGGCGATTAAATCATTGTAGTGAGTAAATATAGAATAACAATCTATCGCCCTTTACTTCTGGTAATGATTAAAATACAAAATAAAAGGTTTCACTTGGGACAAACAGCCGCGTGTGCTTTCTTAGCCCACTTTTACCATATTAAAAAAATCCCCTCACCCACTCATCATAACAAGAGAAAATCAAAACAATCCTTTTCCGGACAGCAGTTTAACAAGCTACCATTTTAAACTTACCCCGGGGACAAACTTTCTTACAAAAATGAAGGGGTTGTTCTCCATTAAGGGGACTTGTACTGCTTCGGTCGCGTTGCCCTCAAAAGATCGCCATATTAGAGTTCTCTTCAGGGGCCGTTCTTATATCTCTTGGGGGGTTAGAGGTTCAGCCGCGCCCAAGATATGAGTAATTCTGCTACCTTTTACATTTAAGGATGTTTGTAAACTTTTCCGACGAGCATCCCCGCTACTATTATATTGCTCGGGAATTTTTTTGCTTTTGTTCAGTGCTCTGCCTTTTCAATGAAAATTGTACTATTTAGTAACATAATCTCGGATATTACGAGGAAGGTGGAACGGGGGTCGGGGAACGGGTAGCGAGCACAGGTAGTGGAAAACAGAAAAAAATGGAACAACACAGGGAATGGGTAATGAATTTCGGTTTTCGGTTTCCATTTTTCATTTTCCCGTTTCCGGTGCTAGTTCTAGTAACATTCAGGTCACAAGGTTGTGGTCGTCATTTGGAAGCGAGCAATTTAAAGTTCTTAAAATGTTTCAATATCTCCCTCTCCCTTTGAAACCCCTTTCTTGAAAGGAATTTTCGTGAAGCCTGTTGACTAAACAGATTACCATCAATTAGTTAGCTGGATATTTGAGCAGAGCATTACAATGCGTATTGTTTGGTGGTCCTCAAACCTACCCCAAACGCAAGCTATCAACGTTGTCGATCATTCAGATCAATTTTCTGTGATTTTAATCCTCATAAATATCATCACAGTCAAGCCCTTTTTCCTACTATTAATCTTTGTCGCCTATTTCCCGGTCGTCTACGAATTAAGATCTTCGGTACTGTTTTTACACCTCAGTCTGAAATCTGCGCCTCCTAGATGCGTCGTTGTCAAGATCTCAGGTAATGAACCCAGTCTGTCACAATGCAGAAGAAAGCACCCGACGAAGAGGTAAAATATTCCTTGTTCAAAATCGGCGTTTGGATTGTTCCGGGTTGTCTCATTTTTTTTTTAGGGCAGTAAATATACTCAAGTAATTAGAAAAGCTTTAATTTGTGTTTTCAAAATTTCAAGAGTTGCGTTCAAACGTGTACATCAATTAAATTAAGTTATTCATCATAATAAAAGCCATTTCTTTAGAGGAGAAAAAAGAAAAATTCATCGTTGACCTGGAAGTGATTGTTCTAAATGCTGAGTAAGTATTTGACGTGAATGTTTCAGTTGTTTCAGAACTGCGTTCAAATAGTTATCTGATGAGTGACTGAATAAAGCAAATTATAGTTAGAATGGCTATTTCTGAAAAAATGTCAATAGGCTCAATTAAGTTTACTATCTTTTGTCTAATTTGATCGTGACCTTCGCTTTCACATTCAGCCCTCCAATAGTAAAACACGATTATTGAACAAGTTTCTTTTCTTTTTTTCAAAAGTAAAGAATGACGGTGCATTAGGACGGATAACAGACAATATAGTTCCTTACAACACAGCGTTTCAAACTTTTATGTACGAAGATGAAGGTGGCATCTTTGAAGATTGTTTTCATTGCCTTGGCTCTTAACGCCATCCCACCCAAGTACGGTGGCTTGGGGCAGCAAAGCCTCTTCGACTTCAGCAGCTACGAGTATTCTGTCGCGCTGCCCCCAAAGGCTGATGAATTACCCCTACTAGAAATAGCTAGCAAATTTGAGAAGATAAATTATTTCAAGGTGCAACGTCACTGACATAGCTTTGAAAATAGGTCTTCGTTGCAGAATGGGTGCGGTTATACTAAACCTTTTCCCTGGATAGGAAAGTGAGCTTGGGCTGACTCTGGATTTTGATCTCATTTGATGCTTGCAGTAAAACTGCCAAGGGGAGAAATATCATCACTCCATTACGTGGTAAACGTCCCTGTAAACATGAAAGACTGATATAAAAAGGACATTTTTGGGTCATTCTCATTCTTATTGTCCAACTTTGTAATATTTCGACGAAAAAAAAAATGAGAGCAAAGCCTGGTCTACAATAGGACATCCCAGTAAAATAAATTTGGGCGGTTATTTTTTGAACAAAAGTCAATATATTGACCACAGCAAGTTTACTTATTCTTTTGATCTAATGAGATTAGACCTTCGCTGTCACATTTAACACCACTAGTCTTAAAACACGATAATCGACAAGTTAATTTTACTATTTTTTCTGCCAAAAAAGAGGCCAAAAGAGGCCTCTGTTCGCAGAGAAACGGACGTTGTAAGTAAGTAAAAGCTTTATTAATGTGTCAATGTATTTAGTTTTCTCAACTAATTGGGGACACATACAAAAAAAAGTAAAAATTATTTACAAATAAGAAATGATAATAATAATGTATATACAATTAAAATATGTAGTGTGTGTAAATTTTGTAATAAAACAATAGGAATATAAAAGGTAGTCTCTAAGAATTGCAAAGATTACAACAGCTATTGTTGTTGTTTAAGAGTGACGTTAGGTCTTTTTTCCTAATGTTCTTTTTGAAAGATTCAATATTTAAGGAGCCTTTCAATTTAATATCTCGTTTCGACCATATATAAAGTCCTTGATATCTAAGAGAATGTCGGAATATCAAAATCACTGTTTCTTAGTGAATAACTAGTGCTTTTACGCTTAAATAGTCCGTTAACAATACTCGGTGCGAGGCCATATTTTACTTTGTACATTAATACAGCGATATCTTGTAGTCTTCGATTTAGTAGTGAAGGTAACTCTGCACGAACCAGAAGGTTTTCGTATGATTCTGAATGGGAGTTAAATACTGCTCTAAGTGCGCGTTCTTGAATCCGCTCTATTTTTCTACTGTCAGAAGATCTACAGTTATGCCATACCAGATGGCAATATGTTAGGTGAGGCAGGATGGATGATTTGTAGATTATCAGTTTGGCTTTGCATGGTATCAAATTTCGCAGTCTCAATAAGACACCAACTTTTTGACTGGCTTTTATGCAAATGTTACTGATATGGCTGGCGAAATTAAGCTTGTCACCTATTTCAACTCCAAGTAATTTGATTTGCGAAGTGTTGGCAATGATCTGATCTTCAATCTGTAGGGCCTCAGTCTGTTTATCCGAGTCAATGTTTCTTGGATTGATAGTAAGACATTGAAACTTCTCTGTGTTGGCAAGTAGAAAGTTATTCCTGTACAATGACAAGGCTAACTTTCCCTGATATTGTAGCCTGGAAGATGCGATGTTGTAGTCCGACCCTGTTACATATAGCTGATGGTCGTCAGCATACATGAAAAGGTTTGTATCTTTAACCAACATGGTCATGTCATTCTGGAATAAGTTCCATAGTAATGGCCCAAATGAAGATCCCTGAGGACAACCACGTGACATTTTAGACCATTCACTTCTAGAGGGGGGCATGGGGGTTTACGATATTGCGGTATTGGGCTTTTCTTCATGCGGTATTTCGGTAATTTTGATTTTAACGTGCGGTATTGCGGTATCATCTAGCCTTGCGGTATGCGGTATTTCATCATTTTGGCTGACGGTATTCGGGGAAATATGATTGTTCACGGTATTACGGTACGGTTGTTTGCGTTTTCCTTTCGATACTGTACAATACGCAAAACAAAACACAGTAAGACATAAAGGTCAATAAAAGTTAATATGTAGAAGTCTTTATGCATAATAGTAAATGATTACACCATTTGTGGGTCATTTTGTGACAGTTAATGGTCTATAATATTGATCAATATACAATAAGATCAGGGTAGTAGCAAGGTATATTTTTTTCAAACTGATCCCGTTTTTTGACCTAATTTTTTGATCCCTGATCCCAAAATCGCTGTAAATTTTGATCCCTGATCCCGTAAAAATACTTGATCCCACAAGTTTCCCTATATAATTTTGCGTAAAATGGGTTTGACAGACCTACACAACTCCCCAGCGCGTGTTTAAAATATCCTTTTTCATAGTTTGGCTCTCATGAGTATGTCTTTGAGCGCCTCCCTCTTTTGTACGATATGAGGGGCGGATTTTTGTAGATTTCGCTCAGTAATGGTTGTTGTTCTATTAAATGCCAGTTTTTCATGAGAATTTGCTTTAGGTCAAGCACTTGTGGTTGATATTGTGTGACAGAAGGCAAGATTCGTAGGTTTCTCTTTTGTTTCTGTTGAAGGGTTAGTTTCCTGTCTTTGAAATTAACCTCTGAAAGGATTGTGTTAATGAGATCCTCTGGGTAACCTCTCTGTAGCAGATGTGATTTGAAGTTTGTAATTTTCTCTTCAAACATTATTTTAGAAGAGTTTGTTCTGAGAAGTCTTAGGGCCTCTTTGAATAATAATGAACTAATGAAGCCTTTTTTATTTCCTTGAGGGGCAGGATTTAAAATGCGTATTAATATTGAAATGTCTCAGTTGGTTTAAAATGAATCCGCACATCAAGGATTGCGTCTCTTTCGAATCTTGCGCCTTTGTAGAAGCAGGTGACCAGGAATGTTGTCTCCTTATCGGAAATTTCAGCCGTAAATTTGATCGTAGGATGATGATTGTTCGCACGTTCAATGAACTGCTCTATTGTCTCTGTTAATAGTTCAGAGCGAGAATATGTCGTCTATAAAACGTTTCCAAACGAGCGGTTTTAGTTCGCTTTGGCTTAGGATTTCGCTCTCTACCTTATTCATGAATCAATATATTTAGAAAAGGCGACTGCCATTTTCGTGCCTATGGCTGTACCATGTGTTTGAAGGTAGTTTTTCCATAAAACTGGAATGAGTTTTCTTCAAGAATTAGCCTTAGCGATTGTTCTAGTAATTGTGTAGGGATAGGAGGTTTGTTTATGTAGAATGTTTTGTATATACGTATGCTCTGCATACCGTGTTTATTCCCTCCTCTTGAGGTATATTTGTATAAAGGCTCGTTGCGTCCATTGAAACAAGTACGACGTCCTCTGGGACTTTGTTGTACTATAGCCTGAAGGAGTTTGTCGATGAATGATGACAATTTCTCTGTTGGGCCATCACACCCTGATACTATCGGTCTGCCAACTGGGTTCGGCTTGTGTATCTTAGTGAGGGTGTAAAATTCTGGAATTCGACGCGGATTTGGTGTTTTACAAAGCCAAATTGCATTGTTGTATCCATCTTCTTTCGCGAGATCATAATTGCCTTTCTCGACGGCCTGCTTAAACTCGAGAAATCATCTCGCAAAATGACGCCTAAATCACAGATAAATCAGCTCGGAACGACACCAAACATGACACGTGACCCAGTTAACATTTGGTTTGAACTGTGAACTGTTATTGAAGCATTTAAAGTAGAACTTCCATAACTCTAACTCGCTTGACTCTAAATCCACGCTAATTCGAACTAAATTTAATTTGCCTTCTGTCCATATTTCAGTAATTTTTACCCTGATAACTGGAATTCCCTCCAGTTCCCCTACTGGTCCGAAATGTTTTTTATCCTCCCTTGGGGGTTTGAGTTTAGCGTGGTTCGCCAGTATGCCAGGACGTTAAAATCGTCATTTCGAAGCAATCCTAACCGCCGCAGTATTCACCTGTATTTAAAAAATCTGTATAGTTTATATTCTTTGAAGAAAGGGTACTGTTTAATGATAGGTCAAAGAGATAATGCATCACTCCCGATGCGATCAATTGTTAGGATCTGTTCTCAGTATGAACTAGTATGCCAGAGTATGCAGAGCTATGGCCAGTCTCTTCAGAAATTCTCGAGCGATCCTCAGCGTACTTGTGTCTTAATATTGTAATATTGTCAAAAAGAAAAAAATCGATACTAAGGAAAAATAAAGTATTGTACTAACCTACTTGATGATCTCCTCGAACTTCGTTGGTAGCGTGACTTAAAAGTTCGTGAAATTAAATTTAGCGAAAAATGCTGCAGATTTCAGCAAGTACCATAGCCTGCGAAGCGCAGACGTATTTCCGGTCGTCGCTTCTCTCCCTCCGAAAATAACGTCTGCGAACCCGAGCAGCAAAACGATTTCCGTGACGTAAACTTTTTGTTATGATGTTGGCCAATCAGATAAAAGGATAGAATACGGCTCGAGTGCCCCCTCGCGACCTCGCGCACTGGCGTGTCTTGGATTTTGGCGAGAGATACCAAATACGCTTTGGAACGGGAATTTTACGATCTATAACAAGGTTTCCTGCGACGTTGAATGCTGACTTCTTTATGAAGCGAAGGCTTCTCAAGCTACGAATGTGATGTGGGCTTTTGGTATAATTTCGCTTTATAAAATATGGTAGTACGTGACATAAACAAAACATGGACAAAATAATCGCTACAGCGAAAGGAAAATAATATAGCTTTAATAATGACATCGCGCTCAGACTCGCGATTTATTTCAATTTAACCAGCGCTGGCAAAAGGTGGTGAATCGATTGTACAGACACATCCTTGACTGATTCAGAAATCTCTGATAATCGCTCGTTAAAAATTCAAAATTCCAATAGCATCGCCACAAAACAATGATTTGAGGGCCGGACCCAGCGTGAAATAAACATTTACAATCAACTGATCATAGTCAAGATGACATTTCACCTATGACGCTTCCGAATCGACTCATCTTATAAAAGCTATGGAAATTAAAACTTTGAAAAGAACATGTATTTAATGAAATATAAGAACAAATATAAACTGCTTTCGATCTGATCAACTTGAAGTTCTGTCTGAACCAAGAAGTAATCACGCATGGGAAAGAAATCAATTACCACATGTCCTAGCTTTTAGAGATAACGAAAGATACTAAAAAATATCTATAGAGGCACACGTAAAAATATCGAAGAGTTCTCCAAAGCATACTTTCCTGCGAGGAACCAGAAAGGAACAGAAGCAACAAACGGCATGATGCGTCCTACTGTCGTTAGGACAATGATCGTTTCGAATGTCATCAAAACAAGAAGGTGTGATAAATCATCGTCTCCGTAGGCAAATTAACAAGAAAATTTCTAAAAAATATCTATAGCGGCACACCAAAAAATTTCGAAGAGTTCTCCAAAGCATACTTTCCTGCGAGGAACCAGAAAGGAACAGAAGCAACAAACGGCATGATGCGTCTACTGTCGTTAGAACAATTATCGTTTCGAATGTGATCAAAACAACAAGGTGTGATAAATCATCGTCTCCGTAGGCAAATAGATAAAAAAATTTCCTCTGCTCTTATCTTCAATATGAATCCTCTCGGTGCTTATTTCATCAATCAGCCCCACAATCCAGGCAAACAAACTTTCATAAACGCGTCGTCCTGAGGAAAAAGGGCGGCTGTACACAGGCTTCGCCGTCCTTTCAATTTCGACTTGTAAACATATCCAACAGCACCACGCACGATCTCACGATCTTGCGAGAGGTCTCGCGAGTTAGTTCCTTGATTTTAAGAGCTAAATTGTGATTGGCTAAAAAGGTTTTACGTCACGGAAATCGTTTTGCTGCTCGGGTTCGCAGACGTTATTTTTCGGAGGGAGAGAAGCGACGACCGGAAATACGTCTGGGCTTCGCAGGCTACAAGTACCAAAGCGGTAAGTCAAAATTAAAATCACTTTACCTTCGACGTGAGCGATCGTCCTTCTTTTTCTTTTTCCCCATGGTTTGTAAACGAAATACACACAAGTATAGCGAACAAGTTGCCACAATGTTCTCGACGGCCGAAAACGGTGAGACAAAAAGTCAACATATATAAATGGACCAACGTGATCACTATGTGTGCTATGGTGCAAATGATGTTATCCAGGGCACAGACGAGACAACAGCTGCAGAGACAATTATGAAATCGAATGCCGGAAATTCGAAAATTATCAACGACTGCGTGACAAGAAAGAACGGAGGATAGCGCTAATAACATGTAATAAGCCGTTCTAGATGCAAAAAAACAAAAAATTTAAAAAATCCAAAATCCCAATTTTTTTGTGATTTTAATCATTATCACACTATCAGTCTGATCCCTGATTCTATGAACAACGGCGCTGATCCCGATCCCAAGGCCGTGATCCCTGATCCTAAGGATGTGATCCCTGATTCCACCCTGTTTCAGACCTTTGATCCCTGATCCCATATACCTTGCTACTACCCTGATAAGATTGCTGTTGCACCCAATGACAATGAGTTGTCTCAAGTTACCTTACCAGGCTTTTCAATCTGTGAACGTGTGCCGGTAATTCGAGGTCTTAGGTTGAAGACGGCGAAGTCATCTTTAACTGTGTGGTAATTTTTTTATGAAGAGGGCAAAGGAGGCGAACATTATCGCAAGAAAAAATAAGTTTAGATGCCGGGTTCGAGTACGGAAAAACGGCTGGTAAAGGCAAAAGAGAGGATTTGGTAAATTGGTAAGACTGGCCCACACTTCTGACAATTGACCCGGAAAATAGGCGATATGCGTGTTTTGACTACCACTACCACGAATACCAGAATCCTTTACGATTTTCCTGTTTTGTGCAAGTTAGAGTGTTAAATTTGTTATATAACGCTTTGGAATTAACAAATTTAATACGAAAGGGAAAACTAAATGTATTCAAGTAGTAGTAGTAGTTGTAGACGGTTCACAGTCCCCTATTTTTCCGTAAGACCGTCGAGATCGAGCGCTTTGCGTTAGTAGCCTGCGTTGCAAGCGTTTCCGCGCGAGTTCGTCGAGAAAGTTGAGACGAGAGCAAAAAAAAATAGATTTCGGGGGAGGGGTGGGGAGAGAAGGAAACTTCTTCTTTCCTCTTCTCCCCTCCCCTTTCCATTTTTTTTTTTTGCTCCCGCCCTAACTTTCGCGCTATAACTAGCTTACCGTAAATCCTCTACTTGAGGGGGGAGGGGCGGGGGGGCTTAATAGAGACGGAGGGCTTATTTAATTTAAAAACGACGATGGTATCAGTATGCGATAAAGAACTAGCATACAAAGTGGAAAAGCTCAAGTACAAGACGTTTTAGGTCATGCAGCCGAGAAATGGTATCAAATCCGATCTTCCATTTGGTAAATAAACCATCCCGGATCAGTCCACACGAAGTTTTACAGTCGTGATTAATTAATACAGTCTATCATTTATTAGTGAAGAGTAAATAGGGGAGGGGAGGGGGGGCTTAATAGAGAGGAGGGGGCTTATTAACTTTCTTCCCCTGAAAAGGGGGGGCTTATTAGAGGGAGGGGGCTTATTTGAGAATGGGGCTTAATAGAGGATTTACGGAATAACTCGACTGGAAACGCTTGCTACGCAGGCTATGCGTTACTGGCGGCCATCTTGGTTTCATATGTACCGAGGGAGCAGGCGTCGGGGATTTTAGGGGGTAACGCAAAGTATTCCATCTCGACGGTCTCACGCAAAAAAAGGGAACTGCTGGTTGCAGTAATAATGTCGCCATCATGCAAATGGCCTTTTAGAAAACCAGTTTAGGATAAGAGAATTGTTATTTACTATTAGGACTCTATTAGGGCTCACACCTCACTGCATGCTTTTCGTTTTGTATACACCTACCAAAAGGTCCAAAAGGTTGAATTAACGAATGAAATTTAGTTTTCAGTGAAAATTTGCGAAAAATTTGCGAACTACCAAAAAAACAAACAAACATCTTTGTGCATAAATACCTGAGATAATTAAACTCCGTGGCTAGATGGAAGCAACCATAAGTATGCGGAACCGATTATAAATGTAATTAAAATATGCGGTATCGGTATTTAGTCGATTTTCGACGCGGTATTTCGGTATTTGCCATTTTTTCGTACGGTATTGCGGTATTGCGTACCCCGTAATGTCCCCCTCTTCTAATACTGCCTAGTTTTACGCGAAAGTATCTGTCATTCAGAAACGATCGAATTAGATCCAATGATTGATTAGTGAACCCATATTCTTTGAGCTTCTAGAGAGTCAAAAGCCTTACTCATGTCTGTAGATAGAATGGTCACTAGTTCTTTTCTGTCGATAGCATGTTTCCAGTCCTCTGTAAGTCTTACTAGTGTCGTTTCACAACTGTGATTCTTTCTGTATGCTGTCAATCTTGGAGATAGAGTAGGGTCAAAATAATGAGTTATTTGTTTGCTAAGCAGTGATTCAAAAACCTTGTCAATAATCGATAGCGTCGTGAGAGGTCGATAATTTTCTACATTATGCTTGTCCCCTTTCTTGAAAATAGGAGTGAGTTCTCCCCTTTTCCATATGGCTGGCCAGTTGCTATTTTCAATACATCTGTTGTAAAGATTCGTCACTGATGGTGCGATACCCTCTGCAACTTTCTTCATTAATTTAGGCATTAGTCCAGTGTCACTACAAGATTTTCGAGGATTGAGGTTTTCAAATAAATCTTGTAAGTCTTTTGTATTTATGTGTTTGAATTGAAATGAAGAGTTACTATAGATGGTTTCGATCATTTGAACACTACTGTGGTTGTTAAATTCATTTTCAGTTAAACTGATCACATGGTTGCCACCGATATCAGATGCAATAGTGGAGAAATAGTTAGTGAGAGTCTCAGCAACTTGCCTTTGGTCTTCAATAATGCCATCCTCATGTTTGTTTTTAAGGAATATTGGATTAGCATCTTTTGTTTTGTTGTTCAGGAACGGTCGAAATGTATTGAAAAAGTCATGTGGTTTGGACTTCATTTC
The DNA here is from genome assembly GCA_038088405.1 of Porites divaricata. NCBI lineage: Eukaryota > Metazoa > Cnidaria > Anthozoa > Scleractinia > Poritidae > Porites > Porites divaricata. The sequence continues at coordinate 6,031,422 of JBBMOI010000005.1, forward strand.
TTCAGACTTTTTGTACCAGTATGCAGTAAGAGCTTTCCTTCGTTCACGAGTAGCAATATTTCGATATTTCTTTTTAAGTTCAAAGTTTTCTGCTGTGCGGTCTTTTGCAAATTGAATAGTATATTTCCTCTTGTTTCTAATAGCCGTTTTCCATTCTTTAGACATGAAACATAAATCTCTTTCACGAACCCGTTTCTTTCTCATGGGAGCATGTTCATTTGCAATACTATCAAAAAGATTTCTCCAATAGTCATAGGCATCATCTAAATCGTCAAAGATTTCACCAACATACCATGGAGCATCAAGTAGATCCTTGTTAAAGTTGTCAAAGTCAGTAGTTTTAGTTTGTCGATGGATAAGAGTCTTGGTTGTATGTTTTTTAACCTTTTCTGTCATTTCGCCATAAATTATACAGTGATCACTGATCTCGGGTTGGATACACTGCAGTTCTTGAACAGATCAGGGTTATTTGTAAGCATTACATCAATGAGTGTTTGCGAGTTTGCCGTGACCCTTGTTGGTTCATTTATGAGGCAGTGTAGGTCATTGACTTCTTCTAGTTCCCTCAGAATTTTTCCCTCGCTACGATCTAACCGTAGTCTGTCTAGATTTAAGTCACCAACAATAATAACAGTTTTCTTTTTGAAACACGCCCATTGACAGATGCTGTTTAATTCACTCTCTACTCTTTGAAGGTAGTTTCCGCAAGTTTTACTTTCTTTCTTGGAGCTATTAGGCGGTCTGTAAATTGATAGTATCAGGATATCTTGTCTGCCTATTTTAACATCAACTGCTATAGCTTCTAATGCTTTATAAGTTGTCGGCAGAGTGAGCTTTTCTTGATGGAATTGTTGTTGATGTATAGACAAGTAGGCCACCCCCATGGAAAACAGACATTAGTTGTTTACTTCGAAACATTTCAGAGATAAGAATATGTAAATAGTATGGGTACTCTTTTGAGAATTTGGACGTACTTTTTTCAAAGTTTGATCCTTTCAGTCTTCACATATGCTATTTTTTCTGTATGCTATTGAGGTTTGTAAGGTAAGTAGAATTGATAAGCTCTTTGCTAGGTATTTTAAGTTAGGTTGCTGCTTAAAGCTCTAAAGTAACCTGGATATTCCTCGCAATAGATACCTATATGAAGTTATGGCGAAGAATCACTTCCACCAACACTGCGTTGAGCGACCTTTAACCTCCCCAGTGAACACGGCAGATGAAAACTAGGTCGCATAATTATATTCTACCTAATGTTCGCACAAATCGTTTTAAATCGGTTTTTATGAATAGATGTCTTTTTAATAGTAACTAACATTTATTTATTCGTTTTTCTTATGTCTTTTTTTCCCATATTCATTTTCTTGCCATGCATGTAAATTGTTGCACGTATGTTTGAACAATGAATGATTTTTAATAAAGACCTTTATTATTGCTATTATTATTGTCCTCACATAATGTTTGCTTAGAGTCTCTAGGGCCGGGATCAAACCATGATCCTGAGGCACTAGGGGGTAGCCAGTTTTTAGATTGATAACACCCTCCTCAGAATGTGTGCAGTACCTAGCAAGGTTATCTTTTGTAGTTCACTGATGCTTAATTGGCCGGGGATTCTTCCAAGATAAGCTTCTAGTCCCTTTTTGATAGCTCCAAGTGCTCCAATGATAACTGGTATCGTTTCCGTTCTCATGCCCCACATTCGGCTTGTTTCAATTTCCAAGTCCTTATATTTGGATAGTTTTTCAGTAACTTTCACGGATGTGTTTCTGTCCGATGGTACTGCCATGTCAATGAATTTACAGGTTTTCGTTTTGTGGTCTTTGATCACTATATCGGGTCTGTTGGCTGTTATTTTCCTGTCTGTGTGTATTGGCATGTCCCATAATATTGTGACATCCTCGTTTTCTGTAACTGTTTGTGGCTCATGGTCATACCACTTTTCTGATGTCTTGATATTATAGTTGTGACAGACTTTCCAGTGTATATACGCGGCTGCTTTATCGTGTCTGTGAGTATATTCTGTTTTCGCAAGTTCAGGACACCCAGACACGATATGGTCGATTGTTTCGTCATATTTGTTACACATCCTGCATAGGGGGCTAGTACCGTCTTTGATAATGTTGGCGTGGTATGATCTGGTAGCTAGGCTTTGGTCTTGGGCTGCGACTATGAATCCTTCCGTTTCTGCCTTCAGTCCACTGCTTTTGAGCCACTGGTTGGTTTTGTGGTGGTCAACATCTGCTTCCTTTATTCTCTTTGGGTATCTTCCATGTAGGGCTTTGTCCTCCCACTGCTTTGTTAATTTTTCTTGAGTCTTATTTCGTGCCATTTGTTTGATTCTCTTTGCATATTTGATGGTTATTTCTTCTGCTTGTTTATCTGGTGTTGTTAAGTCTAGTTCTTGTTTGAATTGTTCTGCTTGCCTTTGTATAGAGTACAATTTCTTTCTGCCGTCATGTTCTTGCACTAGCTCGATTAGGGCATCATCTGTGTTCTTTAGGTATGTGTCGAGCCCTATCGTGGTTGTTTTGTAAGAGGCTTCTTATTGGATAAGACCCCTCCCACCAGTATTTCTTGGGAGGTAGAGTCTGTCTACATCTGCTTTTGTGTGATGCATTTTTGATAGGGTGAGTAGTTTTCTTGTTTTTGTGTCTAACCTCTTGATTTCACTCGTCTTCCAGTCGATTATGTTAAAACTGTAGGTCACCACTGGGATAGCTAAGTTGTTAATTGCCTCAAATCTGTTGGCAGCATTGAGCTCAGTTTTTAGGACCATCCTTACTCTGCGGTAGTATTCCTTCCTCACTCTTTCTTTCATCTTGGCATGCTGTATACCGTCACCTTCATCCTCGCCAAGGTATTTATATGTGTCCTCTTGGTCTAGTTCTTTGATACAGGTGTCAATGTCAAGCTGTAAATCGGAAGTTTCTGTCAGCTTTCCTCTTTTGAATGTGGCTTTAGCGCATTTATCCAACCCAAATTCCATCTTAATATCATTGCTGAATGTCTTTACAATGTTGAGTAGGCCGGTTTGCTGGCTGTCGCTTTTTGCATATGTTTTTAGGTCGTCCATATAAAAGAGGTGGCTGACTGTTCTACCCTGGGTTTCATAACCATAAGTGGTTGCCTTTAGTAATGAGCTCAGTGGAGCAAGGGCAAGACAGAACAGAAGTGGAGAGAGAGAGTCTCCTTGAAAGATTCCACTTTTGATACTGATTATCATTGCTGAATGTCTTTACAATGTTGAGTAGGCCGGTTTGCTGGCTGTCGCTTTTTGCATATGTTTTTAGGTCGTCCATATAAAAGAGGTGGCTGACTGTTCTACCCTGGGTTTCATAACCATAAGTGGTTGCCTTTAGTAATGAGCTCAGTGGAGCAAGGGCAAGACAGAACAGAAGTGGAGAGAGAGAGTCTCCTTGAAAGATTCCACTTTTGATACTGATAGACCTTGATGTCATTGACCCTTGAGCATGGTTGAGGCGTAAAGTTGTCTTCCAACATTTCATGCTTTCTGTGATAAAGTTGACAGTCACAGGGCAGATCTTATAGATTTCCATGCACTTTATTATCCACGTATGAGGTACACTATCTTATTGTTATTATTATTATTATTATTATTATTATTATTGCGTCGACGAAGGAGACGCTTCCTAATTAAGAGCGTGTCTCCGTAAAAACCGACCAGTGATTTCGGATCAAAAAATTAATTTTCCCTATATTCTTGGGATATTAAAGTCTTTACCTGATTAGTTACAAAAATGCATTTTGTTTGACCGAAAATGCGAAATATAATTTTTTACGAATTTTTGAATTTTCGACCGGTTGGCACCGGCGCCATAGCCTTTGAAACTGCAAAAATCGCCTACATTGCCGGTGCTACAGAAAACAAGCAACTCGTTCAAGAAGACCGATTTTCTTTTTAATATAGGGATACACCACTCTAGATGTCCTAGCCATATCACAGTTCCGAATTATTTATAAATTTTAACGGCAAGAATCTTTTTTCTTGCACGCGTTATCGGCCTTCCATCAAAACACGAAAATAGCTCAACTTTGAGGGCAGTTTAAAAAAGTGTGGCACCTGTCTCAAACTTGCTATCTGTATTAATACAAACTAGAAATGATAGTAAAACGTAAAAAGGAATAAAACTTTTGTGCTCTTTACGTTTTCGAACTTGACCGCCGTTTGAATTTACAGAAATTTCGAAGACAAGATAATCAACGAACACTTGCCTTGTTATTCTCCTCCTTTAACTTCGCTGTTTGTAATGTCCTTCTTGGTTTGTGGAGGAAACTATTGTGCCTGAAGCAATCGCTTTTACTATACAAATATTGGTTTTCTTAACATTAGTCCTCCAAAGGCATTTTTTGTCTTGTTTGTGGTAAAAGTAATGGCACTCGTTGCTGGCCGCGAGCGTGACACGGTTGTTTCGTGACAGTCAAATTTTTTTCCGCTGTTTGTTAGATGTAATTGCCTTTGAATCGCCATACATCGATAAATTTACTTCTTTAGTTTAAGGTAGATGCATTGAAAAAATTGACTCGACACATTTTAGAGAAGGAAATTGAGAATCCGCTAAAACGCTACCAAGAGAGAATGAGATGACGCTACTAAAGTTCGTTCCAGGCCCCACTGTTGCGCGGAAAATCATTGGACTGGACTAACACGTCGAGGATTTTTTTTAAATGTTTCTACGTAATTATGTATAGGTAATAAAACCCAATAAAGCCAATAAAAATGTGTACAGCTCTATAAAATGATTCACAAGGGCTAACGTACTGGGCCGTGGCCACGAAACGTGAACTCTTGCCCTCTTTATTTGTCACATAATTATGCATCCGAAGAGCTCATGCAGCTTTTGTAGCTTTTCCATCAGGTAGCGTAAGCATTAAGACTAAGAACCTGGGTCTTAAGGTTTCTTGTTAGCGCATATTTTTATGCCTGTAGAAGAGCAAGCAAGGCACTGGAAGGATTTTTGTTGTTTCGATCTGACAATGGAGCGCATGATCTAAATCGTTGATCCCCAACGTTTGGCGCTATTACTTCAGCAATGCATATTTCTTTTTCCATGTCTGTTACTTCATTCCACCTGCCTCATAGTATGCCCTTGTCAATGATTCTTTCTTTATTGTCAAATTTTCGCGTTGTTTCCTGAGTCACGTGCATCTACTCTAGTAAAAGCGGAAATGTCGATTAATATTAAATTGACTTTCAAGAATACTAGAAATCTGGATGCAGAAAAAAGAAAAAGTTTGTAAAAACCTTCCGTGCAAATTTAACATAAAGCAAAAATCCAGAACTTCTTTGTAAATATAACCTAGCCTGCGTAGCATGGCGGTTTTGTTGCGCGAACGATCATTGCTCCCGCCCCAATCTCCTCGCGGTTTCACAGCCATCGTCCGCCTTCAGGCTAATAAGTAACACGGAAAGGAAAGAAGACGAAAAAAGGATTGGAGGTCACATTTGGAGATCGACCTCGGGACTTCTCCCATAGCAGGCCGCGCAATAACCAACTGTACCAATACTTTCCCCTCAAAAGCAAGTCAAACGCAAAGTAGCCGTAGAAAGCCTACCTGACCGAGTAGGAATTATGATCCTTTTTTAGCTTTTCATTGCTCCTAAATGAAGAAGATATCGACACCTTCTTAAAGGGCGCCAGTTTCGAGCCAGTTGCAGGCCAGATTTTTTGATCAGTTATGTCTCACACAAAGGAACAGACCCGCCCTGTCACGAATATCAGTTCTTATTTTAAGTGGTTCGTTATATCTTCCTGTCATTTTCACAACGTACATACTGAATATTTCGGACCTCGAGAATCTCTTCAAGGAGAATTTCCCAAGTCCGAGAAGGAAAACTTTGATGAAGAAATTACTACCCCTTGTCTGCTTGGTGTCCCGGGGGGGTACTCCCTTACAAGAGCCTAATGGGGATGTGCCGCTGGATGGGGTAGCATTTTCACAACTGGAGTGACTATTATGGGGTCGCATTTTTAATAGCGTTACTAGAATGGGGTCGCAAATTTTCGAATTTTGGGGATAACTAGGGAATCAAAATGGGAAGATTCTCGGTTAAAAAGATCAGGAAGTTGTTTATTAAATTTAACAATAAGCTTGCATGGCCCGGCTTTTTAAGGGACTGACAAGGTAGATGCATAAATTGAAAGTGACTAAGTTGGGATCGCAAAAATTACATTTTCCAAAATGTGACTGAGATGGGGTCTATAATTGGCCGAAAAATAGACTAAAATGGGGTGGGGGCTCTGAGAGGCCAGCGGCACATACCCAGCAAACATCAACCCAAGTAACCCCCCCCCCCCCCCCCCCCGCCCGGGTTGGTGTCCAGTCCACGAGGACTGGGCATGAAATACAAAGTCACGCATACAACTACGCATACAGTATTTCAAATAGATAACCGAGCTAAATCGCTTTGTTAGCGTCTTATCGCGTCACATTTGCGAACAAATTAGTTTTATTTGCCCAAGAAATTTTACTGCCATATCTTGAGGAGTCGATCTTAATGAAAAACTATTTTTAGCAAAGACCTCGAGGTCGGGTGTCACGAACCAGTCACGCTCGCGGATACGACATTTTACAAACCAGATAACATAGCAACAAAACAGGTATAAACGTGGAATCATCGGTCAATATAGTTTCAAATGATTAAGAAATAACCTTAACATGAAAAAGATCTAAGGTTAGATCCATCAAACCATCAAGTGAAGTTGGACTTTCACGAGCAAAGCGACAAGGCAAGTGTTCGTTAATTATCAGGTCTTCAAAATTTCTGTAAATTCAAACGGCGGTCAAGTTCGAAAACGTAAAGAGCACAAAAATTTTATTCCTTTTTACGTTTTACTATCATTTCTAGTTTGTATTAATACAGATAGCAAAGTTCAGACAGGTGCCACACTTTTTTAAACTGCCCTCAAAGTTGAGCTATTTTCGTGTTTTGATGGAAGGCCGATAACACGTGCAAGAAAAAAGATTCTTGCCGTTAAAATGAATAAATAATTCGGAACTGTGATATGGCTAGGACATCTAGAGTGGTGTATCCGTGTATTAAAAAGAAAATCAGTCTTCTTGAACGAGTTGCTTGTTTTCTGTAGCGCCGGCAACGTAGGCGATTTTTGCAGCTTCAAAGGCTATGGCGCCGGTGCCAATCGGTCGAAAATTCAAAAATTCGTAAAAAATTATATTTCGCATTGTCGGTCAAACAAAATGCATTTTTGTAACTAATTAGGTAAAGACTTTAATAACCCAGAATATAAGGGAAATCGATTTTTTGATCCGAAATCACTGGTCGGTTTTTACGGAGACACGCTCTTAAGTCGTTGGCTGTTCTGTATGTTCTTGGGTAGCCTGTGCATGTTTCAAGCGCGAGAAATCGAGAAAAGAGGTTGTGGTTCGGTTCCAAATCTGCGCCATCTTGAAACTTCACAATAGTACATGTATGTTTGCTTCCTCGTGGTTTCGTGGTTTAATTTGGGATCTTTTTTGCTTCTTCGTGAATTCTACAAACTTCAAGGCCAGATCAATCTTTATTTTCTGAATCCTTCGTACATCAAAGACTGATCAGGGAAGTATATTCACTGCTCCTGGGTCTTTTACGACGCCTGATGTCCAAACGGCAAATTCCATCGTATTGCTGCTGGCACAAATCGTAAAGATGAAACTACTCCATCAAATGAAATGAGTCGTACTTGACACAAAAGAAATGAAACGAGTCATTTCACTCAATCAGAAGTAACGATTTCTCGTACTCAGTCAAATGAAATCAGTCGATGAAATGAAACAAGTCGTTGTGACCGTTGTTCCCGCTGGCTATTGATCACAATGATATCACACATTGTGGTCACGCACGTACCAGTTGAATTTGCTACGTATCAGTTGAATTGCTCTCACACTCTGGCCCATTGCGGTCACAAAGGAAATAGGCCGAGTCGGTGAGCTCGGTGGCCATACCAGTGCGCCAAACAAATGTTTTACCAGACACAGTTATCTTCGCTGTTAAACCAGAAAAAGGAGCTTCATTAGAGAGATCTAAGGCGACGCACTATAATCTACGATTATTGCTAGTTATTCATTTGATGACGAGGATGAAGGTCGCAGTGTTTTCATTCAGTTTGTTTTCATTGTCCTAACTCTTGCTTTGCAGCCTCTAAGCATGAAGTAGTAGCCAGCAAAGCCTCTTCGAATGCATGCAGCACCTATGAATGTTCTGTTGCCCATATGGCAGGTGCATAGTAAGATAACTTCTCGACTTTTCCAAATGTAATCAAGCATATTCCAAGGTTTCACTGTATTCGGATGCTGGAGCACAGTACGTGCGGTGGTAGTGAAAGTTCAGGTGAGGAAACTTAACTTGAAATATCGGATCACGTTACGCCAGAGAAGAAGTCATTATCTTCAAAGCCATGTCCATGGAGGGAACGTGAGGCAGTCTTTGTCTCAACACCAGAGGCAATTTTTAAGAAAAGACGCGAAAATATTTTTAAAATTCAAGTATCGTTAAACTGTCTTCGATTGGGTCAAACTAAGCACTTTATAATTACATGAAAAAGAGCGCTTATACGATACTGTTGCACGGATTTTTTAACGAAAAAGTGACGTCCTCACTTTTATTAAACTAGTACATGTAATCAAACAATTAAATTATTTTCTATTCAAATTTCCGTTACTTTTGATAATTTACAGATCACACAAAAGGTGAGGGTACCGTATTAATCTACGTTTCTTAGCAACAGCCTTTGATAACGCTATCGGCGCGTTAGTCTAAAAAGACTGCAGCTATTACAGCTCTCAATAGAATTTTAGGGGCATTTTTGACTCCTCTTGGGGGTGAGGGGTTTAGCTAAGCCCATAATGTGAATTCTGCTACCTATTCAGCGTGTTGTTATTCATTATTATTATCGTTATCGTTATACGTTATCGTTATCTTTACCATTATCATTATCGTTATTATTATCATTGTTTTGTTTTTCCAACGAGCTACTTTTATAGAGATGTACTCCCCCGGGTAATTTGCATAATTTCAGGGATCCGCCCTTAAAATGCAACTTGTCTTACTTTATGAGATCACCTTGGATGTTACTAAAACAAGGAAGGCGGAACGGGATTTGCGGAACGTGCATGGGGAAACAGAAAGGAGAAGGGGGAACAACACAGAGAATGGGTAATGAAGTCACTGATAGGGCGAGGGCTCAGAAATTGCTCCCATTTTTCAATTTCCCATTTCCGTGTTCGTTCTCTGTACCTTATTCCTCGTTTTAGTAGCATCCTAGCCTGCAGACATAGACGTATTTCCGGTCTTCGTTCTCTCCACCCGGGTGGAGAGAAGTGAAGACCGGAAATACGTCTATGTCCGCAGGGTAGTAGCATCCATGTCACTTGCTGAGTTTCAGAAAGGTTCTTCTCGGCATTTGATACAGCGATAAATTTAGCTTCTGTGTAATCAGTTTCCGTTTCTGGCCTCAATAGATTATCACCAATTAGGGGGTGTTTACATGAGAAAACTCGCACCGGCGCTAGTTTCATACCGACATGACTTTTTGATTTCGTATCGCGTTTGCATGATGACTGGGTTATTTCACATCTCGTTATTTGAAGGTACACTTCATGTTGATAAAATGCACGTGTGATTTAAAATCGCGAACATTACGCATGCGTTACCCGTTCCAGTCTACCGGCAGACCGATTTCAACCGAAATGGGTGGTCGTTTGTACCGTTGTAGTTATGTCCTGTCTTGTGAACATGTCCTCTGACGTAATGTCATATGCAAGCCAATCAGGTCATGCGATCTATCGTGGTAGTCGCGGCATTGGACTGGAAAAGAATCTCCGTTGCAGTTTGGTCTTCGAGCAAAATTTGCAATTCTAGCGGGTCGGGGACGATAGTAAAATTTGTCTTGCAAGGTTAAGTAAACATGGCGGCCGAAAGGCTGCAAAAGAGAATATATTTAATACTGTATTGGCATTGTACAACAAGAACTTCGAAAAAACAAGACCGGCTGTGCGTCGTTAAAGTTAAATTTCACGTTTTTACATATTCTAAAAATATGAAGAGCGCATTGAGCAATTTTTCTTCGGCTCTTATTTACGTATCGATCAGCTTAATTAATTTTATCCCATATTCAGTTAAGTTAGCTAATACTTGTCGAAGAGGACAAGGCAAATCGCTTTGTTTATAATCTTTTCACCATCTACGTCCCTGTACAGATCTTAATCAAATCTGCATCCTATGAATATTGCGAACTTGGACTTGGATAAAACGCGATCGCTTACGAAAATATGCCGCCGGCTATGACTGATCGTTTCCGTTTCTGATATGCAAAGCTAGCGATCATAGACCGATCTTTTAAGCATAAAACGCGTAAGTTCGCTGTTTGTGTTGTATTCTTCATTAGCGCAGGAAAAAGTTAGTGTTTTTCTAATATGACCGATGACGGCTGACTGTGGAACGGTTGTAAAATCACTAGTTGTTGTAGAAAGGTGTCTGTGACTTTCGGTGATTCATTGGTAGGACACAGTTTGAGTTATCGCAAAATGTGACTCCTTTCTTAAAGTCCACAGTTTGCGATAACTCAAATCCTGGCCTGAAGAGCGAAGCCTGTATAAGGTCCACGATCTGGGAACCACATTTCGCGCTGTCGCAAAATACGGAATTTATTCAGGGGCACCCAACGAGCGTTTTCTGTAAAATATCTGTTCGGAGAAGCAAATATTGCCTAGAATTTTCTATCACTTGAGGACGACTAAAAATTTCTAGATGATCGTTCCACTTATGTAAAATTTTCGACGCTTATCTCACAAATTTCCCACGATTTTCTGAAGTTTAATTTTTCCATTTTACTGCCCAGGTTAGGCTATTTTCTTACAAAAAAGGAAACCTAAAATTTTCGGATTTGGAAATGTGATTTAGAGAGGAATCAGAAACATTCTCACTTTCGTAATACGTTAAATTGCATCTAAAATTTTCGGGAAAATAATAGTGAAGCCCTTGAAGGTCTAAAAGTTCTCTGGGTAGCCTAAAAAGTGTTTTCAATGTATTTAGAAGGACGCAGTCGTTGGTTACCCCTGGTTATTGGAAGGACATGGAATGACTTATCTCAAAGTTCGCCATGGTTTGCGATATTTTTTTGCCGCAAACCTTGGTTTTAAAAGATAAAACACAGATTGAGTTAACGCAAAATAAGTCACAATTGTCAGACTACATTATGCGTTAGCGCAAACCTTGGCCCCAGTAAAGTGCACCTATTTTTGCCAAGAATGATCTCTGACGCCGGTCAGGTAAGTTGAGTGGACGCGATTTGTGAGCTAAGAACAGAAGAGTTAAATGCTGTATTTTGCAATAACGCAAAGGGTGGTATCGAAACATCACCATAGTTTGAAATGTCGCAAACTAAGACTTCTGCAACAAGGGCCATAGTTTGAAACGCATATGTTATTTCAAAATATGTCTTTATCTTTAAAAGAAGGACAGTTCTTATTGGTCCTTGCCGGCAGTTGGTCGAACCGAAAAGGGTGGTTCTACTATGGGAGAAGTACTTTCATTGAGTGTAGACGAGGTTGATCGGCAAATCTCCCTGTTTTAAGGTTTAATTTGCACTGCCATGCCATTGATGTTCTAAAGTAACTAGCTAGGTGGATGAATGTCCTGTCAATCATAACTTGGAAGTCTCTACTTTTTTGGCTAGTGTCATTCTCTGAATCCTTACTGCCAAACTGAAATTTTTGCTTGGTATATGCAGCTGGCCTTTCAGAACCCCTACCCCATTATTACATGTATACTGCCTATTCTACGGACCCTATAGAAGCCATCTTATCCACTTTTTGACAAATATAATTTTCGCGATCACAATATATGTAGTCCTTTCTTACTATACATGTACCTTATAAAGTCAACTTTACAACCGCGACTCTTCTGTTGACACCATTATAATGTTGAACCTCATTATAGCTAATCTAGACGTGAAAATGCGACCTCGTCCAGCAGCACAGCCCCATCAGGATGAAAAGAAAACAACAAAATACTAGATATATATATATATGTGATGTTTCAATTCGCGGGAAACATAATCGAAAATGATGCTAAAAAAACTGATCTTTTCCCTCATTGAGTTTTTCTGTTGGGGGTAGAGGGTGGCTGTACACAGGTTACTGCCAAAAACAGTTAAAGACGTTTTCTTGACTACTTCTGATGCACCTATGACTACAGGAATTACTTGCGTTTCTATGGCCACATTTGATCGAGCTTAATTTAGTACCGTTTTCTGAATTAGTTAATTCCATCTCGATGCATTGATGGAAGTATTTCAGTCAGAGGATATGTCTTCGTCAAAGACAATGAAAATGCTTTGCCTTTTCTTGATAACTATGTCAAGTCAATTGTCAGATATTTCTCTGTCATTTCATCAACAGAGGGGTACCACAGAGGTTCAATCTCAACTGGTACCCAAATTTTCACATGCTTTCTTTTTGTCAACTCATTTATGAGTTTTTGCCAAGCATTTGAATAGCCTTCGTCGAATTCACCATTTTTGGCAAAAATCTGCCTTCTTCGAAAAATCAGTCATTGTCAAGGTAGCCTTTTTTGGCATCTCATTTGAATTTTGATCAAGCCTTTCATGTATTCTTCCCAAATTTGCCATTTTCGCCCAAATTTGCTATCCTAGTAAAAATCTCTAATTAGCAACTGACCATTTTTCGCCATGTCATTTGGCAAGCCACTCATTTCCTCTCGCTAAAGTAGCTATTTTCGCCAAATTTGTCATTTTTGTAAAAATCGAAAACTGTCAACATGCAACATGCCACTTTTTGTCATCTCATTTGAATATTTGGCCAAACTCTTGATGAATTTTTGGCATACACGCCATTTTTGCCGGAATTTGCCTTTATCACCTAAATTTGCCATATTCTTAAAATCACTATTTGTACAAGATGCCCGTTTTTGTCGTCTCACTTAAATTTTACCAAACCTTTGATAGATTTTTCCAGAAATTCGTTGATTTCGTAAAAAATGGCACTTTCGTAAAAACCCACAATTAACGACATCCTTCTTTTGTCATCTTGTGTTAATTTTTGCCAAACCTTCGATAAATATCTTGCCAAATTAGCCATTTTATCCAAAGTTGCTATTCTCGCTAATTATCGACAGGCAATTTTCCCAGACCTTTGATGAATCCTTGCCAAATTCGCGAATTTTGCAACATTTGTCATTTTCGTTGAAACCCACAATTATCGACATGCCTGTTTCGTCATCTTGTTTTAATTTTTATCAAACCTTTTATAAATTCTTGCCAAATTTAGCATTTTCGTAAAACTCACAATTATCGACATGCCTCGTTTGAATTTTGACAAACCTTAAATGAACTGTTGCCCAATTTGCCATGTTTGTTATTATCGCCATTTGTCAAGATGCCCCTTTGTGTCATCTCTTTGTCAAACCTTTGACATTTCTTTGCCAAATTTGCCATCTTCGCAAAATTTGTCATTGTCCTAAAAATCGCCAACTATCAACATGCACCTTTTTGTCATCTCATTTGAGTATTTGGCCAAACCCTTGATGAATTTTTTGGCACACTCGCTATATTTGTGGAAATTTGCCTTTTGTCAATATTGCCTTTTTGCCACCTCATTTGAGGTTTTGTCAGATCATGGATGGATTTTTGCTCAATTCCCCCTTTTCCCAAATTTCCCATTTTTGTGAAAATCGCCAACTGACAATATGCCTGTTTTGTTGTGTCATTATCTCAATCCTTGCCAAATTCGCCGGTTTCGCAAAATATGTAATTTTCGTAAAGCCTACAATTATCGACATACCTCTTTTGTCATCTTGTTTTAATATTTGCCAAACCTGAATAAGTTTTTTCCAAATTTGTCATTTTCGTAAAATGGCTATTTGTCAAGATGCTCCTTTTTGTCATCTCATTAGAATATTTGTCCAAACCCTTGATGAATTTTTGGCACACTCGCCATTTTTGCCGAATTTGCCTTTTTCGCCTAAATTTGCCATTTTCTTATTATAATTGCCATTTGTCAAGAATCGCCTCTTTGTCACCTCAATCGAGGTTTTTCCAAACCTTTGATGGATTCTTGCCTAATTCCCCGTTTTCTCAAACTTGCCATTTCGCGAAAATCGTCACCTGTCAATATGCCTCTTTTGTCGTCTCATTTAAATTTTTTGCCAGACCTTTAATGAATCCTTTGCCAAATTCGCCAATTGCGCCAAAAATGTCATTTTCGTAAAACCCACAATTATCGACATGCCTCCCTTGTCATACTGCTTACATTTGTGTCAAACTTTAATAAATTTTTGTCAAATTTGTCATTTTCAGAAAATTGTCATTTGTCAAGATGCCCCTTTTTGTCATCTCATTTGTATTTGGCCAAACCCTTGAACTCTCCATTTTCCCGAAATCTTCGTTTTCGCCTAAATTTGCCGTTTTCTTATAATCGCCATTTGTCAAGATTCCCCTCTTTGTCACCTCAATTGAGGTTTTGCCAAACCTTTCATGGATTCTTGTCCATTGCCCGTTTTCTTTAATTTCCTAATTTCGCGAAAATCGCCAACTGTCAATACGCCTCTTTCGTTGTCTCATTTAAATTTTTTGCCAGACCTTTACATGTAATGAATCCTCTGCCAAATTCGCCAATTTCGCAAAATATGTCATTTCCGTAAAACCCACAATTATCGACATCCCTCTTTTATCATCCTGCTTACATTTTTGCCAAACTTTTATAAATTTTTGCCAAATTTGTTATTTTTATAAAATTGTTATTTGTCAAGATGCCCCTTTTCGTCATCTCACTTGTATTTGGCCGAAGCCTTGAACTCGCCATTTTTTTGCCGAAATTAAATTTGCCTTTTTCGCCTAAATTTGCCATTTTCTTATAATCGCCATTTGGCAAGATTGCCCTCTTTGTCACCTCATTTGAGTTTTTGCCAAATTTTCGATGGATTCTTGCCCAATCCCCCATTTTCTCAAGTTGCCTATTTCGTGAAATCGCCAGCTGTCAATATTGCTGGTTTGTACTTGACGTCACGGCGGCCATGTTGGTGGTCAAGAACAAAAGCATTTCTCTCCTCTGGGAACCAAACTCTATTTTCATGTTAATTCTTCGAGAAAAATTATATGTATTGACCCCCAGCATGGCCGCCTTGTCTCGTGGTTGCAAACCAAGATTGCCTCTTTTGTGGTCTCATTTAAAATTATGCCAGACCTTTGGTAAATCTAAATTCGCCAATTTCGCAAAATTTGTCATTTTCGTAAAACCCACAATTATTGACATGCCTCCTGTTTTAATTTTTGCCAAACCTATAAATTCTTGCCAAATTTGTAATTTTCATAAAATCGCCATTTGTTAAGATGCCCCTTTTTGTCATCTCATTTGAATATTTGGCCAAACTCTTGATGAGTTTTTCGCATACTCGCCATTTTTGCCCAAATTTCCCTTTTTCGCCCAAAAATTTGCCATTTTCTGATAATCGCCAATTGTCAAGATTTCCCTCTATGTCACCTTATTTGAGTTTTTACAAAACATTTGATGGATTCTTGCCAGTTTCTCTAATTTGCCATTTTCGTGAAAATTGCCAGCTGCCAATAAGCCTCTTCTGTTGTCCTATTTAAATTTTTTCCCAGACCCTTGATGAATCCTTGCCAAATTCACCAATTTCGCAAAATGTCATTTTTGTAAGACCCACGATCATCGACATGCCTCTTTTTTCATCCTGTTTTAATTAGGGTTAGGGTTATAAATATTTTATAAATTCTTGTCAAATTTGCCCTTTCCGTGAACAATAGAAAAGTGAAAAAGCTAACAGGGATAATTCGCCATTTTCACATCTTCCATAATAGGCCTTGTACTGCATAAGCAGTCTTTAATTTCTCTTGGAACGGGGCGGGGGGGGGGGGGGGGGGGGGGCAAAGAAGGCGTGTTATGGGAGATGTGAAAATGGCGGATGAAGAGCAAAAAATCGCCTTTCTTTGTATACGCCACTTCCACATTTCCCATAATGCGCCTTATTTTCCCCAAAAAATTTTGCATAAGCAATGTTTTCAATTTCTCTTGGGACGGCTATAATACCCAGGAGAAAATAAGGTACAAAAAAGGGGCAAATAAGGTGCATTATGGGAAATTTGGAAGTGGCGTATATTACATTTTTAAAAAAAAAAGCTAGTTTGCTTTGGTCTTCATGACTATGCACGATTCCCATAATGTATGCCTTCTCTTCTTTATGAGATTCTTCCCAAAGAGAGGTCAATTCGGTCCTTACTATACTACTTAAATAAGGAGGCACAGCTTTTGATGCACTTTGTACATGAACAACGGATTACCCCAATGATTCAAACGCTAGGGCCGTTTATTCCTGGTATAAACTGGGAAATTCAATATTTAGGCCAGGTCACGTCACGATACCAATTACCGGTACGCCATTTAAGGCCTCCTTTATATGTAGAAACGTTGTCCAGGGTATAAGGGTTTAGCCGTCCTGGGTGCCAACGTTTCGCGCATTTACGCTCGGCTAGAAGGATGCCGCGCCTAGCCCGATCACCCTTTCGATGGTAGGGGGCCACCGTTTCTCCACACAAACACTTTGAAAGCATGCGCGCTCGCTGTTTTAGACAATCAGAGCGTGCGCGCGTTGTTAGCTTGGGCAAAGGGGTCAGTTTTATTCTCATAAAATTGATCGTTAAAGGAAGAGACACCCTTTTCCCGAGATAATTTTTCTTCATATAAATGGGGCCTATAAAGTCAGTGCTACCTTAGCTTCCCCACCAACCTACAGCCAGTGGTCAAGCAGGGTACGAGGGCACGCAGGGGGACTTATTTAATGGTGGATGAACTCGTTATAATACAATAGCCATCCCTACAAGCACTGTCAAACATTCAGTTATAGATGAATATAAAAGCAACTAGTTAACCCTTACAAAACTAGCTCTGGGTCAGTCTATACATAAGGCAAAAAACTGCATGCTATTAACCCTTCCATAAGCTTAATATAAAATCGTTGCTTTCTCATGCATGTCTTGATACCCCTGTACCCTGACAGAAAAGGAAGTGCAACAGAGATAACATTCCCCACAGGTTAGCATCTATAAGCAAACATTCAGATACTGTAAGTATGAGAGGAGGAAAATTGATTCAGGAAAAGGTTAAGATCTGTTCATTCAAAGAATGGTATTCTCTTTGAAATTTTCAGTGTATAGCTGAAAAAAAAAATCCACGTGATATGCCATTTTCCCAATAAGTTAATACATTATATTTGATACATGATTTCACCAGCCTTTGTGATGGAGATACGTAGAAATAATAGCAACACATGCACAACTGCTGAAGAGACGTTATACAAAAAATAGCAATTTATAAAATACAATCGGACAATACTAATGAGCACTTAATTTTGCACATTTATTTCAGTTGCTTTATATCATGCACTGAAGACGAGGGAGAACCCCGCCTAAGATCTAAATTGAAGGAATCCATCCCAAGTACATGATGATAATAGTTAATGCTTACAGTGTATTGGCTGGGCTGTCATTAAGAGGCGGGGGGCTGGGATCTCCTCTGACTACTATGAACGTGGTCCCCAGCTACTTTCATACGAAAATAGCAGAAAAATAGAATCTAAAGAAATCCCTAGCCATTTGATCAACGCCTACTTGTGATATTTAACCGGCAACTTGAAATCTCGGCGACAACAGTGGAACTATTAGGTAACCTTAAACCTAGTGATTTATTTTACTTGGGTTTGGGTAACATTCCTATTGAATGCAATTAAGGTAAGAACTTAAAAACTCACTTAAGTCCAGGTTTCCATGTAGACACTATCATAAATCATTCTATAGCCCTCCAATATCCTTTATATCCCAGACGCTATGATAAACCATAATAGGAAATTTTTTTATGGTTGACATTTATGTGTACGATCAAATTTTAGAGCGAAATATCAGAAAATGTCTAAAAAAGTCAAAATTGCTAGCAAATAAAAAAGGAAAGCACCTAGCACTGGACTTCCCAATTGGTACCACTTCATGTAAAATCTCTCCCAGGATTAAAGGTTATGAGAGCAAATATCCCAGCCGTATAGATTCTTGCCTTAAGTTTGTTAATTTATTGACACTTGATTTAATAATGAACGATGAATGACAGAAATTTGAGGAATCACGCCCATAAATTTATTTTTCAGGAAAAATGCCATCTTGAATTTGGAGCAATTTAATAAAAGCTGGTTAAAAAGTTGAGGTGTATGTTTCAAAATTACCTGACTCTTATGAGGAACCCAGCATTTAATTAGATCGATAAAATTTTCCTTTTGACTGCCTACCATCGTATACAAGTACTAAATATTTACAGATCTTTATGATTTGATCCCTACCATTATTCTCTCTTTCCTAATGTTAATATCAATACTACAAAACGTTGATTTACTGAACCAAATATCATGACTCAATTGTTTTCCTTTTCTAGTTTGTGAAAATATTGTTCTGTGACGGGGTTCTGTCCATGGAAAACCTGACCTCCCTTCTGAAGAGAGCATCTTTAGGTACAAAATCTGCAAAGATAATGGATCAACATTAGGACCTGTTGATACTTTATTTGGCAGGTATTTAAGTATGGGGTTGGTGGGCTGAAGCATTTGAGAATGGGGTACAAAAGTGACTTATCCATCCGTGGCTGAAAATTCTAACCTCTATGTAATAGTAAATGTGGAACCTGCATTTTGTGTTCGATAAAATCAAAATACCCAGCCTTTTACCTCCCTTCCCCATAACATAACTGTTAATGATAACTTCCATGTGAAACCAACTCTTGCACATTGTAAGTGACCACCTCCCATAATCGATTAGGGATCCAAAAACATCAAACTTTTTACAATCAAAGACTCTTGTAATATCCTACACTACTCTAATTACAGTATGTACAATGCTTTTCTAATAAAGCAGCTGTGAATTCAAGAAACCTCTCAAATTCATCTGAACTTGAGCTCCATTAACAGAACACAAGATAAAAAAAGCAATGGTCATCCTTCTACCATTTAGGCCTGCCAAGGGTTAAATTGTTTGCTAAACTGGAATATGTTTTCTTGCAAAATAAGATCGAGTCTATACTAAAGATCACTAAAGGGGTTCATTCGTAAGGTGAGGAAGAAAACATAGGCAGGAAGGTCTTGAACACGTAAGCAGGTAAGCAATGTCTGACACACTTCCATTTCAACTTTAACCAATTGCTGCTGAGTTAAAGTCACTATAATTATGAGGAAACTGAGACTACTCAATTGGTCCTGAGAATAAACCACATTCTTTGATGATACAGCGGGGTACTAAGGTTACAACCTTGCTCCTGTTATTTCATTATTGTGCTCAACTACTTTCTGCATCTGTTCGTTGACAGCCTAGATAAGTGAGGTTTACTGAATCAGCCTAATCAGAGCAGAAGACAACTTGCTGTTTGCGAGATCTTACCAAGCTTGGATTCGCAAACGAAGTAGAACTTGCTGTCGACACATTAATTTCATTAGGTGCTTTTACTTATCATTGGGCCAGTAGTGAACAACCAGCAGCCATTCACCAGTACTTTGAAATCCGAGATGAGCTCTCAGTACATGATGGTGTAATATTCAAGGGCCAGCGATGCATCATACTGCAGACCCTAAAACAAAAGATCAAGCAGAAGCTACACTACTCCCTTATTGGGTCCAAGGTTGTTTATATAGAGCACGGGAGACAGTATACTGGCCAAGCACAAATGCTGAAATCACTGACTACATCCAGAAATGCGACGTCTGAATGTCACTTCAGAGTAACTAGACTAAAGGACCACTTATCTGTCATGAGCCCACATCAAGGCCATGGGAGAAAGTTGCTACTAACATCTTCACACTTGATGACAAGAATTATCTCTGCACAGTAGATTACTACTCTGGGTACTTTGAAGTGGATCAGTTACACAGCAAAACAGGAACTGTCATCATAAAGAAACTTGAGAGACATTTTGTCACACAAGGAACATCTAATGAATTGCTAAGTGGCAATGAACCACCCTTTAACTCTGCAGAATTTGAGGAATTTTTGCAATCACCTGGGACTTAACATGTAACCAGCTCCCTGGGCTACCGCCAAAACAATGAACGAGTAGAAAACACAGTCAAGACTGCAAAGAGCTTAATCAAGTAAGCCAAAGCATCAGGAGCCGATTATTTTCTTTCTCTACTAACCAGGAGAAACACCCCAACAGAGGGGCTGAGCACCTCGCCAGCTCAGCGTATGTTTGGGTGACGTACGCGAACCCACCTTGAAGGAGATCTGGCCATTGGTGAAAGGTGAGACAGTCAAAGTAATGCCATTTCTCTGTGACAAGAGCCAGACATGGTTCAAAGCAGAAATAGAAGAACTAGCAGATGTGTGATCCTATAACATGAATCTGACAGAAGATGGGAGAATCCTCTGCAGAAACTGCAGACATCTCTGCAGGAGCAGAGAGCCATTCTACAGCTCACAACCTAGTGAGGCTCCTGTAGCCCTGCAACCCCCAGATATGGTCGCCTATCTAGAGAAAGTCCAAAGACCTCACCCAACAAAGGGTCAGTCATTCCCAACAGTGCCATCTTGGGGGGACCAGTCTAAACAGCCAACCAAAACCCCTGTTGCAATACCTAGCAAGGCCCAACCTCTGTGCACGACAAGTAACAAGTCTCACAAGAGCTGGTTGGTTGTCAAAGCCACCTGGCTATTTAAAAAAACTTAATGCTTGACTACACCTGATGATTGTAGGAGACAGTTAAAAAATAGGTTTTTTTTTCCTCGTTCTTTTTCTTGCTTAGACATTGAGCACTTTTGAAACTGTTGACTTTGTTCAAAATGTTCTGTGTTCAGTGCTTTGGCTGATGTTGTTATGCTTTCACTAGTTACAGTGTATTAAGTGCCCACTGTGCAATGAAGTTTTTTTCTATTTTCATTTTATTTGTTAAAAAAAAGAAAGAAGGAAAGGAGTCATGGTAAGCCTGTGGTGGTACGTTGTAACCCACATGACCTAAAAAACAGGTGCTTTTGTAGTAGCTTTGAGGCGGTCATTAAGGATTGAATTTGTCTTTATTGAGCATTTGAGACTGCTATCGTTACACTAAGCATAAAATTGTGCAGAGTTTCTGAGAGCTTTGATGTTGTTGAGAATTTAATGACAGCAAGTGTCTTCGGTGAAAAGTCAGTCTCAGAAAAAATGCAAATTTTCTTCCTGGTAGACCCTCTTTAATTGTTGCATGTGACCACCTGGAAATTCTGCACAATTTCCAAATACTTCTTGTGCACAATCAACAGCCACGAAGATGTTTCATTAGGCTGGTAGAAGATTTTGAGTGATAAATCATCTTACCATAACTTTATTGAGTAGTGAATGTTATTAGCTAATGCACTTTCATGCACACCATAAAAAAGACAACATTTATGCAAAGGACAATATTTAACCACTAGTGCATTTCAGGGAAAATATATACATACATTGTACCAATGAAGCTTATCAGCCAATCCAAGCCTTTGTTTGCTTCTTTTAATCCCTGGTGTTCTATCATGCCTGTAAAAAAAAATGAAAATGAAAAGAAAATATAACTCAAGAATTATTTTTTTTTTTCATTAACATTCTAAAATTCATGGACAAGAGAACTTTTATTACATGTCTCTATACAGCTACAGAGAGTGTCTACAGTAATAAAGAAAAGATATAACCTCATAATAAAATTATGACAGGATGTGAGTTTGTGCTATCAGGACAAAGCAGCAATTGGCAGAAGTCTGTATTAAATTATTCTGAACTTCAGAAGTACATGTATATGAAAAAGTATAAGAAGCCCGTGTGTCTAGACTTTGTCGTTAAAGTCTGCTTTGTTGTGTAAGGTCTTCAGCATGCACAGTTGGTACATTATTTAATAACAACCTGAAACTACATAGTAGACCTTTTTATTTGCCTCTTTCAAACTGCCCATAATACACCTTGTTTACCCTTGTTTATCTGATACACAGTGACTCAAGTATCACATGTCTTGGAGGAATATAGGAGCTAGGTGGCTGAACAGCATGACAGTTCACAATGGTAACTTTAAGAACAGGAATTGTATACGGCCCCCACGACAAAAGAACCTGCATTTTTCCAAGTTAGTCTTAACAGGTTCTTATAGAAATGGTAGTTAGCACATTAGTTAAGGCTATTTAGGTTCTTAAAAAGGTTATTATTTTCTGAAGAAGAAAAAAAGAAATACAAGTTACAGCTAAGAGTATTTAAAAGTGATTCAACTTATTATTATTTAGCTTGCTGAAAAGTGGGCCCTGAGTTCGTAAAATGCCTTCAATTTTTTCTCCGGTGCGTATTTCTAGCAATTACTGGTGGGGGTGTGCCATCCTACACTTCAATTCCTGACCCTAGACTTATTTCAGACCAATACCTATTAGGCACAGAACAAACACAGAACGAATGCTATGATGTGAAACAGCTCTAGCTCATAGTTCGAGGAGGCCTAACCTCTCATAAGCTCCTATAGTTTCTGTTAGGTCCCCTCGCCACTTCTTTTTTTTTTTTTTTTTTCTTCCTCTTTTCAAATATTTTTTGTAATTATTATGTGGCAAATAAAATAAATAAATAAAAAAAAAAATAAAAATAATTATTAGTTAATTACACGTAAAAAGGCTAAAAGAGATAATAATTACATCAAGTTAATCTTTCTGTTTTCCATTGTGTTTTTAAATTATTTATAAATTGCATACAGTTAAGGGGCACCACATTAATTTTACAACTATACGCATACTTTTTAATAAACAGGATGAGTAGATCTAGTCGGCGTCTGAGGTTATCATTTATAGGACCAGGGACATATTTCTGCATCAAAATTTGCTCAGGGGAAAGATTAATAAGAGTATTGTGGGACACATTAAACCATGATAAGATTTCATGATAAAATTTAACATTTGCAGGGCATTGTAAAACTGTATGCTCCAGTGAATCAGGAGTCTTACACTGATCAGAAAGATCATCATTCCTGATTTTGAATTTCTTAAGTTCTTTGTTGGTTACTAAAATTCTATGGAGAATTTTGTAACCAAATTCTCTTAATTTATTGTCCTTTAGTTTATGGTCACTGATATAACTACCGCATCGTACAGTCCAGTTATGTGAACACATGTTCTTATAACCGCACCTCGTAGTCGCCAAGAAAACTCTCTGCGCAGTAAATGAAAACATAATAATATGTATGAGAGAGGAATCCCCAAATCACCTTGGTAAATTTTCTGCATAGCTTAGTAATAACCAAAGCTTACGGAGTGCGGGCGACAACGATCGAAGGTCAAAACACTTTTGCTCCATCGTTGTGCTTTGCGTCAGTTTCACGTGACAGATGAACACACGTGATCAGATAACGAGTAATAGGAGCTGGTCCAAGCGCGCATGAACAAATTGCGTTTTGTGCATTCAATACATTTTTAGTAGAAGTTCAAACGAATGCTAGGTACATACATGTGACGCATGCGTAATAACAAACTGGAATTAGGATTGCGGGCTCCTCTTATCGCCCGCAATTAAACCTTACTTTGGTGGGCACTAGACCCACATCACCTAACAGAGAAACACCATGGGTAAGAATAAACTGGTAACCATATAGATCCCAGAAATTGTAGTTATCACGTGATCGTCCGTCCATCCACCCCCTACATGTGAGCCGATGTCAAATGTCACATTTACTTCTTGCACGGCCACCCGGACTTTTGGAGAGAAACAACAAAGCCGAGTCTTTTTACTACAGGGTGTTTCAAAAGTTCGTTCCGATTGTAAATTTTATTTTGAGAAAAGCAATTAATACTTCTTTAGTCAAATGTAAACTGATTCAGGTAAGAAATTTATCTAAATAACCGTTTGAGGCAATTTCAATCTAAAATTTGAAGAAATTATATATTTTTTTTTGTAATTTTTGCCCCAACTGTACACGTACTTAAGGTTTTTCCCACCATACTTTTCCTGCCTATTTTGTAGGTTTTCTATTTTAATTTGTATTTTTACCGTTTTCTTCTATTTTCTCTACTCCTTCATGAAAATGAAGGCCTACACTGTTTGTGCTAGAGCTCAGGCATCTATTTAAATGGTTTTCTGGCCATTCAGTCAAAAATTGCCAAAATGTTGAAGAAGTCTGAAAGATGACCGAACAAGTGGTCAAAAGTGAAGACCTTAGACAAAGACAAACCAAGGAGTGGATGGCCGTTTTTTTCACAAGATGTGTGAGAAATATTATCGAAAAAGCTGTAAGTATATGCGTAACAATTCCACGAAACAGAAAGGTAAAAAAAAATCAACTTCCCATTATCGATCAAAGTTTCGAGCACAACGGTGTGGGGATAAGTTATTAAAAAAAGTTGGAAAGCCTTGAAGAGAAAAACGCGGTGCACACTTCGTGCAAGCATGGTGTCAGAAGGATTTGCCAACTTTATATCAAAGGAGGACCGGCCGGCAGACTCACGTGATTTGAACCCCCTAAAGACCATCTCGATTATCGTAGACGAGACAACATACAAAGATCCAGCCCCTAAAACACTGGACGAGCTAAGAAAGTGACTACGCTTCGCCTGGAAGAATGTGACTTTGGACACGCTTTGGGAGTTCGTACATCCTATACCTCACCGCTTAGAAAATGTCAGAAAACATACAGGAAGAAAATCTGGTTACTAATATTTTAGTTATTCAATGTTAAATGAATAATGAACAACCTAAGTTTTCAAAAAGGTTTTTTTTAAATAATTAGTGAAATTTAAGCGAATAAAAAATCGGAACGAACTTTTGAAACACCCTGTATATTTTGATGTCTACACTGACACGGATAACAGAAAAAAAGCTAACGGTGGAAGAACTCTATTGAGAAAATGAGAAATGCTAATGTCCAGCAAGGTGAAGAATAAGCGGCAGCGAAAACTAAAAGCGAACAGGAACACAACCAACAAAATTGTTTGTGAGAAAATATGTAACTTGGAAGTTTCACGTTTTAGTCGTGCAAAACAACGACAAAGAAATGTACAAAAAAGTGTGCAGCACGCACGTCCAAAGTTTTTTTTTTTTTTGCTGTTCTCGTTGCCATCGCCGTTTATATTCTTAGTTAGTATATTCTAAATCTACAAATTAGCTACCACAGGTGACCTGCTTTAAAAATAAAGTTTGTAAACTGTGAACGTATTTACGTCGAATAAAGTTTGTATGTACGTCGTGGTAGTGGGGGTGATGATGATGATGATGATGATGATGATGATGATGATGATGATATATAAAACCGTTACTACTGGTATATTATCATGACACACTCAGGCTGATAAGATGTGGTCACAGTTCTAAATGCCATAGACTTATTTTGAAATCACTTCCGTTTTGTGAAAAAACACACACACACTCTCAGCACGTGTTTGATAAATAGAACACTCAAAATAAAAACAAATGCAAATTCAGGCTTATAAGGCGTAGTCACAGTTTTGAATGCAATAAAACTACTTTGAAGTCACCGTCCTTTTGTAAAAACAAGGTGATTTAGCACTTACACTCAAAATAATAATTTTGAGCTAAAAAGGCAGGGTCAAAGTTTTGAACATCATTTTACAGAGGCGTCACAGGTATCCTGTGAAAACAACGCAAATTAACACATGTTCAATTTCACAAACAAACACGGTCGGATAAGGCGTGGTCAAATAACGTCATAATATTGTTTCATATTCACCGCTATTTTGTGAAAACATAACAACTTAGCACATGATTGGTTTCAATTTACCCTGAAAACACCAACAAGCCGAAGCTGACAATGCGTGGTCAAGTCTTTAACGTCATACCATCGTTTTACGGCCACCGCTATTTTTTGAAGTCAAAGTAACTTGGCAAATGTTCAGTTTCATATAACGCACAAGACAAAAACAAAATAAGGCTGAAAAAGTCGTGCTCAAACAACATCGTTGGTTTGTTTCATGACCACCCCTGTTTTCATAAATCACTACAAATAAGCAAGCACTCGTTTGTACATACCTGTCAAAACTATAAGCTAAGGTTCACAAGGCGTGCTCAAAATCTTTTCTGAAAACAAACAACTTAGCATATGGTCGGCATCAGTTAACCCTTTCAGTAAAACAGTAACAAACTCAGGCTTATAACGTTCAGATTATCAGACTTCGAAGAGATATTTCGCAGTCACCTTCCTTACGGAACAATTAAAAGTTTTCACTCAGAATACACATTTTGCGGTCTTTCAAAATTTGATTGAAAAGGCGTGGTCAAATCTTTAACGTCATAGACTTGTTTCATGGCCACCGCTATTTTTTTTCAAAAAACAATGTTTAAATATCAGAGGCCAGTTTATACAGGATATATTAAATACCCTTTATGGGAAGACGTGAGGTTAAGAAAATAGTTACTCTCACAATTTGAAAATGAAAATCAACCTCTTATGAAGATTTAACCTTTCTCCAATCTCTGTCATTAGTACGTTTTTTTGTTTTTGTTTTTGTTTTGGTTTTTTACATTTATCATCTAGGCGGGGTTTGGAAGATAAGAAATGCAAACAAATATATCTGGGAGGGGTGTTGAGGATTATGATAAAACACAAAATCTTTACTTTTAAAGGTAAATTTAGCTTTGATGTTTGGAAAAAAAAAGATTTTCCTGTTGTTGTTTTTGATGTTGTTGTTTTTGGTTTTGTTTTTAACTCACTAGCTTCAAAACAAGGGAGATGAAGGTGTCTGCCTCATTCGGCTTCACCGCCGGTATAAAAAAGGCCAAAGGTTCGGAAAATCTCTTTAGAAAACATTCTTTCCTAATCTAAACCAAACTCTCTCCCTCTCTGGCCTTCACAGCCATGCATTTAAAGCTACCAGACCGAAAGAACGACAAAAAGGAAAATAGAAAAGGAAAAATGGCCAGTTTCGCTACCTCTCCGAGGAAATGTTGCAGAAATCTCACCAGATGGGTGAAGAACAGAACATGTGGAAAAGGCAAATCGAAAGAGCAGAGTTCCGAGCTTACGGAACACGTCCCTCTGGTCAAAAAGCTTTAGATATGCAAATCAATATGAATGTCACACCAGCCGACCAGTCAAATGGTCAAGTTAGAGTACACTATTGTAGTGATACGCCTTTGTATTATGAAGAAGCAGCATTATCGTGTCTATGGAACACCATGTGCGGATGGCAAGAAGGACAATAATTGAGTTTGGCAAGTTCAAGAAACACGGTAGAATGCTCTGAAATGCGGGGTATACAGCTGTAGTCGTCCGATGATGTGGCAGGGCTAAAACGAAACGAATTAAAGGCCTGGCCCTGACTTTCCATGAAATTTTCTATGAAATTTCCGGTTTTTTGTGTCCTTGCGTTTAGCTGTCACTTTCGAAAATTGTCAAAACTATACTTATTTTTGGTGAATTTTTAAATCTACAAAGGAGGACAAAAGAACTTGGGACCGTGTGAAAAAGCCCTTCCAAGCAATTGTTACGTACGACCCTGCTCCTAAGAACAATTTTTTGTTCGGCTTTGGGTTCATCCCGTCGTACCCCCACTTCCCCTAGCAATGTTGTGGCCAAAAAAGCACTGGTTTTCACCCATTTTGCTCCAAATTCAACATTGTTTGGGGTGGGAGGAAAGGGGTCGCTACTTTTAGTAATATCACTGGAAAGGTCCCAACACTTTTGACCTCCACTGTAACTCGGTTTAACAAACACAAACTCTTGTTTCACCAAAAAGCGTTTCGTTTGCGCTGTTTTCTTACTTGTCTCTATATTATTTTGTTCTTGCTTTGACATCTGTAGTCACTAAGCTACCACTAACAAATAAATCAATTTTACTGACTTTCCACGACCGACAATTAAACTCTATGACTTCCCAGGTCTGGAAAATAATTGAAATTCTTAATTTTCATGACTTACCAGGCCTTCCTTGATCCGTAAGAACCATGCATCACCTCTTGTAAGGGAATCTGAGACAGTCTTGGATTCTGGATTCCTCGTCGTGGATTCCAGATTCCAGGTACTGGATTCCAGTCTTTTTCATGGGAACTCTAATTCTGGGTTCCAATCTTCAGTAGGATTCCTGATTCCAAAAGCAAAATATTCCTGGATTCCGGTTTCAACAGCAGTGTATTGCAAATACAGAATTATCTATGACAAACTTGTAGTCGCTTAACTATGTCACCAAAACGGTGATGCAATGATGATGATGACCATGACGACGATGTTGATGAAGAAGGAAAAAACAGATAGGAAAAGGCTAAGAAAGGGCAGGAAGAGAACAATGACACCACAACTTATCAAGTTGATGTAACAAATAGTGAGTTATGTTCTACTTATCAACACTTAAATTCATAAACAAGATAAAAATGCCAAGTCTTTGTCTCTCAGCCTACAACATTCTCTAATCATTTGTCAAAGCTCTGAAAAAAGTCCAATAATAGCTCCTATAAGCATAATATATGTGAGCAAAAAAACCCTGCTTTTAACAAAAGCTATGCTTAACACATTCATAACTCAACTGCCAATAATCACCTACAGGAATGTACAATATGTGAAACCACCTCTCTTGGTTTACATTTAAAACCATTTATCAAATAATTTTGTGTAGTGCAAAGAAATCTCTCACCCCAAACCAAAAGGAGCACCAATCAGTCAAACAGACCATCAAAGAAAAATCAGCAAAAAATTATGTTTGAGGACCAAACCAGAAAATCAGAAAATTGAGCAGGCAAAGAGCCTGCTGTCAGTGTGTAGGAACACACAAAAGTGACTCACAATATGCTGACTGGTATGGCGCGCCGTTTGTTTCAAAATTATTTGCTAACGTAATGTTTAATGTGGTGTGACATATCCAATAAAATGTTCCCGTAATAGCATCAACCAACCATTGTTATGTTTCACCTTGACATCATTTTCCGGTTCGTGATGGAACATTTTCTACCTTGATATCTTTTTACTGCCGTGATGGTACATTTTCTACCTTGATATCATTTTTCTGCCGTGATGCGACATTTTCTACCTTGATATCATTTTACTACCGTGATCAAACATTTTCTACCTTGATATCATTTTACAGACGTGATGGTACATTTTCTACCTTGATATCATTTTACCGCCTTGATGCAACATTTTCTACCTTGATATCTTTTTACTGACTTGATGCAACATTTTCTACCTTGATATCTTTTTACTGCCGTGATGGAACATTTTCTACCTTGATATCTTTTTACCGCCTTGATGCAACATTTTCTACCTTGATACCTTTTTACTGCATTGATGCAACATTTTCTACCTTGATATCATTTTACTGCCGTGATGCGACATTTTCTACCTTGATATCATTTTACTGCCGAGATGCAACATTTTCTACATTGATATCATTTTACCGCCGTGATGCGACATTTTCTACCTTGATATCATTTTACTGCCTTGATGCAACATTTTCTACCTTGATATCTTTTTACTACCGTGATGCAACATTTTCTACCATGATATCATTTTACTGCCGTGATGGTACATTTTCTACCTTGATATCATTTTTCTGCCGTGATGCGACATTTTGTACCTTGATATCATTTTACTGCCGAGATCAAACATTTTCTACCTTGATATCATTTCACTGGCGTAATGGAACATTTTCTACCTTGATATCTTGTTACTGCCATGATCAAACATTTTCTACTTTGATATCATTTTACTGCCTTGATGCAACATTTTCTACCTTGATATCTTTTTACTGCCTTGATGCAACATTTTCTACCTTGATATCTTTTTACCGCCGTGATGCGACATTTTCTACCTTGATATCATTTTACTGCCGTGATGCAACATTTTATACCTTGATAACATTTTACTGCCGTGATGCAACATTTTCTACCTTGATATCATTTTACTGCCGTGATGCAACATTTTCTACCTTGATATCATTTTACTGCCGTGATGCAACATTTTCTACCTTGATATCTTTTTGCTGCCGTGATGTACGAGACCTTTTCTGCTTGGCTGAGCATTTTTATATTGTTTTATTCCGACCGTGATCAGAACTAGTTTCTCTTTATTGTCAGCTCAGGAGGTGACTAGGATGTTCACGAGTACCTTGTATTTTTTTATGTTTACTGATTGTCCAACTCGCGTATGGATATAGAATTACTGACCCTAGCGTAGGATTGTGGGGCTGGGAAAAAGAGGAGATAGCCTCGCTGGCGGTCTGCTTGTCGATTTTTGAAAAAAAAAAAAAAAAAAAGGAAAGAAAAGAAACATAAATAAAAAAGAAAAATAAAGCACGAAATTTATAGACTGCGAGCAGTCCCTCTTCAGTCAGTCGAGCCTAAGCTCGGCAGGACTGGAGAGAGCGAAATGGCCGAGAGGGAAACTGGCTTGACTTCCTCGCTCGCGTGACCATCCTGAGGGACTGCTAGCAGTCTACGAAATTTATGGAACAGAAATTGGAAATTAGAAAACATATTTTAGCAAACACCAACCCTTTCTTCAGTTGAAACATTCACGTCTAGACAGAAGGGAAAAAAGGCTTGCTGTCAGGCTAGTATTGTTCAAGCCAAAAAAAAAAAAGACGACAAGAGCAAAGGCCGTCATGTGAGTTTGTATGTTTATGTTAAGCAAAATTCGTTTGGTGATAAGATCAAGTGTCGCGTCCAAGATCAAGTGTCGTGTCCTTTCTTTCTTATCAGCAGGTAAGGGAAATAAAGTTAATCCTTTATGCAGAGTGTTCGACAAGGGCAGTGGCCCTCCTTTGACACCTTTTTAACGCCTTCGCCTGGTAACCGGAGGTGACGTTTCTAAATGAAAGGATGTACGGGTATGATTGATGGAGAATTAAATCTACCTTAGAGAAAAGTTACACTTCATGAAAATAATTTTTGGCTTCCTTTCTTACTTAAGTTAATCGTTAGAATAGAGCCACCATCTTTTCCTTTAGGATACCCTTGCGGGAAATCTACACTCCTATCCTGGGAGTATCCCGTCCACCCATGACCCAATCCCCCATGCAGCACGTAAAGATTTTTCTTATTTGTGATATCATCCCCTTCAATAAAGTAATCGAAAAATCTTATCATTAAGCTCGTGAATCGACCTTTGAAGGAGGAAGGAAATCGCTGGGTGCTTTTCCATTGACCTCCCACGGTCCGATCAAAGGTTGTCTACGCTCTCAATACTCCTTTGCCTTTCTTTTGTTTCTTTAGCCGGCCGAGACCGTGAGGTATTCTTATACGAACATGTACCTCAAAGGTCACTTACTGCATTAACTGCAATGACATATCCGTTATCTTTTGAAAATAGCTGAGGAGATACCGTAAGTTGAAATAAATCCCTTGTCCATTTTCCAACCCTGTTATTAGACTCGCAGAGAAACTAAAGAAAGTTAATGCAATTGTTGTTTGTTTAGTGACCTACCGTGCTGTGCTGCTCTTTCTGAGAATTTTCTTCGATGAGATACGATCGGGGGGGGGGGGGGGGGGTGACCTCTTTAATATAGCTGATAGGGGGCCCGCTGGACAGGGGGTATTCCAATAGTTTGATACTTTTCTGCGAGTTTTTTTTAAATATCAATAGGGTATTCGCTGCACGATTGCTTAGATAATAGCCTTTCGAACAAGAATGACACGGCTTACATTTTGTCCTTTGATAAAATCGAGGTTGTGGTCATAACTACAATCTTGGACAAAATAAATGGAAAACCCTGACCCCCCCCTCCCTCCAAATCAAAGATGGAAAAATGGCGCGTTTTTGCCCTTCGCGCGGCTTCATCCTTGATTTGGGGGGGGGGGGGGGGTGGGGGGTTTGCTGTTCCATTTTATTTTGTCCAAGATTGTAGGTTCTGTATCTTAGGACTTTTCTCCTAACCACCGCTCACAACGGTTCTACCCCTATCAGCCCTCCCCCCCCCCCCCCCCCCTGCATGACATCACCCCGTAATCGCAGGAGGTGATGCAAATACAAGTTGTTATGTGGAAAAGTGTTAGAAAATTGTGATCGATGGTTCTTTCTTCCTTCACTAATTCTATTTAGCCAACACATATCCTTCCCTTACAATATTTGCCTGTGATGTTAGGATGTTAGTAAAAGTTTCAACGTTAAAATTGAGAGTAATAGCTATTAATCAAGCTTTGTTGAAGTAGTGGAAGTACACTTAACTTTTCTATTGTGAGGCAGCGTTTTATTGTGAAGTCGAGAAAGAGGCGAAATAATTTATTTCAGTTCTTGATATTACACTGGGTGACCGGGGTCGCCAAATCCATTACAGTTAGGCCACGTTTTGTTAAAAACCATAAGATAAAAGTTTTATTGTTCTTTCATGGGACATTATTGTACTTGCACTTTAGACGGATGCGTCCTTCCCAGCTGGCAAGTGCTTGGGTTAACTTTCTAGGCGGTACTACGCCCAGTCACTTTGAAGGAATACGCGTTCAGCCTTGGGCCAGCTTGGTTTGCCGAGTTAGCGTTTCGCAAAGATCGTATATAGTAAGGATAGCCGCCGATAACCTGAAGAGGGGAAAAACTAAGTCGAAGACGTTGACACTTCCAGAAAACTATTCGCAAGCTTTCTCAACTGTTTTGGATCAACAAGGTTCTTGCAGGATGCTCATGTCAGTATTTAAGAAATATTTTTTTAATTGAGTGTCCACGGGTCGGCAACAAGTTCCGCGCTTTTCGCCCACTCACACTTCAAAATATTTAGCTCTTACATACTCATCCTTCCTGTAACCTGTTTTAGTTGAATGTTTGGAGTAAATTTTTGCACATTTCTCGACGCATAAAAAAGGCGCCGAGACTTCAGTGAGTCCAATTGCCGTCAATCGGTTGCGTTTTCTGGATCAGGCACGACCTGACAGGCTGAAATCTCAAAACTCGTAGCGGTTCTTATTCTAATGATATATGAAATGAATCATACCTTCATTTCATTTCGGTTCTTATTCTATAGGTTCTCCAGATGAGTGATTCTAACGAACTCATTCGTAACCTAATGACGATATTAAACAATTACCAGCCCTCTTCTGGGACTAACTCGTCTTCTACGGGTTCGAGTGCTTCCAACATCGTTCGTTCTCTAAGGGATGATAACCGCCTTGCCGACGATGTTGCTCGCGTGCTTGGTTCGTCGCTCCCCGCGCGCATCGAGTAGAACTGGCCCTGTCATGCCCTCCCTGCATCAGTCTTCTTCTTCTGGACGCTACGTCCCATATGGCAGACACAAAAAGAAGGAGCCAAAATCGTATGACATGAAATTAGTCATCGTCGACTTTATTTCTGAAGTCAACGATACTGGAAAAACCGAAAGCTATGACGGTAGTGTTCTCTTAGATGCTCCATTTCGTGTACGAGAAAATGAATCCGACTCTTCCATTCGAGCAAGGATTCTCGACATCGTTAAATCTAGATTTCCTTCGTTTAACGAAACTGTTCTTTACGCCTCCAGACAGGGCAGAGTAGTTTTGAATTTAAGTCCTTGTCAAACATTAGACGGTAAAGCAGTATACACCCTTAAATCGAAGTCAACCAACAATTTGTACGTAATGTTGTCCGCTCCAGCACCTGACAGGCCTCCTCCAGATGGAGACGAGGAGGAGGAACGTGAGCACGAGAGTGAGGTGAGGTCTCTTTTTTTTTTTTTTTTTCCAATATCTGTAGTCCAAAGTGCTATTTTTTCGTTATTAATAATATGATATTACCACTATAGGTTAATTTTGAACAGCCATAATTGTACAGTTTAGCAAAATTTTAAAAGAAACCAAAGAAACAAACGTAGTGTCTGTAAGCTCATTTTCTCTGACTAGTCCCGTAATAAATCGCTTAATGGTTTCAGTTTGTAGATTACGCCACCAGAGATGGTGGCCTACTGTCCTTTTCGGCTTCTACGCCACGTTCTTCCCGGGCTTCGGAAACACGCGGCAGACAGGTGAGTGAGTTATTATTACTACTGTTTTTTTTTTTTTCATCTTAACTTTGTCTAAGTTCTCCAGTTCATCACACCACTTACTGCATTGTGTTCTCTTAAACGTCTTCTACATTTTGTTTTTTTTGTGTTTTGATGGCTTTATTTTTCACTTGCGATTTTCATGTAGTGTTTGAATTTGAAGATCAGACTTGCTGTCACTGCATGGATACTGCGTGAACATATCTAGGTATCGTGTATGCGCCGTTTTGCCTTGGGTTTCAGTTTTCTGAGGATTGGCTATTTTTTTGTATTTTGCGAGAACTACTTTTTTGCGGTTCTTACTTTTGAAAGTTAATTTTTGCATGTTTTCAGAAGGCCCTTTATAAATCTGGGAATGTTTCCTTTCTAATTAAGTACGCGCAATGATATCAAGGTAGAAAATGTTGCATCAAGGCGGTAAAAAGATATCAAGGTAGAAAATGTGGCATCACGGCAGAAAAATGATATCAAGGTAGAAAATGTACCATCACGTCAGTAAAAAGATATCAAGGTAGAAAATGTTGCGTCAAGGCAGTAAAAAGATATCAAGGTAGAAAATGTTCCTTCACGGCAGTAAAAAGATATCAAGGTAGAAAATGTTTGATCACGGCAGTGAAATGATATCAAGGGGAAGGTAGAAAATGTTTGATCATGGCAGTAACAAGGTATCAAGGTAGAAAATGTTCCATCACGGCAGTGAAATGACATCAAGGTAGAAAATGTCACATCACGGTAGTAAAAAGATATTAAGGTAGAAAATGTACCATCACGGTGGTAAAATGATATCAAGGTAGAAAATGTTGCATCACGGCAGTAAAAAGATATCAAGGTAGAAAATGTTGCATCACGGCAGTAAAAAGATATCAAGGTAGAAAATGTTCCATCACGTCAGTAAAAAGATATCAAGGTAGAAAATGTTGCATCAAGGCAGTGAAAAGATATCAAGGTAGAAAATGTTGCGTCAAGGCAGTAAAAAGATATCAAGGTAGAAAATGTTTGATCACGGCAGTGAAATGATATCAAGGTAGAAAATGTTTGATCATGGCAGTAACAAGATATCAAGGTAGAAAATGTTGCATCAAGGCAGTAAAAAGATATCAAGGTAGAAAATGTTCCTTCACGGCAGTAAAAAGATATCAAGGTAGAAAATGTTCCATCACGGTAGTAAAAAGATATCAAGGTAGAAAATGTTGCATCAAGGCAGTAAAAAGATATCAAGGTAGAAAATGTTCCTTCACGGCAGTAAAAAGATATCAAGGTAGAAAATGTTCCTTCACGGCAGTAAAAAGATATCAAGGTAGAAAATGTTCCATCACGAACCGGAAAATGATGTCAAGGTGAAACATAACAATGGTTGGTTGATGCTATCACGGGAACATTTTATTGGATATGTCACACCACATTAAACATTACGTTAGCAAATAATTTTGAAACAAACGGCGCGCCATAGACTGAGCAATAAAAATACCTGATTTGTTAGTCTCAATCAGGGGCCATTCCATTTTTGCCCTGACTGATCTTACACTACAATACATACATGTACTTTCACCGGCAGAACCTTGAAATTATTTTGCTGACATGCACAAGATTGCATCTCTAAAACCATTAAAATTATTAAGAAAGTAAAAGTGAGGAGATTTCTTACCGTAGCGCACGAATCTTGTTCAATTTCATCCCATTCAGCGTGACCCTGCTGCGTGACTGCTTCGTGACTGCGTATTAAACCTTCATATCGAGCAGGCATTAGCAGCCAGTCAGCGGTACTCCAAAAAGGCCTGGCCGCTAAGGTTTTGCCTGATCAAGCGCCATCTTGGATTTTGCAAATCACTTCATCTCTGTTTTCAATCGCACTTAAAACATGATTAGGACAGTAGTCTGGTTCGGAGTTGGCGGTTTCTTTACAGCATGTTATGCTAATCTTGTACGAGGTTTACCAATGTGGAGAAGTAAGTATTTATATCGCATGTTTCCCTTGGTTGTCTTCTTGGTGTTGCTGTTTACTGTATTGATCGAACGTGCG
This sequence comes from Porites divaricata, assembly GCA_038088405.1. Classification (NCBI taxonomy): domain Eukaryota; kingdom Metazoa; phylum Cnidaria; class Anthozoa; order Scleractinia; family Poritidae; genus Porites; species Porites divaricata. Next base: position 6,067,374 of record JBBMOI010000005.1, read on the forward strand.
GTCACCGATTCAGTTCTTATCAATGTTGGTCAAATGCTAAGAAACTACTAAAGTAATCAGTCCATCGTTTTAACGCCCCCTAGATTTATGTTCTGTACTAGTTATTTTGTTGTATCTTCGATCAGTCAGTAAACACGAATTTACAGCTACATTGTTGTCGTAGTCGTCGTTCCCTGATTTTCCATATATTTACTGCAAGTCGATACATTCCTTACTTTCTTCCCTTTGAGCACCGCCACTGCTTGTTACATTTATATGCACGTATGTCTAAGCTACACTCATAGGGTAACATCCTAGTGTGCAAGCAAGTTCTCCTGGGCCACTCTGGCAGTGTGGCGAAAAAGGGGGGAGAGATTGCAGTCACATCTCAGGAATTTGAATTCCACCTCTCATGCCCACTGTGGCTCCCAGTCGACAGAGCTGTCAGTTTTAGCCAATCAACGTGGAGCAGAAATGAGTGTCAAATGTAAACAAACATAGACACAGTGCGTAAAAGATAAATTTCCCTTGAGCAAACAAAACCGCAGCAAAAAGGTGAAATGAACAGCAAATTTCCGAGTTCTCGTTTTCATAGAAAGGTCATTGAGGCTGCCAGATCAAAGAAGAATGTTTAAAAAGTGTCATACATACATACATACGGTTTTTATTGTGTTTTGAAGTAAAAGTACAATAACATGCCTGTGGGTAGCTAAGCTGATCTAGGCGGGTCATGTTTACAGAAAATAAGTACAACTAAATACTGCTAAAAGTAATACGAGAATACGAGTGTCAAACCACTGCTAGCACCTGCTTCAGCCCTAAGCTTTGTGGGGTACCTCGAACTCAGAGTATTGTTCCTCCGAAAGGGTTTTGAAACAAAGTTGTCTAGAACAACTCAATAAAATGCATCTCTCTCCTGCTATTAAAACAGATCACAAATTGACAGGAATACACCTAACTGAATTTGTCTGTCATACGACGCTAAAATTATAGCTACATGTATTTTGCCTCTGCTACAGTATAACTGTACCATGAATCCTTTTCTGTCCACTACAAAGACCTGAAGCAACTAGCAAATAAGTACCCACCTATAGTGTAATTTTAAAAGTGTAAAATCTCTGAAAGAGATCTTATCATTTGAGCACTATGTAAAAGGTTTTCAAAGGTTTCACGCCAGTGAAGGTGTCTGGCCTGTTAGCTTGCAAGCAAGCTCTCCGAGGGGAACATTACATCATTGCCTGATTAGAAATTGGCCTATCAGCATTTCACATCCCATTCTGGGATTCAGATATTCAAATTTATGATACGTGAGTGCAAGCTCTCCTTCCCCTCTTTCCTCCCACACCCTTGTACCACCGGGAACCCCAGGAGAGCTTGCCTGCAGGCTAGGTAACACCCCAGACATCGGAACTTGCTTTGTAAAGGAAACAACAACAACAGCTGGAAAATTTTTATTTAAGGCAATAATGACATTACTCTGTTCAGCTGTATGATAAACACCTTGTTGAGAAAAAAAATTGAGTCACTTATGGGTAAAATTGTGGGCAGAGGGAAAGATATTAATGGAAGAAGTTTTCTGCTTATTATTTTTATCCTCCATTATACACTGTACTGTATCACTGTAAATGTGCCATGTCATTCTACAGCACCCTTGATGCATGTCTTCTGGACTAGCGTCGGCCTAGGTCTGGGGTACAGAGGGCACATATTTGAAGAAACCTCAGAAGAGAGATATAAAGAGCTGATTAAGAAACACAAGAATGCACCTTGGTACCCCAAAGGTCAACTTTTAGCTGAACGATATGCAAGACAAAAAGCAGAAAGAGAAGGTGAGTTGAATGAAACCCTTATAAGTTAAGTTCAAAAAATTAATTTTGTGAGGATTACACGATTTCCATTCGCTACCCAGGCTTTCAAAGTGACATTGGTGAGTGGGATGGTGCTAATGTCAAATCCTGCACACCAGCATGCAAAGAAAGTCATGTCTGATAGCTCAGGGCTAGTGAATTTTACCATCGGGCTAGTGTATTCTGTTCTTACATGTTACTTGCCCGAGAACTGTTATCAACCCTGCTCATCATCGGGCTAGTTAAAATGACTTTTTACCCTGCTAGCAGAGGCTTTTCCCTTGTGTTTATCAGCGTTGTACTGCCATTCTCTTCGCAGTTTTGGTTGCTCGCGTTTTGTTTTGGTTGTTTCTGTGCCAAGGAAAAGACCTCTGCCGACAGCCGCTTGCGATTCCTGTTGAGCATGCACGAGATGAAAATGCAGTTACCATGGAATTTCTGTCACGTGTCGGTAATACGATGCCGCCGCCGGAGTTTGCTCATGTATTCATGAGTCAAATTTCCCACGGGAATGACTCGCACTCGCCATGTTGATATAGCGGGCTCACTTTTGCACAGCAAACTAGTACATAAAAGATGAGCGAGTTGATAAAACCGGTTCCACAACCGGTTTAGTCATGTGATTACCTCCTAGATCTTGGAGGTATCTACAGCGCATGTTCAACAGGAATCGCAAGCGGCTGTCGGCAGAGGTCTTTTCCTCGGCACAGAAACAACCAAAACAAAACGCGAGCAACCAAAACCGCGAAGAGAATGGCAGTACAACGCTGAGAAACACAAGGGAAAAGCCTCTGCTAGCAGGGTAATGACTTTTGGGCTAGTACATGCTAACTACAGCTTGCCTGAATGACAAGCTCTAAACCTGACTTACTTTGCACCCTGCTCACTGTACATTTTTACATTAATGTGTGTTAATTTATTTCTTTTCTCCGTCTAGCTGCGATGACTGGAATGGAGCAGGCAGCTGCTTGTGAGTACATGAACATTTTTTACCAAAAATCTTTTTCAACACTATTTATAGATACAAAGTAATACATTTAACTCACAATCTACAACATGTACTCCCTTCAAGCGCTTTTTTGGGCCGGGATAACTTACATCCCTGTGTGAGAGACTCTCGCAGACTGCTTCTTGCACAGTTTACATGTAGTTATTGAGTGTTTTGACATAACATCACAGCAGCGATACTGGTGTTCCAAAACAATGAAGCAGTGGCCAGATTGTGATCAAAGAAAATCAGTGGGAAGTTGACCTCTTTTCTCTTTTAAGTGCTTTCTTTTTTTTTTCTTTTCAATAAGTCAATCAGCATAGATGCTGAGCAGAAGATTGAAAGCCCTGTATTAACGAACTCCCCCAATGTGAATGTGAATAATTATAAATAAATGACTAATAATAAACCTTCCCCTCCCACAGTAAGTGATGGTGTCTTGTAAGTTGTCTTTAATGTTGAGTTACAGACATTCCAAGCTCACGAGTGAGAATAGTGTTGTGTAACAGAAATATGATAATAGTTTACATATGGAAAATTTATCAATCATTATTTAGGACATTGAAACATCAAAACTTCTTACCTTGTTTCCTTGTCTTGTTTATGATACAATGTATGTGTTCCCCAACCAAGGAACACTTATCACTAGAGATATGTGTTCCCCTACCTTAACATACATGTATGTTCTTAGCATTCTGGCCATTTCAATGTGATTCTAGTAATTTTTAGTTCTACCGTTGCTCTCTCTATATACCAGTACAATATATATCTTTTTATTATGTTATAAAATTATTAGAATTATGAATTATATAGAGAGAGCAAGGGTAGAACTATAATTATTGTAAAAATTGCACTGAAACAGCCAGAAATTCTATGTTCATACCACAAACAAGACAAGGTGACAAGAGAAGAAGATTAATTTTGATGCATTTTTATTTCTATTTTAATGTATTAAACAACGATCAATAAAATAATTTTCTATTCAAGCCCTTATAATATTTTTCTTATGCATCACTATTCTCACTTGTGAGCTTGAGGTACCTGTGGTTGAGTCTGTAAAGGAAATCCTGTATATTGTGACCAGGGTACATGTAGTACTTTCACATGGTACAGTTTTCCAGCATCATTGTTCTCACCAAACTGTCCCTTTTTGGGATTCACACACTTTTAGGGAAATGGCACACTTAAAACGTTCTTAAGGGCCCTCAGGGTGCAGAACTGTAGCAAGTATTAAAAAGTCAATATCACTTGGAAATAGAGGGCAGCCCGAATAAATGTAGATGGTGAGATCGCTTGTAAATCAGACTGCCCTTTTTTTGTTCACTAAAACCACGTGCTCTCACTCTACAAGTCCACCATCTTGAATTGTCACGAATTATGCTTACGAGTAAAGACAGATGTTCAAACACTTAGGGCTGTCTTCAAGTTCGGTTCTTCTTCACGCTTGAAGGTACTAATTTCTTTGCTCTTCTCTCTTTTGAGTTCTGTAAGCCCTAATCCCTAATTGCCCATTGTAATATCAAAGTTCAGTCAATCAACTGTGTTGTGAGAATTTGGGACTTGATCACCCAAGATGCTTCTCTTGTTATTTCAACAACTTTGGCCACTTTTTCCTAGGATATACATGTAGCATAGGACACTACAGCAAGATGTAGGTTTTGACGTTTTAAATCCATCAGAGATATTGAATAGCTCTATTGTAGTCCACCCAATTCAATAGCTACTAAAGTAAAGTTTACACATGATCTCACTCTATGCATTTAACTCCATACAGGAATGAAACTGCCTTTTTGTGGGAACAAGCCAACATTTTTCAAGTCTATGAATAGTCTTCTGTGAGAGCAATCAATGGCCTTTCATGTGCCACATTTCATTTTATTGCCGTATAAGACTACAGGTGCAAGAATGACTGTGGTTTTGTGACGTTTTTCTTCCCTGGAAACAGTTTTACACTGAGAAACCCCAACTTTTCCTTTAAATAAAGTGCTTGATTTTTGCATTCATTTGTAAATAAGATAGGATCATGGTCGATTTGATGTCATTAAAAATAAAGTAATTTCTTTATGCCCACCGCTTTATATTTATTTATTTAGTTTCTATCGTTTGACCTATTTCACTCTTCACAAGCCATTCGCCCTTGAACCGCCCGAGCGGATCCACGTTCCTTGTACCACTTATGACGTAATCAGTTTTCAAGGTCAACTATGTCATCTCACTTGTGCCGAGGGGAAGAGATCTGCCAGAGTGAGCACGATTTAGTCAAGGAAACAGGAGAAAAACCCGGAAAACCATAACAAGTTGACGCGAAAATTCCAATTTAAACCTTGTTCCACCACCCACCTACACTTCTTTCCATCAACATCGTAATCGTACGATACAATAGGCCTTCTTCGAAACTTTCCCCACCGAAATGAAGCGTAGTAAATGCCCAGCAAAAGAAAAGACACGGACAAAAGGGGGGAGGGGAGGTCAAGAATGCTGTGTCACTTTTATACCCTGAGAACTTTGATTTATGCGCATGCCCGAACTTCAGAAGCTGATACAGTGTACTTTGATTTGGAACAGAAGACCACGAATAACGACGGCTACGGCTACGAAAACGTCACTTACAAAGTGAAGTCGCGCTGCTTCAAACGTCATCGCGCTTATTCCATCTCATTCAATTTGTCAATAATAAATAATGTTCACATGTACCATCGGCAGTATTTTTATAGCACTGATGCTAGTGGGGCCGAGCAAATGCCTAAAACAAATAATTCAAATTTAACTTAACAGGGTTAAGAATCCCAACCGGCCGGAGAGAAACCAGTTGGCTATTTACAAGGGTGGTCGAGGATTTGAACTCGAAACTGCCGAGAACAAATCCAGCTAGCGGTCAGGGCGGAACTTAAACTCGGGGCCTCCGAATTGCAAGTCCAGCGCTCTAACCGATTAGGCATATTCACGGCGTAGTCGTGCAGTGGCGGCAAAGAAATGTACAAAAAAGCGTGATGCACGTGCAGAGTTGTTGTTTTGCCAGTGTAAACCTAATGCTGTTTTATCATTGCAGACGTAATTTACATGTAATCCGTGTTAGCAACGTCTGCGAAGTGGCTCCAAGATCCCTGTTCTGGGTCCCCAACAGACTCAACGAATTACCCGTTTCGAATTTCGTTTTATCTTGAATAGCCAATTGACAATGGCATTTTCAAGAGGCCAATCAAGGCGCGCACTTAACTCCTGGAAGAACAATGATTTCGGCGATGTTTCGCAGACGGTCTTAACCAGGGTTTAGTTTAAATTCGTCTGTGTGGCAGGCTAGCTGCGAAGTGCATGACCTATAATTGGCTTTTTGAGCATTTTTTAAGTTTTTGTAAAACAAATTCCTTGTTATGATATTATGATTATTATAATTATAATTATAATTATTATTTTTATTATTTTTATTATTATTATTATTATATATTTTATTTATTTATTAAACTATTTATTTAGATTTTCAGTGTATCTGGTGTATTAAAACTACCAAAATGATTTTCTCTACCCCCTTTATTAGCCCTGCCATTTACGGGTAGAGCAGTTTATTTTTAAATTCTCCGCTTTAATGCTGTAATAAACTTGAAGAAATGTTTGGTTCTATATCGCCACACAGTGATCAGAAAACGGCTTGACTAGCTTCAAAAGGCGTTTACCAGCAAACTTCCCATTGGCGAATGGATGGCCAGAGAAAACCATAAAAAAATTTTAGAAATAGAGTGATGAATAATCTTTCCATAACGTGGCCTAGGAAAGTCCCGAGATGAAAATCTTGCAATTTATTGGTAGAGTTTTGGAATACTTGGCTTTTAATTAATACTTTTTTTATTAATATTTTGTTTCACAGAATTTGCATGTAAATAGCGTTTATTTCCCAGTTAAAGGAAACGATTTTGTTTTTGACCACTAGCATCGCCTCTGTGACATCAGCTGCAAACCAAAAATCGATTCTAGAAGTTAAATGGCCAGAATTGTAGATGAGACGTTTTTAAAAAGCGCACCGCATTGTTTTGCAACTTCGATGAGAAGCAACTAACTTATTCATAGGAAGTGCTGGAGGGATTTCCTAGGTTAAAACCACAAATTTAAAGGGTTTTAGCATTAAAATTATTCTTTTCTAATAATAATTGATGTTAAACAGTGGCCAGATAAACAGGAACAAGATCAGTCAATGATCGACCTTGTTTGCTATCCTACGTATATTATCATAATTTGACAACCCGTATTAAAATCGAACATACTGTAAACAATCCGTATGTCTGATGGTGCTAATTTATGCACAATTGGTTAATCGAACCCCAGTGAGCAATTCTACAAACTGGATCATATTCTCACGTCGTTCACTCGTATATTTCTCCTCATGAGGAAACCTGCCCAACTAAGAAAACAGACATCCCAGACGCTTCATGGATTTTCTTAGCCATCTTTTGAGGTATGAGATATGAAGAGGGAGAATTTCCCCATCTCAATTTAATAACGCACCTGTTTTAAGTGAAAGATAATCTTACCCTGGCTGAAGCTAAATGAGTCAGTAAACTGACGTTTATAAATATCTCCAGATGCTAACCGAACTGTATGTTGATTTAGAGACTCGTTGGCGTGTTTTTTCCTCAACTTTTCAGTTTACACGAATGAGTACATTTCCGGTTGTAGGAGGAAATTCAACTTATTTACTAGATAGCACGATCGTCGAAGTACTGTTAGCTACATTTTGGACGGTTTACTCATGAAAGTGTCCCGATTTCAGAGGTATCGTTTGATGTTCAATTTTGTGTTCTGTTGTAGGCATGAACGAACATACTCATTCATGATACCAATTTAACTTCTGATTAGTTACTCGCTAGTCAAGAAAAGAAAGTCCACGTATATCTTTGAATTTTTTTTTTTTTAACGAAAGATCGTCACGTTTCCTGTCAGAAGTTTGCACGAGTTTCGATCGAAGTAATGTATTTTATCAAAACGAGATCGTGTATTTTCCATGCGTGTATTTTCTTCGCTATAAATTATTATTGCCTGACAAGCTATAACATACTCTCGTTCCTTACAGCATTCATTTATTCCTGTCAAATTGATGACGTGCTCCTTCAGTTCAGAGCGAAACTTAGGAACGAACGGCAAGCTTAGACACAAAGTTACATATCATTTTCTCCGCTCTGTTTCTGAAATAAAGACTCAGTTGGATGAAAACAACGTGAAATCAAAGTTATCTCTTTTTAGCGTTCAGTTCAAGGACTAGTTTTATGCGGGCATTAATCTAAACCAGATTCCCCTAGACCTAAAACAAGTTATTTCAACAAGAAAAACAAACATTCACTAAAGTCTGTTTACGGTAAGACTTTTTGCCGGGTTCGAAAGAATAATACATCGTAATTACGAACAAAGCTCCTTGCCCATCTCTTTTTTATTTTAATGTTAATAACAATTTTTTAAAATTCATTAATAATTCACCTTCTCATCTAACGCTTTTGAAACCGACGTTGAAATTACCGATAGTAACCTGTCAAAATTAGAAGGACGATCTCGCGGCTTCCTCAAGCTCAAAAAGGAGGAATAACTGCATCCTTATTTGCAATTTTCGAGGTTGATTGTTTCCGCTTCGTTTTGTCGCCATGGAAACTTTGAAAAAATACAATACTATTTTTGTGGGTGGCATATATAAAAAATAATTCCGCTATTTACCCTCGGCAGTATTTAAAGCACTAATGCTAGTGGGCCAGAGCAAATGCCTGAAACAAATAACTGAAATTGAACTTAACAAGGTTAAGAATCCCAACGGGCCGGAGGCAAACCAGCTGGCTATTTACAAACATGGCCGAGGATTCGAACTCGGGACTACCGTGAACAAATCCATGCTAGCGGTCAGAGCGGGACTTGAACTCCGGGCCTCCGCATTGCAAGTGCAGCGCTCTACGCACTCGGTCACGCTGCCTCCTCTAACAACTCGTAACGACTGACAAAGGAAGGGAATTTTTTTCTGATCGAGAATATCGATCCATTTTGTTTTTAGCCGTATTTGCCTGGTATTTTAGATTGAACGATCAGGTTAATAGGGAGCGCCTGCAAGGGTATACGTTGAAGGACCACTGTTGGGAAAAACGGTGAACAGGCGAATGAATATCATCAGTTTACCAGGCTGTTCCATGGGTTCAGATAGAGGGGAAAGATAATCTCGAACCCAGAACTCACTTTGTCTGGATACGAGATTAGAGGAAAGCGGAAAAAAAAATAGGCAGAATTGAATTTTCAGTAACCACCAAAATAGCGGCCACGATGGCCGCTATTAATTTTAAATGACTAACCTAAGTTAAGTACCTGGCAATTGTTTTATTAACACATTGTAAATAAAAAGCCCTCTAATTTCACGCTGGCCTTCGTGTCTGAGCAACATAATTATTATGACACCAGAAATGGATCCTTGCAGCATTTAAATCCCAGTAGCTTTAGAATGAATATAGAAGAAAATTCTGTCCAACAGTTAAAGGATGTTATTATTGGAATGATATTCCTTTATCTATACGTGAAAAGACAACTAGTAAAAAATTGTTTAAAAGAGCACTACATTACTCTAATCTTGCTCAATACTAATGACTGCCATACCGACCCTCGTACGTTCTTAGATATTTTTGTGTACTTTCCTTTTTCTCTTTTTCTTCTCTTTTATCCTAAATAAAACTGTAATTTAATCATGGGGCTTGTACTTAGGGCGCTTTCCATTTATCAGAACTGGCCGGCCGGACCATTACCGGACCAGTTATTTTGACAATGAAATCGGCTTTTTGCAAGGGTTTTTGCTGAAGAACCATCTCCTTCCTGCACTCTATTTAGGATTTGACTATGATGTAGCAGGCTAGATTTGATTAATAATGAAATTCTCATTACTACAGGAAGGGTCTGGTGGGTCAGATCTGACAAATGGAAAGCGCCCTTAGTTTTACTATATCTTGCCCTTCTCCATTAATTCTTGTAAACCGTCGTGATACTTAAATCTTATAAAAGATATCTTCGAATCTGTAATATAATATAAATGGCCTGTAATATAAATAAATGGATGAAATAATAAAATGCAAAAAACAATACAAATGACTAACCTGAAAGACCATGTTAAGTAAATCTGTCTTTTATTTAACAGGCGTGGTGAGATTTCTGAGCAGATCTTCAACTTCATCAATGGCGAGTTCATACCTCCTGTTGGAGGAGCATTTGCTGAGACGGTAAATCCAAGCACTGGAGAAGCCCTGTGCAAGTATCCTCTATCGACCATTTTGGATTTACAAAAAGGGGTGGAAGCTGCGAAATCTGCGCATAAGCAATGGTCTAAAATATCTACGGTACTGTCACCTGATATAAATTATTTGCATTTGATACTTACTGCGCTTTTCACAAACATGCGAATTCTGAAGTTCAAAAGCCAACTGACGATTGCGTTTTTCGCTGCCGTCAATCATCTTAACGGACCCATTAGGAACCAAAACTTTACTTTAACGGGTACAAAAGGTCATGGTTTGTGATTTGTGATTGGTAGATTTCGATCCGTTTTGTGTGTTTCTGTGTTTCAAGGCTCGTTGCTTGTGATCGTAATTATGATTGACGGCAGCGAAAAACGAACGAGTTCGAATGTTTGTGAAAAGTAATAAACCTGTAATTTGAGCTCGACTTGGTGATTCGAAGGTAAATTTCTCACAAATGTCAAGGCTTCTAGAACAATTTCAAATTTGCGCCATTTCCACCCGACCAATCAGAGGGAAAGGTGCAAAGCAACATCTCAGACAATTACATTACTAGTGACAGACGTCTGATTGATGCTGCGCGTCCACGTGAGATGACCTTAAGCCAATAACATTGCTAGGAATGAAGAAAGTACTGACATTTTTCGCATTGAAAATTATTTGCTGCCAAAAAATACCACTCCATGTATGGTTCGCAATCTGTTTACTATAGTTAATTTTATGCTTACCAAAAATTTTCTATTCTAATTCACCAGATATCACAACCGCCAAGGTCTTTAAGTGCACAGTTTTCTTCCGACGCTGGTTTTTTTAATTACTACCTCAATATTAGATCAATCACGGTTCTACTTCTTTTATTGTTTCTTGTTTGTTTTTGTCTCACGCACACCTTTTTACATCATAAGATCAAGAGAGCCAACGTATTGAACCAAGTGGCGGAACTTTTGGAGAAAAGGTCTGAAGCGTTTGTTCGCGCAGAGATTATGGACCAGGGACGAGCTATTCAAGGCGCCAGCAAAGAGTACAATGATGTTCAAAGAGAGGTTCACAATATCAAACACTTTACTGCTTTAGCGATATCCACGACAGAATCAGCGACGAAAACAAATGGTAATGAACTGGGTTTCATCAGGTCCAGTTATCAGGAATGAAACTTCCACTCACACTAAGCCTTGAAATTTTAAGAAATAAAAAAGCGGAATTTTCACATTTATAAGGCAAAATACTTGAGGACAAAATTGTAAATTTGTAATTTGTTTACCCATGGAGCACTTAGGATTTCTTAAGAACTCGTTGAAACGTGTCTGTGCGTTCCAGATCGAATTGGAATTTGGAAGTGTTGGTTTTTAAGGAGAGGGGAAAACCGGAGAATGCGGAGAAAACGCTATCAAAGCAGCTAGGGAGAGAACTAACAACAAACTCAACCCACATATGGCGTCGACGCTGATTCCAACCAGGGCCACATTGGTGGGTGGCTGTTGCTCTCACCACTGCATACCAGTTAAATTAAGAGGATTTTGTGGTGAAAAATTGGTGTCTCCTAACATTGCAAGAGTCGCCTAATATCTCTCGGGGCTCGGTGTCTCTGAAGAAGAATATGGGAATCGGCTTGGGAAAGAATTCGTTTCCTTGATCAACTAGTTTGTTTGTGAAGAAAGAGTCCTTACCGACATCGGCTTCACAGGCTCTGTAACAAACAGAGTATACTGTACGGCGGTTATTGTTTCTAAAGTGACCTATTTTCTTTTTTGATAGATTCTGTCAGTTATTCGTCCCGTTATCCTTTGGGGGTGATCGGAATTATCACTTCTTGGGCTTCACCTCTACACTCGGTTTTGTGGCACGCCATTCCAGCCCTGGTCTGCGGTAACTGCGTTGTCATCAAGCCTTCATGTCTGGCACCAATTGAAATTCATTTACTGGCCAAAACATTTAGTGATGCAGGTAATTAATAACTAAACACTCGATTGCCGGTCCTGTTCCAGAAAGAGGGCTGATATCTGATAATGTGCTGGAGGAGGGGTCTCTGAAGGGTGCTTCCGCAGGATTAGTAGAGGGTGCGATTGGGGTTAAAAATTAACTGATATTTGGCCAACAAAACAGTAGTTAACTGATAATTGACCAAAAAATTAGTGGTTAACTAATACTGAAACGAAAAGTTTACAGTTTTTCCAAACAGAAATGCCATTTTCTGACATTTTTTTTTTGTCCGCTGTTGACCCGGCCGTGGCACATTAATTAACAATTAATGAATGAGGCTCAGTATCTTATGAAGAATTATGGAGATCGAAGAGCATCCACGACCCTCCGAGATCTCCATAATTCTTCATATGATACGAAAGCCGAATTCAATAATTGTTTTATAATTCATTTAAAATAATTCCTAGTTTAAAAACAGAGTCAAAACAAGCTCACTTCCATCGATGTTAAGCCTCATCTTTGATAGTGCACGTTTAGGGGTGTTCAGCTCCGCAAATTCCTTCGAGTTGTGTTCTTGCTGTTCTTGCCATGTTTTAGCTATAATTTCGCCTGGTTCTTACTCTTGAAAAGAGTGAAATGTCCGCCATTTTTGTTTTAAAAACCAAAGCAACTCAACCTCGTCCCCAGGTCTTCTCGGTTAACGGTGCGTTAACCTATAAGAAGGCTGGACTTTTGACGTCATCGGTTCATTAAACGCAAAATTCGTCCAAATTTGGTCATCAGTAGCTGGTTATTGTGAATTATGCGTGTGCGTTTAGCCAATCAGAATCGGGGAAATATTTTGAATGAATAATAACTGATATTACTATGTGCAAGAGACACCAGGGCAATACCCGACAAACAAAAAGCGTCAGTCAAAGAGCTGGTTGTAGACAACTCAACGAATAATTCGTCTTCTAATATTAACAAGATTTCTGTGTTCGGAAAAGGAAAATACTGTTTATACGGACCCAAAAGATCGTCAAGTTAAACATTACTACCCAAATAAAAAAGCTGTAGTGACTCTTAGAATTGCATCTGGCCAAAAAGAATTTCTGAGGGTTCAAAGAAATCAGCAAACTTTTTTTTAAGTACATGGAATTTGTACTTACTAGACATCATTTTTGTAACTGATGTTGGAGTTCTAACTATTGAGACTTTTTTAACAACAAGAAAAGCTCGTGTTTAAACCGATCTTTCTGAAACAGTTTCGGCAGTTTCATTTTTAAAAACTCTTGGATATCTTTAGGATGAAATAAGCGAAAAAAAGTACTTCTACAAAAAGTAGCATTGAGGGACGCGAAAGAGGATGTCGACATAATCTGTATCGAGGTAAAAAACTTGTGACTGTGCAGCTGGAAAGCCTACACTAGTTTCTCACTTCAACACAAAACATTTAGTGCTTTGAACTACGCCCAAGACTTTGGAACCACATTAAAGCAATCGCTTAAAAGAACTACGAGTTCGAAGTGGGCTACACTCAAGAAAAGTGAGTGTCATGTCATGACTTTGTCAGCACTATCAACTATGTCTCTCCCATCGGTGCAAACAGTAGTTAACTGAGAATGGGTGCCTCCATTAGCACCCTCTTGGTATCGTCGATGCCCATATCAAACCACCCCACTCCCCAACATCCCTGGCGGCGTGAGTAGTAAAGTGAAATACACCATGCCAAAACAGAAACACTTTTAAACTTTCTCAGCTCTCAAAACTGCCCTGCCTACAAATGAAACTTAAAGAAATAAAATCAAAGAGAACTAGTTGCCTGTGTTCAGTAACTGGTGGGTTTAGACTGCAAGTGTTGTAGTTCTATTTACTTATTTACTTATTTGCCGGCGGAGCTGCGAAAAGATTGTCTCCGCTGCCAAGAAAGTACCCCAGGCTAACAATCCCGCCAACTACATAGGCTCGAGAGCTACTGGAATTATTTTTTATGTATCCATATGCAACATAGTGAGTGAACCCCAAGGATTTCTGGTGTTGCTGCCTGTTAAAACCTTAACTAAGGACCTGACTTAATTCTAAAGTTAAATAGTCTTTTAACTCTTTTGTAAACAAGGAGTACCGAAAGGTATAGTGAATGTGGTGTATGGTAAAGGAGAAGCTATTGGGAAAACCATGACTCAGCATCCCAGTTTGAAGGCATTGGCCTTTGTAAGTATGTCATTTGCAAATATAACCTAAACACTCGGAATGACTGATACAAAGGAACACAGCAATAGATAGAGCGATTTTCGTATGACCTTGAAATGTAAACGCGCGAACAAAACAGAAACAGCAAACGAACGGAAATAGAGCGATTTGATTGGTTATATCAAACGGATACAAACGCGGGTGGCTTTTGGTTGGTTAAGCGAACGTTCGCGTAAAAAAACTTCATGCCCGAGAACTTTCTAGAAATCAATGGATCCTTCGCTTTGACGTCATACTACAACACGATTGGCCAATCGAACAATGCCTTCTCCATATTAGGGTTTTCTTTGGCGGGAAAACGAAGAGTCCATGTTTTGATCTTTTCATCCACTGGCTTATGAAACAGATGACGAACACTTACCGAAACTATTTTTCAAGGTCACACGAAAATCGCTCTAATAGTTTCCTTTGAAACTGACTGTAAGTGACTAGCTGTACGTCCTCATGATCGTCACATTTTGATCTTTGACTAACAATGGAAATCAAAGTTACAGACCTCCCAACAATAAACGTATGTTAAGTTCCAACATACAGCCAAAGAACTGACACCACAGGCTTGACTTGACGCACATGGTTTGATATTCCTTATTTACTAAAACAACAGTTAAAGGTCGAAACGTCACCTTATCAATCCCGAGAGGAAGGGGGAGGGGGAGGGAAGTGGTTGACTCCGGTATAAAAGCAAGGGCGTTGGTCGTCAGAAAATTAGAACTTAACCCCTTTAGGAGACCAATCTGGGTGTAGCTTTATTCGGAACTCTAAAATAGACCATGCTAAACAAACCACATTTCTTGGGTTCTGCTTATCAGGTAGGAAGTGAAAGGACTGCTTGTAAAGTCTTAAGAGATAGAAGTGACCATCTGCTGTTTACAAAGAAGATTTCGTTTAACTTGGAAAACTGTCATGCAATGATTATCTTT
>JBBMOI010000005.1:6087500-6097500 GCA_038088405.1 Porites divaricata
GAGTGCGATATTCGTAGCTAATGCTGTTTATACATACGAGTAGCTATAGAGATCACTACGATGGTGAATCAGGAAACTCTTGAAAATATTGGATTTGTTTTCTTTTGTTTTGTCTTCACATAGTTTCCTTCATAATGAGGGTCAACATGTCCATTCTGTCAATCGAATTTTTGTTCAAACATCCATTCTACAAACGTTTACAGATAAATTTATCAAAGTCGTGCAGAGATTGAAAATTGGTAATCCTTATGAAAGCAGCATACAGGTAAGAACATACTTTTTTAAATCTATTCACGGCCGTTATATTATAAGGGGCGAGGTGTTGCTTAAGAGTGAGTCCATGGGTGCACCAGGCAGGTGTGCTACATGCCATCTCTCCGATTTCAGTGAAACTTGGCCAGTTTAGAGGGTCTACCCCAAAACTTAAAATGACAAACTGGTTTGTAGTTTGGATCTTTACGGTGCGAGATAGCCCACCCAACTAGTTTAATCAGATATTTTACCAATAAAAGGGCATTAATAACAGGCAAAAGTAGGAAGCTCTCAAGACAACTGTTTTTAATCTTTGACTATGAGGGTTTGTATATATGTTGATACATCTTTAATGAATGCAAAAATATAAGTTTCAGTCAATTTGATTGACAGCTTGTCAATCACCGGCCTTGAATATGGGACCACCTTTTTAGCCATTCAATTATTGGCTGATTTTGAGATCAAATATCTCCCCTTGCCAGAAAGCTATGACAATAATTTTGCTATTCCCTACTTAACAACCCTTTGGTCTATAATAAACATGAAAAAAATTTCTGGGCTCTAACTTTTTTGGGCGTCAGATGCCAATTGAAAACTACACCTAGAACAGGCTTATTTCCCGTTCATCTTTCCTGTAATTCAACAATAGATGGCTACTTAAGTTAATAAACCGACACTTTTTAGCCCGTTATACAAGAATTGTAATTGAGGAGTTTAATACATGCTTAAAACGATCGAGATTTGGCGAGAAAATTCAAGATTTGACCCTGATTAGTAATGCATGTCACCAAAATATCGAAGGTAAAATCGTAATCTTTGTGAGCTCGTTTTGATTTTCTCGCAAAATCAGAGATTATTCTTCTTAAGAGTTAAACTAATCATAAGTCCTCTTATTCAAGTGTTTACTGTCTATTGTCTTTACTGTGAGAAACCCATGCTGCTCCTAATTTCCTGAGGAGATTTCAAGGCCACATGGTGCGCGGTTGTTGACAAACTTTGAGTCACGCCAGTGCATACCAGTCATAAAGCAACGTCAACTCGCACATCTAAAAACAATCTGAAACTCTTCCTTCTAGCGATAAAGAAATTTAGCTCTTAAAAAATTCGTTTAACTTCTGGCTACGACCTCGGAAAAAGAACAGTTTTAGAAAGAAGAATGGTGTTATTTTCACTTACCCTCGTCGATCTACGCCGAACTAATGTATGCTGCGTGACCAGACAATATTTGTTCAAAATCCACCTCTTTGCTTTCAAGCAAGGCTTTCAGAATGGCCTACTTATCTCTATGACTATATTTGTCTCCTCCTATCTGCATTTTTCTGCAAATACAAGTTGTTCGAAACTCAGTCACTCGATCACTCTCAATCTATGTTATGCCAAAGTATTATGTGACCAAAAAAAGAGCCTGCAATGTTTCGTTCAGCGAATTTCCTGCGCTTACCCTGGAAATCAAGATAAATTCTAAACAATTTTCGGTTGTCTAGACTGGAAGAAAGAATGAATGTAAAAACAAAACATACAAAAAAAAATAAATTGCCTTTCATCATTTATGAATATACTGTCTTTTCATGGCGAAGTCCACACATTTTTACCACAAAAAGTTGTTCCCTTTGAAAGATAACCGAATTATCTTACTTTATTAGTGAAAAACCAAAGTACTATTTTGTAATCAGTATGATTCAGTGACTGTACACAAAACTATAATTAATTACTTAAAATCATTTAAAGAAATTCTATTCTTTTGCAAAATTAAGCTTTATTGTACAGGATTGTACAGGCTGTACACTTGTACCCCAAATTCCAGACAAGACCGGACAGAATGATGACCTTGCCAGATTGCGCAATCATTGACTGAGTGCACAAAGGGCGTTCTTTTCAACCACGCGTTTAGTGCTGTGAAGTCGCAATATGTCTCAGCTTTCTTGTTCATTTGCGATCTACTGTGGAACGGAATGCCATTTCTCTTCGCGGTGGCCCAGACGGCAACAACTTATACCACTAAATTCGTGTGCCGATGGTATAAAGGCACACCTTAGAGATGTAAATGTATCTCAAACGTGCGTTGTATCCGAGAAAAAGCTCATTTTAGCTCGCGTTGGTTTGTTCGAAGATGATGACAGCCGCGATTTCATGATCTGCCCCAAACATCGCGCAGTCCTTGGAGTAAGATTCCGACCATCAAAAAAATGCCAGCATCCTCTTCATGGCAGTCGAAAGGGCAAAGGTGACAGAGGAGTCAATCTGAAGATGGCAAAAGCAATCAAGGGAAAGTGGAACACTGTAGTTCCAATTGGTGCAGGTAATTAAAAAGATTTTATTTTGCATAGGATGTTGTTACTCCCTTGCTTACTTCCTATACGCGCGGCAACTGATACGAAATGCTGAGAGACAAACATACTCATTTGGACAATATGACCCGAAATGCATAGATCACGCAAGGAAGGGGAGTGTGGGGAAGAAACGACCTTCCCACGAGGCTTTGGGCAACGTGGGTTAGTCAAACCCGTCCCCAGTCGTCTCTCATTGAACCTCTCCCTACTAGTGTAAGCGCGCATGGTTTGATGGGTATGGGTGTTACGAAGTCGACTGGGGACGAATTAGACCGAGACAGATTCGAAGGTGCTAAGCAATGTATCAAGCTAAGATTCACCGTTACTTCAGCTGTTTTTTTTTTTACCTGTTTGCTGTTACTTTACTAACCTTTTGAAAATGAAATTCGTGTCATCGCAGGCGCCAGTAGCTTACACATCAGCAACAAGGCGCGTAGATGTGATAATCATTCTAGTAACTCAACGTCTTCAAGTCGTGGTCGAATTTAATTGATTAAATTAAATTTTTTCCTAAATTAAGTAGCCAGGATAACGGGAGTAGCGAGGGGGGAAGGGGTTGGCAGTTTATTAATAAGGCATATGTCCAAAATATTTTTTGTTCTAAAAACCCAAGTATAAAATGAAGGTTTCATAGCTAAAATAATTCCTACGTACTAGGCATATGCAGATACTGTAGAGGTGCCCACTCTGATTCTATTAAAAGGCATATCCGAGTTAAAACCAGATGCTTAAAATATTTATCTGTCTTTCTGAAGTATATCAGCCGATTAAAGCAAACAAAACGTTTGTAAAAGAAGAGAGATTGTTTTGTATTGTGAAAGACCCATCTTTGGTTCGGGGCCACAGCTGTAGGACGTACTAATTACGATGTAGAATGGTCATTTCATTGCGAACCCTCAGTTTTATCCACGCAATTTAATGCAATTTCTTTACAAAGATAACTGTTGCTATACAAGCCCCAGTGTTACCGAGAGTCTGAAGTTGAGATTTTGTTTGTTGAGATCGATCGATTTTCTTTTACTCTTTAGACGCGCACCTACATCCATCTGTTTGATGAGTGCATTCAGAACTGGTTTGCAGTGGCCTCCATTATATATAGAAAATACGTTAGAAACACTGAAAGCACTGAGGCCAAACCTTAATCACGTATATCTTAGGTCCGACAACGCCGGCTGTTACCACTGTGCCTACCTTCTCCTTTCGCTCCCCAGTATTGGTGATCGTACTGGAGTCACGATTGCACGATACGACTTCAGTGAGCCGCAGGCTGGTAAAGATATCTGCGATCGTCGCACTGCTGCACTTAAAAGTCACATAAGACGCTTTCTTAATGAAGGAAATGATGTCAAGACGGCCAATGACATGAAAACCGCCATTGAGTCTTATGGAGGCATCAAAGGCTGCTATGCGGCTGTGTGTCTAGTTCAGCCGTCTGCGCAGACGATGAGCAAGCATAATATAACCGGGATACAGTCGCTACATAACTTTTCTTACGAGAATGGAGGCATGAGGGTGTGGCGAGCCTATAACGTGGGTCCTGGAAAGTTTTATAGTGCAGCTCAGCTTGCACGGTTTGGTACTCCGCAAGGTCCTACAAAGCTCATCATAATTCATCCTTTTGGCAGACCACACGTAGAAGTGGGTACCTATCGCCAGCAACGTGCTATGCCTGGAAGATCTTCGTCTTTGCCTGGGTCACATCAAGAACCACCTAAATCCGCACAGGCAGACCAGGTAGGGGAGAAGGTTATGTTTCATTGTCAAGAAGAAGGGTGTGTCAAGACCTTCCAGTCATTTGCCTCGCTCCAAAGCCACTTGGACGTTGGTAAGCACATGGTGAGACTGGTAAAGGAGTCCACCTATGACGAGATCAGACGAAAATGGGCGGAGGCATGCCATTCCCTGGGTGGTGGCTATGTTCGGGGTGATTCAGCTACTTTCGACTTCAGTGACCAAGCAACGTTTGGCGAAGTCGTAGAGCTAGGATGGGCTCTTCAGAAAAATCGAAAACCAGTAGCCTTTTCAGAGAAAGCGAAGAGCTATCTGGTAGACGTGTTTTGGACCGGGGAGGAAACAGGAAAGAAGGCAAACGCTTCCTTTGTCGCCTCCAGAATGAAGTCCTTGAGAAACGACAATGGGCAGAAGATGTTCACAAAGACCGACTAGTTGACAGAACAACAGATCGCTCGATACTTTAGCCGACTCTCCGCCCTCAATAAGGCTGGTAGATTACAGAGAGCCCACTCTTCCTTAATGAATGAGGATGAAGAGGCTGATGCTGATGATATTGCTGTAGAAGCCGAGGCTGTCTGGACAAGGCAGCAGATAAGGAGGGACCTTGAACTTTAATTTTTAAATATTGGTAGGAGTGTAACTACCTTATTACCTTGTGGCACTAAATTTTTGCGGGAGTTTAGTTTTGCGAGTTGGCGATTTTTGTGTGTGTGTTTTGAGGGGACTAATTTTTGCAATTAGGACAGGTTTTCTTGCTGAGAATTAATTATTGGGATTTTCAAAAAGTCCTAGGCAAATCAAAGATAATATTTTCTTTTTCATTGAAGACATGCAATGGAAAACACATTCGTCAACAATTCCACCGTGTGTATACCCTTTTTAAATTCAGCAAGACAGATTACCTTTCTGTGGCATTCGATTACAAACACGTACAGCAAAAATTTTGTGCCACACGGTAACTTGAACAACCGATGGCCTGTAGTACCCATTCAGTGAATGTCGCGTTTATTCAATTATTGTATTTCAGTTTCTTTTACAAGCAAGTAAAAATGACTGTGTTACATCCCAGCAACCAAAAAAAATACCTGGATGTTTTACATAAAATTTTTCAAAAGATTAAGCCTTGTTATCAGTTTTGATATTAAGTACAGTTTCAAAATAAATGCCGCCATCGATTAAACACAGCATCGACAGGAACCGGAAGTAAACACGTAATATGTAGTAAAAAAGGTCACGACATTTTTCTTTCAGTTTTGTCCTCAGGGGGACGAAAACAAAACAGAAAATATCTATTAGTTCCTGCATTTTGTTTTGTTAAGTTTTATTTGTCCTCTCTTCCTGTCTGGACAACCGAAAATTGTTTAGAATTCCAAGCGAAATTCGCTGAACAAAACATTGCAGGCTCTTTTTTTTGTCACGTAATACTTGGGCATAATTGTGATTGAGAGTGATAGAACCTCGAAAAACTTGTATTTGAGAAATGTAGATAGGAGGAAACAAAGAAGTCATGGAGATAAGTAGGCCATTCTGAAAGCCTTGCTGGGAGGCAAAGGAGAATATTTTAAACAACTACTGCCTGGTCACGCAGCGTACATTAGTTTGGCGTAGATCGACGGCGACCCAATGGCGGTAAGTGACAATAACAACATTCTTCTTTCTAATACTGTTCTTTTTTAAGAGCTCAATTTCCTTATCGTTAGAAGGAAAAGTTTCAGATTGCTTTTAGATGTGCGAGTTGCCGTTGCCTTGTGACTGGTATGCACTGGCGTGACTCAAAGTTTGTCAACAATGTTTAAGTGGTTTTGAACAATATTCTCGTTGGGCATAACTACGTGACCATGCCAATCGTCTAGGAAATTAGGAGCAGCATGGTTTTCTCACAGTAAAGACAATAGACAGTAAACACTTGAATAAGAGGACTTATTTATAGTTTAATTCTTAAGAAGAATAATCTCTGATTTTGCGAGAAAATCAAAACGAGCTCACAAAGATTACGATTTTGTCTTCGATATTTTGGTGACATGCATTACTAATCAGGGTCAAATCTTGAATTTTCTCACCAAATCTCGATCGTATTAAGCATGTATTAAACTCCTCAATTACAATTCTTGTCTAACGGGCTAGAAAGTGTCAGTTTATTAACTTAAGCAGCCATCTATTGTTGAATTACAGGAAAGATGAACGGGAAATAAGCCTGTTCTAGGTGTAGTTTTCAATTGGCATCTGACGCCAAAAAAAAGGCAGAGCCCAGAAATTTTTTTCATGTTTATTATAGACCAAAGGGTTGTTAAGCAGGGAATAGCAAAATTATTGTCATAGCTTTCTGGCAAGGGGAGATATTTGATCTCAAAATCAGCCAATAATTGAATGGCTAAAAAGGTGGTCCCATATTCAAGGCCGGTGATTGACAAGCTGTCAATCAAATTGACTGAAACTTATATTCTTTGCATTCATTAAAGATGTATCAACATATATACAAACCCTCATAGTCAAAGATTAAAAACAGTTGTCTTGAGAGCTTCCTACTTTTGCCTGTTATTAATGCCCTTTTATTGGTAAAATATCTAATTAAGCTAGTTAGGTGGGCTATCTCGCACCGTAAAGATCCAAACTACAAACCAGTTTGTCATTTTAAGTTTTGGGGTAGACCCTCTAACCTGGCCAAGTTTCACTGAAATCGGAGAGATGGCATGTAGCACACGTGCCTGGTGCACCCATGGACTCACTCTTAAGGTGGCTGAACACAGTTTGGGCAGTTTGTGAGTATATGTCATTTGCCAAATTATAGCAAGAGAAGGGTCGCAGCTCACAAGCTGAAACTTGGCATATGAAAAATATTCTGATGAAAGATTTTGATTGACAGGTAAAATTTGACATTTTCGTAGTTTCCATGGCAACATGAACGATTGAATACAAGCTTAAAATTTCACTTTTGCTCAGTTTACAGAAAATTCACTCATTAGATTTTCCTATAAACTTGCACATAGCTTACTATAACTAATCATAACCATTTGAAACTTATTTGACCAAATTTTAACAGAGGGGTTTTTAGATAATCAATAATATAATTGTACTGTAATTATTAAATGTGTCACAAAAATCGTCTGTTTAACTTCCATTTTAAAGTTCTCATTATCTAAAATACGATAAAAGTAAAAATTCCTCCAAATATCACAAAATTTTAATGAGTAGATTTTGAGAAATCGTCTTCTTTTTACCATTGCTTTTTCGCCGCCATGTTTGTTTGTCTGGGTTAAAACACTCGCCGTCACGCGAGTTACCGCTGACCGCCCGCAAAACTGTGTTCAGCCACCTTAAGTATAGCCAAATACGACACTTTCAAGAGTTTTCCTTTTAGTATCGTTATTTTATGTTGCTAAATAGAGGAAAAATTAAGGTGGGGTGACAATTAAGCCTCAACAGGTTTGCCATTCTTTAACCTTATGTTACTGTATTTCTGTCGTCTTATGGTAAAGTCGTCAGTATAATAATGATGACGATGATGATGATGATGATGATGATGATGATGACGATGACGATGAAGATGATAATAAAGATAACAATAAATAATCAAATTAAATAAGCTGCGAATCAAGCAGACATTCCGATAAGGCGGGGGGCTGGTCATCCAGACCCTGAGATAAGGAGGATGCCGGGCTCAAAAAAATTGTTTTCGGCCCTTGGGGCCTCAGTTTGATCTAAAACTAAGAGGAGGTCCGGGCCCCCCGGGCCCCTCCCCTAGATCCGCCACCGAAGTGATTACTTCTTCTATGTCCTCTTCCTTAATACTTTAACATCAGCAAAAGGCGTTTTTCAAAGGTACGTCTGTAGGGCTTGCATGAATGAATGATAATTCATACATTTTCAAAGGGGTAGAGGCTCTAAAAAATTTGTTCCTTCTGTGCAATGCCAACAATATAGAAAATGTATGCAATTCGGCCACCACTGGTGAGAGTTCGGCTCCATTACAATACTCCTTCACTGTTGATCTGTTTTTGACTTATTTTTTTGTAGGTTGGACCCTTAATAAGTAGAGAACACAGGCAAAAGATAATAAACCTTATCCAAGGAGCTGTAAACGACGGTGCAGAGATCCTGTGCGGTGCCAAAATTCCAAAACTAGACAGCAAGTTGGACAAAGGATATTTCTTAGAGCCCACCGTACTTGGAGGTTAGTTTAAATGACTAGGTTTTAATTATGGTCTCGAGCCAAATATGATTGCTTTGAGACGAAAATCTTGAAAGTGAGGTTTGTGAGGTAAATAGCATGCCCAGCTATGAAACCCCGTTATTCAGACTTTTTTTTATTTCCAGCTCGAATTATAAACGGAGGTGTCCGAATAGCCGACTATTGGTTACCTCAAATAGCTACGTCAAGTCCCGGGGCTTTTGACGACAAGAAAGGCTTGAAATTATGAGTGAATAATAATACATAATGCATAGAGGGAGAGGAGCCATCAACAAGGATTGCTCTTTAAACAAGGGACAAAGGGAGAGAAAAAGGGAGTGAGGAGATATCCATGGCCAAAAAAGACTCCTGGGAAAGAAAAAACCCGTAGGCTCCGTATCACAGCACTTCCCTGATCTGACTCTTACACATGAAACATTGAAAAAAAGACAATGTCTCGCAGTAACTAACCCTAGCTAGTGTCTATCTATCATGGGTTGTGGGAATTGGTAGTATATGGGGAGGGGATACACCTCCAATTGGTCCTATGAGTCCCGTATGTGCCCATCCCCATTGGGCAGGTTTGTGCCCAGAAAGGCTGATCCATGCAAGAAAAGACTCAAGAAGAGTATCTTGATTATTACGGGATGCTATATTATCCTATTTTACATTCGATAGGTTTTCAAAGCAATTATACCGACACTATTAACACTTTGGAGGTTCCAGGACCAGTGGTAAATATGAACTTTTATAATACAAATCAACTGCTGCTTTTTTAAACTTACTTGGTGTGAAAGGGGCATTAAGGAGAGTGAGACAGGGGAGAAGGTGAGGCTCGCGTGGCTCGCGCGAGAATCTCAGGTTCTCAGAATCTTAGGTTTTCAAAGCAATTACACCGACATTATTAGCACTTTGGAGGTTCCAGGACCAGTGTTAAATATGAACTTTTATAATACAAATCAAATGCTGTTTTTTTAAACTTACTTAGTGTGAACGGGGCATTACAGAGAGTGAGACACGGGAGAAGGTGAGGTTCGCGTGGTACGCGCGAGAATCTCACGCCACCAGTACTTCGCGCCTCGAGCCTTGAAAACTGATAACTCATATTTTAGATTCAAAAGTCTTATAAAAACAAATGTTAAGGGAGCGATGAATTTGCCAAACTTGCAACAATGTAAAGAGGCAAGCCAAGCAATTTTCATTATAATGCAAGATAGGACAAAAGAGGATTTGTTAGTTTATAGGCAATCGTATATAAACATTTAACTACAAGCCATGTAGCGATTAAGTACAAAGCAAATGCAAACACTTATCTGCTTAAGTTGGTAGTTCCAAGAAGCCTTCTAGGTTCAAGAACAATATAACACAGTGAAGAAATCTTTTACTAGTACTCTAAATCTTCTCTCGTATCTGACAAGCGGCTTATTCCAAAATGGCAGCAATACTTCTCGTTTTTACGTTTATGTTAATTAGACCTCTTTACCACGATTATATTTGCAAATTAGAAAATAACTTC
>JBBMOI010000005.1:6102500-6292500 GCA_038088405.1 Porites divaricata
GGATATGATGTCAAGATTCCGTTAGAATGTTTTGAATGTACGATTCCTCTTATTCCGGAATTGCGTGGCAGTCATAGCGGAAAGACGCTCTCGATATGGCTCCGGGAAATTACTTATCGCTGTTCTGGCACTTTGTTTATATGCTATCACATACCGTAGGAATGAAGTTAGAGCTGATTTCCAAGTGATTGGGCTATCTTCAACCTTCTACTCAAAACATTTCTGCAGTACTCGTCTACAACTACACGGTCGTGATAATTCTGAAATCACGAGTTTTGCACGCGGCAAATGGGACCAGTTCGTTCCAATTTAATCGAATCGCTTTATGTGGTGACGTTCACCCTCTACCAGGCCCAGCAGTTAAAGTCAAATATCCTTGTAAAGAGTGTCAGAGGAATGTTTTTTCAAATTAGAACGCTATCTTATGTGCTAATTGCAAAACCTGGTCGCATGAAAAATGTCTCGGATTTACCAATACACAATTCAAACACTACTTGGACAATCCGCATATCGACTGGATTTGTAACTGGTGTTGCCTGCCATTTTTGCAACCACTTTGATCTACGATTTAATGCTGAATCCAACATATCGAATGATTTCGAAATATCCGCCATTATTCAGGATCAAGAAGGAGAATATGCAAATATCTTGCCAACCGATTAACAAAGGCCGCAGAACAAAGCCTGTTGTCATAAAAACAATAGCTCCATTATTGACCTGAGAAAAGAGAACTCAAGCAACGCCCTCCTAATGCATCTGAATATAAACAACATCCAAAACAAATTCGAAGATCTAACTATCCTGAACAGATCTTTGAAAGCACAAATATTGGTGATATCGGAGACTAAAATCGACCGATCCTATCCAGACAGTCAATTCAAATTGCAAGGCTACAATATGTTCCGCAAGGACAGAGCGAAAGGAGGGGGTGGCCTACTTGTCTATACATCAACAACAATTCCATCAAGAAAGCTCACTCTGTCGACAACTTATAAAACATTAGAAGCTATAGCATTTGATGTTAAAATAGACAGACAAGATATCCTGATACTATCAATTTACAGACCGCCTAATAGCTCCAAGAAAGAAAGTAAAACTTGCGGAAACTACCTACAAAGAGTAGAGAGTGAATTAAACAGCATCTGTAAATGGGCGTGTTTCAAAAAGAAAACTGTTATAAATTATTGTTGGTGACTTAAATCTAGACAGACTACGGTTAGATCGTAGCGAGGAAAAAATTCTGAGGGAACTAGAAGAAGTCAATGGCCTACATTGCCTTATAAATGAACCAACAAGGGTCACGGCAAACTCGCAAACACTCATTGATGTAATGCTTATAAATTACCCTGATCTGTTTTAGAAGTGCGGCTTATACAACCCCGAGATCAGTGATCACTGTATGATTTATGGAGAAATGACAGAAAAAGGTTAAAAACCAAACGACCAAGACTCTTATCCATCGAGAAACTAAAACTACTGACTTTGACAACTTTAACAAGGATCTACTTGATGCTCCATGGCATGTTGGCGAAATCTTTGACGATTTAGATGATGCCTATGACTATTGGAGAAATCTTTTTGATAGTATTGCAAATGAACATGCTCCAATGAGAAAGAAACGGGTTCGTGAAAGAGATGTAATGTTTCATGTCTAAAGAATGAAAAGCGCCTATTAGAAACAAGAGGAAATATGCCATTCAATTTGCAAAACAATGCAGACCAGAAAACTTTGAACTTAAAAAGAGAGATCGAAATATTGCTACTCGTGAACGATGGAAAGCTCTTACTGCATACTGGTACAAAAAGTCTGAAGAAATGAAGGGCAAACCGCATGACGTATTCGATAGATTAAATCGACCTTTCCTGGACAACAAAACAAAAGATGCTAATCCATGGCATTATAGAAGATCAAAGGCAAGTTGCTGAGACTCTCGTCATGTGATCAGTTTAACTGAAAATGAATTTAACAACCACAGTAGTGTTCAAGTGATAGAAACCATCTATAGTAACTCTTCATTTCAATTCAAGCATATAAATACAAAAGACGTACAAGACTTGTTTGAAAACCTCAGTCCTCGAAAATCTTGTAGTGACACTGAACTAATGCCTAAATTAATGAAGAAAGTTGCAGAGGGTATCGCACCATCAGTGACGAATCTTTACAACAGATGTATTGAAAATAGCAACTGGCCAGCCATATGGAAAAGGGGAGAACTCACTCCTATTTTCAAGAAAGGGGACAAGCATAATGTAGAAAATTATCAACCTATCACGACGCTATCGATTATTGACAAGGTTTTCGAATCACTGCTTAGCAAACAAATAACTCATTATTTTGACCCTACTCTATCTCCAAGATTGACAGCATACAAAAAGAATCACAGTCGTGAAACGACACTAGAAAGACTCACAGAGGACTGGAAACAAGCTATCGACAGAAAAGAATTAATGGCCATTCTATCTGCAGACATGAGTAAGGCTTTTGACTCTCTATGTCACAATTTAGTCATCAAGAAGCTCAAAGCATATGGGTTCACTAGTCAATCATTGGATCTAATTCGATCGTTTCTGAATGACAGAAACAGTCGCGTAAAACTTGGCACTATTAGAAGTGAATGATCTAAAATGTCACGTGGTTGTCCTCAGGGATCTTCATTTGGTCCATTATTATAGAACTTATACCAGAATGACATGGAAAGTCCGTTAAAGATACCTGTAAAGTTTTTTAAAACCTGAAAGTTAGATAATTGCTGTAATTCTATTAAATTTCTTTCCTACGCCTTGCTATTTTGGAGCACGTTTAGCATATATGGTACCCAAAAAACTACTCCTTTTATATCGCTTTTGGCGGACAGAATTACAAATTCTCTTAACATTTTGTGAAAATTATTTATTGTTATCTTAAATTTCAGTAAAAAGCAGCACAGCAAAAACTATAGAATAAAACTAAAGGAAAGTTAACACCCTTGACTAGTTGTTGCGTATCTTGGATGGTTATTTACATCTTCGTCCAGCGTATTTTGTCCACCTGTTTTACCTAATCCAAATATTAGACTTACTTTTGTTTAAATTAGTGTTACATTTTTCATATGTTTGGCGTCTTATTAGAAAAACGACCACATGTTTGGCCGTTATTTATTTTTCAGTATTATTTCACCACACGCAAGGTACGAACAATACGTAAAAAAAAAACAAAGGCGAAACTCAAAGCGGTATTTGAAGCTGCAAAATAAGTATTTGACGTTCAAAAAACAGTTGATTTCAAGCAAGAGAAATCAAGAAAGTTGGGTGGGGAATATGCTGACACATAACTCTGCTGTTAGTCGTACATCTTGAATGTTTGTTTACACTTTGCCATCTCAACATTTATCTTTTATTGATTTTATAAAGCAACAAAGTCCCTGAAGCATGAAAGATATCAGTACCAATCCCAATCCCAATGCTCTCAAATCCATCCTGAGTCAGGAGAGTTGTTTTAGTGTCTTTTGATAAATTAAACCTATTTTAATTGCATTGGGAATAAAATGTCTAAAAAGTGAACTAGTTAGGTATTAAAAATAACGGATAACTTAAACGCATCCAAAGCGACAATTCCATAAAGTTATACCATCAAACTTATATGTTCGTTCAGCCAGCTGTTATACTTAATCCAAATATTGGACTTAAGTAAGTAAGTTTTTCATGTGTTCGGCGTCTTATTACTGAGAAAACGACCACGTGTTTGCTGGTTATATATTTTTCGGTATTATCTCACCACCGGCAAGTTACTAAGAATACAAAGAGAGAAAAAACATTAAAATGAAAGGGTAAAGGAAGCCTTAGGAGAAACCAAAGGGCTTAAAGAATTTTTCATCAATTAATGTTACCTAGTAAAAAACTTCTGTGAAGATTAACATTCCTTATTTCAATCACTTAGACATGCTATCCCTCTGTTTTTAGATTCTCTAGACGCAATTGGCCAGACACACTAAACATTCTTCTCCTTAATTAGCCGGCGCAGAAATTTTGGATTATTTCACACAGGGGGGGGGGGAGGGGGGAGGTAGCTCTATTGTTTTCCATCTAAGTTTCTTGACCCACTCCGCCTGCCAGTATGACGTCACATAGTAACGGGCAAGAGCCTTGGGTCGCTTGTGCAAATTAGCAAGGGATACGATAGTTGTTTGGATGAGCGAGGTCGAGGAAAAGCTAAGAAGCTAGCAAATATCGCTATATATCGCTTACATTACCGAATGTGTTTGAGCTTTGGTGTTGCTATAATCTGCTTGTGTAAACCGTTTTGATATTGTGTGTCCGTGATTGTATAATTTTGTTAACTTATTTTGCGGGCCGTGTTGCGGGATCGCCATCTATTTCACGGAACTGGCAAGGTCATCAAAACTTAAATCTTTTTTTTCCCTAAAATAGGCAAGGTCTAGTCTCCAGAATAGGAGGTTCCATTCACAGATCACACATTTTTATATTTTATTATTTTGCTAATTAAACGGGCCTAACTTCATATCATTCCTTTCGAGTGTGGGTCTCTGTTGATCTTCTACTTCTCCACCAAATTCAGTAAAGCTACAATCAGGGACAAAAGTAGTTGACACACTTGTTTACAATGGGTGCTTTTATCAATCATTTAATTCATTTATAATTTCATTCCTTTTAAACGCCGTAAATCCCCTCACCCCCCGAGTCAATGTTGTCTGAAGTAAAAGAAAGACTTGAGGGTCCAAAATACAACATTGATTTTTGGGGGAAGGGGTTGGGGTAGACAGGGGAAGGGGATAAGTATGTCCACTATGTAAAAAGGGGCCATTTTACGGAAGTGTCTCAACACTTTGTCCCTCATTGTAGTTCGATCGATTATCTACATCGAATGGGCCCGTTGAACCCGAAATAACGCGAAATAGCTCTGAAATACGCGCTTAAGCTAATTTTCCTTAAATGTATATTTGAATTCATGATAAATACAGCTCCACCAGCTTCAAACAGCGTCTAAGGCAGCGAAAAATTGTTTTGATATGACAAAATTAATTTTTCAAATCATGTGTGTCACTGTGGTGCAGTGGTCAAGCAGCTGCTTGCGACGCCATTTTCTGTTTCTTTGTACCGGTTTTGTTTTTTCTATTTGGTCTCTTTTTTTCACGTTATTTTTCCTAAGAGCTTAAAATATATGTTGATCCAAGTGCATGACCAGCAGGTTCATCATTAAGAATAAAGAAAAAAAACGGCAAAAGGAAAGTAGTGTTAACAAAAGAAAAGAAGAAGGTACAAGGAAACAGAAAACAGCGTTGCCGAGAGTCGAACCCGGTTTACCTGCACGCGCAAGCAACTACTTAACCACTGCACCACAGTGACACACTATCACATGATTTGAAAAATTAAAAATTAAAAGTCTTGGAGCTCTTGATCTGCATACTGGCCAAGCTTACGACCAGAAAAAAAACCATAAGCTGTCAAGACATGTCCCTTCTCTCAAAAAGCTCATTTTGTTTTTCAACGTTAGTTGACATCATGACAAACAACACACAGTACACTAGTGACCCACTGGCGAGATTTAAACTTGCCTTCTGTTCATCTTCTTAATCATCAATATTATTACCTTAAAATCTCCACTTGGTTTGCCACAAAAAATAATTAAACGAAACCTTTTATTGGTTTTCGGGATTTAATTACAGAATTACAGGTGTATGCCCAATACAGTATTAAAATGTGGTAATGCAACAAGATTCAATGCTCACAGTCTCTCACAAATGCCTGTCATTTAGCTTCCTCTTTCAACGCTACAGCTAAGCGAACTTTGAGAGGAATGATATGGAGTTCCACAAGCTCTGAAGAGCTGAAAATACGCACAATCTAAAGTATAATACATCCTTTGATGAACCTCCTATTGCTGTGTCTAAACTCTTTAATCTTACCGTGTACTGGCCCTCAAAAGTGTGACCGGTCGGTACGATTGCCCGTAAAATTTGCGCGACGATAGAAAGGACTGTACCACAGATTTCCTTGGAGACACCTCCCCCCCATCCCCTGGCTGTAAACAATGTCGAATGTATTCGTAGAAGTATACATCTTTACTCTTAAAAAAAAGTACTTATAGGTTTTCAGTATCTCAGTGAGTAAGAATTGAACCCAAGGTGATAAATATCGTTTCAGTTTCCGAGCAATCAAAGAGTGAGACGATGAAAAGGAAAATATAGGAGGGATTGTGTCCGACACATGATATTCTCTTCAAGGAGGTTGATGCTTTGCAAAATTCATTGATGGCAGCATTTGGACAGTAACTCATCTAATGTACGTCAGCTGTTACTTGAATTTCTTTAAACAGGTAACGATGATCCAACATATAAGAGATAAATACTGATTGAAATAAAATAAAGCAACATTCAAAGGCTTCGGGGAACTTAAACTGGTAGCAAATGTGTTGTGAAATCAGGGGGGGAAGGTGTCTCCTACAGTCCGCCTGCCAGTATGACGTCACGTCTCGCGTCAGTGACTTTTAAAATGGCGAGCAAAGTGTTTATCGAAGAGACGGATAAAAATATCGATTTTATTACGGAAATACTGTTCCGATTTCTTGGATTTGGAGATTTTAAGGTTTCTATTGTCATAGAATACTAGACTTAAGTACTTTTTTGAATGAAATGTCCAGTGTTTCCATGAATTTTAAAGATTCCTTTCTATCGTCGCGCAAATTTTACGGGCTATCGTACCGACCGGTCACACTTTTGAGGGCCAGTACACGGCAAGATAAAAAAGTTTAGACACAGCAATAGAAGATTCATCAAAAGATGTATTATACTTTACATTGTGCGTATTTTCAGCTCTTCAGAGCTTGTGGAACTCCATATCATTCCTCTCAAAGTTCGCTTAGCTGTAGCGTTGAAAGAGGAAGCTAAATGACAGGCATTTGTGAGAGACTGTGAGCATTGAATCTTGTTGCATTACCACATTTTAATACTGTATTGGGCATACACCTGTAATTCTGTAATTAAATCCCGAAAACCAATAAAAGGTTTCGTTTAATTATTTTTTGTGGCAAACCCAGTGGAGATTTTAAGGTAATAATATTGATGATTAAGAAGATGAACAGAAGGCAAGTTTAAATCTCGCCAGTGGGCCACTGGTGTACTGTGTGTTGTTTGTCATGATGTCAACTAACGTTGAAAAAAAATGAGCTTTTTGAGAGAAGGGACATGTCTTGACAGCTTATGGTTTTTTTTCTGGTCGTAAGCTTGGCGGGTATGCAAATCAAGAGCTTTTAAAATCTCTTTTCCAAAATAATACTCTAGACTTTTAACTTTTCAAATCATGTGCTTGCACATGCAGATAAACCGGGTTCGACTCCCGGCAACGCTGTTTTCCGTTTCCTTGTACCTTCTTTTTTTTTTTGTTAACACTATTTTCCCTTTGCCCTTTTTTATTTTCTTTATTCTTAATGATGAACCTGCTTGTCATGCACTTGGATCAATATATATTTTAAGCTCTTAGAAAAAATAGTGTGAAAAAAAGAGACCAAATAGAAAAACAAAAACGGGACAAAGAGACAGAAAATGGCGTCGCCAGGAGTCGAACCCGTTTTATCTGCAAGTGCAAGCAACTCCTTGACCACTGCACCACAGTGACACACATGATTTGAAAAATTAATTTTGTCATATCAAAACAATTTTTCGCTGCCTTAGACGCTGTTTGAAGCTGGTGGAGCTGTATTTATCATGAATTCAAATATACATTTGAGGAAAATTAGCTTAAGCGCGTATTTCAGAGCTATTTCGCGTTATTTCGGGTTCAACGGGCCCACTCGATGTAGATAATCGATCGAACTAGCTTTACTGAATTTGTTGGAGAAGTAGAAGACCAACAGTCAGGCCCACAGTCGAAAGGAATGATATGAAGTTAGGCCCGATTAATTAGCAAAAGAATAGATGAAATATAAACAAGTGTAATCTGTGAATGGAACCTCCTATTCTGGAGACTAGGCCTTGACTATTTTAGAGGGAAAAAAAAAAGATTTAAGCTTTGATGACCTTGCCAGTCCCGTGAAATAGATGGCGATCCCGCAAAACGGCCCGCAAAACAAATTAACAAAATTTTACAATCACGGACACAAAATATCAAAACGGTTTACACAAGCAAATTATAGCAACACCCAAGCTCACACACATTCAACAAAGTAAGCGATATATAGCGATATTTGCTAGCTTCTTAGCTTTTCCTCGACCTCGCTCATCCAAACAACTATCGTATCCCTTGCTAATTTGCACAAGCGACCCGAGGCTCTTGCCCGTTACTATGTGACGTCATACTGGCAGGCGGGGTTGGTCAAGAAACTTAGATGGAAAACAATAGAGCTACCTCCCCCCCCTCCCCCGCTGTTTACAACCAAAACTTTTCCGACTCAAATTTCTTGTTCTTCTTCAAGAAATTCAGGATTTTTGCCTCATTTCCTGGAATTAGTTTGTTTTAATATTTCATCTAACATCGTTTCAGATGTTTTACAAAGCAAATAAATTGTACTTTTCTATATTATTTTTCCAAAGCACCAACCACCTCATTGTAATCACGTGCTAGTCCCACTCGCATTCTTTCTTCAGTAAGATCTTCCTTTTAGAACGTAAAATGAGTTTTAACTTGCTTTAGAACACATGTAGAGAATACCACCGACGATCGAGAGTGAAAACAGCCAATTTTGTTTTCTTCTTCGGCCATGTAATGGTCGGTATTTAATCTGACATTTCTATTCTTTTTCCTTACTGCACTTTGTTTCCGTCATCATCATGATCACCTTTATTTACTCAGGTTACTAATGTTTATAAATATTAGTACAATGGTAACTTTAAAGATACAATATTGTAAAATATTCCTGAGGATGTCAAGATATGAAAAGATTATAACACCTCTCTGATTTATTTAAGAAAACATTTTCCTGTACAATGTAACCCTGCTAGACCTCTTAACCGCCCCATTTCTTGTTGTATGTGATTCTCGTTCGCTCTTTTTTTTTTAGTTTTTTTGAACCTCCCGGGACCACAGTAATTCGCTTGTGCTGTTGTGGTGTCTCTGCCATAAATGGCCGAAGAAAAAGAAAAAAATGGCTGTTTTCACCGGCTCGATTGTCAGTTACTCTTAAACAATGTTCTAAAGCAAGTTGAAACTCGTTTTACTTTTTGTAAGGAGGATTATAATGAAGAAAGGATGCGAGTGGATTGGGAGTGACACGTTCTTACCATGGGGAGGTTGTTGCTTTGGGAAAAAAATTAACGAAAGAAAATATACATCTTCATAGAATATACATTTTAACTTTCAGAGAAAGTGCTTGTAGGTTTTTCAGTATCTTGTGGGTAAGAATTTAGCCCAAGGTGATAAATTTCAGTTTCCGGGGAATCAAAGAACGTGACGATGAAAAGGAAAATATGTAGAAAGGATTGTGTCCGACACATGATAGTCTCTTCGAGGAGGTTGATGCTTTGGAAAACTTAGCAATGACAGTATTTACTAGGCTGTTACTCATCTAATAACGACAGCTGTTGCTTAAATTAACTGATCTTTGAAGAAGTCACGAGAGGTTGGTCCAGTATAAAAAACATTCAAAGAGTTCGAGGAACGTAAACCAGACAAGGAGAACTCGAAAACAATTCTTGTTACAAAGTGTGGAGGGTGTACTTTAATTTCTTTATCACAAGATCGTTCCAACTTGTAAGTCGAATTGAATAACAAGCAGCGTGTTCCGTTTCACGCACCGTTACCCAGGATATTATGTTAACAGTTGAGCTTTGTTGGGTATTAAACAGTTCTTTAAAACAACCAATAGGCCTTTTGTTGTCGAATAACAATATTTAATAAGCAAACGAAACCAAAAATAGATACTAATAGACACACAGATTTTAGTGAAAATTCTATATTTAAATCGGTCAACAATTCAAGTACAAAGCAAAGTTCTTCAGTATTACAGCAAATCAATCTTCTTTGTAAGGATGATTTCTGCGAATTCGCCTAGATCTTCTTGAAGGACGATCACCGTCATCCAGTTAACTTTTAAACCGAATACGAGGAATTTTTTTTCTTTTCGTTTTCGGTGAGGGTACTGTGGGAGGGAGTAAAGCTTTCGCGGGGATCGCTTGTGCTGCCATTGGTGTTTGGACAGCGGCAGCCTGTGCAAACACTGGTTCTTGCATAAGAGATGGTTCATGACCAGTTGCTATAGACTTGTAGAAACTTTTCTCTGATCTTCAGAGTAGGGTGGATATGATTCTCTGGGTCTGCAATTCAACGTTTTTTTAACGTCAAATACTTGTTTTGCAGCTGGATGTAGTGCCGTGCTTTATCGTGGTTTCTCCTAAGGCTCCCTCTCCTCTTTCATTTTAATCTTCTTTTTCCCTTCAAATTGTTCGTAACTTGCTTGTGGTGAAATAATACTGAACAATAAATATGACCAAGCACGTGGTCGTTTTCTAATAAGACATCAAACACATGAAAAACTTAACTCTAACTGTCACGTTTTTACCCTCTTTAAATAAAGGCGTTACCTCACCTTAACTCTAATTTAAATAAAAGTAAGTCTAATGTTTGGATTAGGTATAACAGCTGGTCTATAAATACGCTAGACGAGCGTATAAGTTTGATGATGTAACTTTATGGACTCGTCGCTTTGGATGCTTTTAAAATTTCTGTCATTACTAATACCTAACTAGTGCACTTTTTAGTCATTTTATTTCCAATGCAATTAAAATAGGTTTAAATTATCAAAAGACACTAAAACAACTCTCTTAACTCAGGATGGATTCGACGGTATTGAGACTGGGATTGAGACTGATCTATTTCCAGCTTTGGGGAGGTTGTTGTTTTATAAAATCAATAAAAGATAAAAGTTCAGATCGCAAAGTGTAAATAACCCGCAAGATGTACAACCAATAGCAGATTTATTTGTCAGCATATTCTCCACCCAAATTTCTTGATTTCTTACTGGAAATCAACTGTTTCTAGACGTCAAATACTTGTTTTGCCGCTGCGAGTACTGCTTTCAGTTTAGTCTTTGTTTTTCTCTTCGTTTTGTTCGTAACTTGCGTTTGGTGAAATAATACTGAAAAATAAATAACGGCCAAACACGTGGTCATTTTATAAAAAGACGCCAAACATATGAAAAGCTTAACACTAATTTAAATAAAAGTAAGTCTAATACTTGGATTAGGTATAACAGCTGGACAAAATACGCAGGACCAAGATATAACTTTATGGAATCGTCGCTTTATATGCTTTTAAATTTTCTGTTATTTTTAATATATAACTAGACTTCATTCTTTAGCCATTTTAACCCTAATGCAATTAAAATTGGTTTTATTAATTTATAAACTAAAAATAACTGCCTTAGCTCAGGATGGATGCAACGGCTTTGGGATTAGGATTGACTGAACTGACATCTGCCAAGCTTTCTGGGCAGGTTGTTGTTTTATAAAATCAATAAAAGGAAAAAACTCAATTGGCAATGTGTAAATAACCACCCAAGATGTGCAACCAATAGCAGAGTTACCTGTCGGCATATCCCCTATATATTTCGCCTGCTTATCCAGCTAGAAGACAATTCTTCTTGCAAAGCTTAGAGGATCATCTTCAAAACAGGTAGGTCAACTATTCAGTGAGTTATGAACTCAAACTAAGCTCAAAACGGCTAGTACTTTGTTATATTTTATCTTTGAAAGTTTTGATCCGTTTTCATACTGAAGTAAGCACTTATGTCTAGGATCGATCTTGTTTGCAAAAATTTGCTTACAAGTTCTTTTCGCAATTTTAGCAAAAAAGATTTAAAGAAAACTGCTATCAGACAAGTATGCAAGAAATAGCAATTTCGCAAATATCAAAAAAGTAAAAAGAATTTTTCTTGCTATGTGAAACGATTGCGTAACAAATATGGAAAAATAGAAAGATTAACAAATTTAACAAACTTCTACAATTAGAAAGAGAAAAGGTCAAGAAGGGATAGGAGAAGCCCGCAAATTTCGCAAAGATCGATCCTGGACATATCTCCAACATTGTGATGAGGGTTAAATGGTCTCTTAGCTAAAGATTTATTAAGATATTTCGCTACCCCGTAGCTTAGAAAGGCTTCCTTTTCTGTGCCCTGTTTTGTCGTCGAACCGAATTCATTCCCTGATTTGATAGTTTTGCCCTTAATGTACACGTTATTTACAATTTATTTAATATGTCATTCTTATTCTCCGTAGGTCAGTGCGCGTCTCATCGTTATCGGCTTTACGTTTATCTTTGGAGGAATGTTTTCCAAAACCAGGCAAGTGTACATTTGTTATTTTTGCAATATTTGCAATATTTGTTTTGGGTGTTTTCAGCTAGCATGAAAAATCCTTGTTACTTTTGCAATTTTTGCGATATTTGCGGACATTTCGGGGTCCTTCTTGGCTTCTCTTTTTTCTAAGTCTTGACTCTTGTTAGATTTGTCATTTTTGCGACATTTGTGACGGGTGTTTTTAGCTAGCAAGAAAAATCCTTGTCACTTTTGCGATTTTTGCTATATTTGCGGATATTTCGGGGTCCTTCTTGGCTTCTCTTTTTTCTAAGTCTTGATTCTTGTTAGATTTGTTATTTTTGCGATTTTTGTGATATCTGTAAGTGATTTCCTGACATAATTTTTTCTCAATTATTTCTTTCGCGACAATTGCGAAAACCATTTGCTAGCAAATTCTTGCTAACAAGATCGATCCTGGACATATCTCCAACATTGCGATGAGGGTTAAACGGTCTCTTCGCTAAAGATTTATTATTATAAGTTATTTCGCTACCGCCGTAGCTTAGAAAGGCTTCCTTTTCTGTGCCCTGTTTCGTCGTCGAACCCAATTCATTCCCTGATTTGGTAGTTTTGCCCTTAATGCACAAGTTATTTACAATTTATTTAATGTCATTCTTATTCTCCGTAGGTCATCGTTATCGGCTTTACGCTTATCTTTGGAGGAGTGTTTTACAAAAAGCAGGCAAGTGTAGAAAATCTTTACAAACAGGCGTCTCAAATAAGTATGAACAAGCTGCCGTTATTGCCCCTTTGTTTTTTTTTTTTTTTTGGTTACTTTTTTACCGTTCTTATTCGTCTATTACAGAGAATAAATGGCTTTTGCTGAACTTCTTAACCTCTGAAAACTTAAAAGAAATTTAAAAGTAACGGTCGCGGCTGGCCTGGGCCGCCGGCGTAGGAACACCTTGAGAATAACTCAAGACAATATATTTTTTGGTTGCATTGACATGCAGTGTAGCAGGATTACAAAATGTGTTGAATATTACTTTCAGTGGCGAAAGAATAAAGCTCTTACGGCAGTTGGAGCTTCCATGAAGATAAACATTACGGAATTTCCCTCTCCCTTTCTCTAATGCGTCATATACGGCTTGACAAAATACGGATGGCATTATTTCTTGGTTTCCCAGTACCTGAATTGCGGCTTCGAACCATTTTCCTTCACATGTCGCAACACATTCTCTCTCTTTCGCTTCGTGTAAAATTTCCATTCTGGTTTTCTTAGACCGCTTCAGTTTTGATTCCACCTCCAAAAATTCTTTAGGTAAACAGAGCGCTTCGTCCACAGCTTTGTGACCCCGATTAGCAATGAACTGCACCAAACACTTCTTTCCTTCTCGTTCTTGAGCAGTTGCTAGGGCAATCAACTGTAGCCTGCTAGTTATCCCTTTCTCCTGGATAATTTTACAAACGTCGTAAACAGTCAATCTCTCTTCTTTTCGTTTCTTCGTTGTCGCTCTTGAGTCCTTTTTGTCCTTCCGCTTTTTGGATGCGATGGTGGCCTCTGTTTTCGGTGTACTAGTTAAATCAGGGTGACCCGAAGAGTGTACTGCCTCACTATCTTCCTTCGTGACGTACTTGTATGCGCTATAATAAGTGTTATGGTGATCACTGAAATGCACTTGTATGTCGAATTTGTCGTTCAAGTACTTCTTTACCTGTAACCATCGACCTCTCTTCCTTAATTTTACAGCCATATGGAAATGATACTTGTTCATATGGTCATGGCTATGACAGTCTGCATTTGCATGTGCCTCAATACACACAACCCACTGCAAAATATCTATTCCACAAAACTTCCACGCTTCTAAGACAGCCTCACCAAAACTCTCCCTCGTAGGAAATTTCACTGTGTCTGCACGACTGTACGTGATTAAATAAACAATTCGCTGTGTTTCTATCGACCGGCACGCCATACAGAAACCGGCATCATACGCGGAAAACCTCGTATAATCACATTGTGTAACAGAGAACATCTGTACAAGTGTTATTAGTACCCTCTTACCCCTCCCCCCTCCCCTCCCCTATCCCCCCTCCCAAAAACTCCTTACACATCTCGGTATGAACGCAGACAGTCACTTCAGCTACTTACAAATACACAATCACGCTGAAAAACAAGTCTACCACCCATTTTCTAAAAGATTCCAAATTCAGACAATCATGGACAAAAGTCCTTGGGACAGTAAGAGCATGACGGTGATTATATGCGTTTCACAAGTATTGTTGCTAAAAGCAGTGCTGTCATGTTAGAAATGCATGTCCCCTCCCCCTTCCCCACCCAGGACAATGTTGACAGATCACAGGAATTGTACCTTCACGCTTTCAACATTGCCCGTAGGGTGGGGGGACAGGGTAGGGACGTGGAGTGTTAGTTGCGCGCGGCTACAATTTCGCGTGTATTAAAAAGCGTTCGAACTGTATAACTGTCCCAACACTTTTGTCCATGATTGTAGCTTTGTAGTCTCAGAATCTGAGCAAATGACTCGTTAAATGACCGGCTATGTTGGAGAAGCACTTCTTTAGGAAAAGAAAGCTCGACTTAGGATTGTGAGCTGTGGAATAACACCCTGAGAACAATTACTATTGACAATTTACAATTTATTTTTGCCAAATTACTTATGACACAGTAATACAGAGATTAAACATCATCACGTTACGTCAATTTGTACCACGTGAATGTTGTTGCATGACTTATTAGAGCCTTTCTGTTCACAGTTCAGTTGAGTGCCACCCAAAACTTTTTGTCAGTCAAATCATACGGTAGATTTAACGTTAATACGTCGTAGTGATTTACTATTTACAGCATACAATCTTTTTGGAAGCTTCGCGAAATTGTTTTTGTGTCAAACCGTAAATTATAGAATTGACCGCGCAATTTGCTGCCCCAGTGAAAGGCATGAGGAAGTAAACGTGTCGTTGTAGACAGTGTAGTCTCCTCGAATCGTGTCCAAAATCTCGATTGTAAATGCCGGTGTCCAGCAGATCAGAAATGCAATGATTGTGCAACTTTGCAATCTTTCAACTCAAGAAATAATAGCCCCAAGCCTTTAATTATCAGGTCTAAAAACTTATGGGACAGTGCCCAGCTGGCAGTAATTACTCGAATGGTAGTTTTTAAACAAATGCAAAATATTGACTGTGATAGGTTTACTCAGCCTATTTCTTAGATCTAATTGGACCTAATAAGATTGTTACATTTAACAGTTGTTATAACACGATTATCGACAAGTTAATTGGTTTTGGTTGCTGCGACAATGATAATTGGCGTTGCAGGAAGAGGTAACAGGCTATTTCAGAGTTTTATGACGAGGATAAAGGTCGCAGTGTTCAAGCTTATTTTCATTGTCCTGACTCTTGCTTTTCAACCGGCAAGGCATAAATCCTTAGCCAGCAACGCCTCTTCGAATGCATGCCCCCAGAGCAAGTGCTTGGTAAGATTACCTCTCAACCTATCCATAAAATATATACAGTGGCTCGTACCATCAAACATATTAATTCCAAAGTTTAATTGTATTCCGCTTTCGAGTTTTAATACTTTCTTTCTTTTTTTAACAGGCGGATGCAGTCGCCGATGCAGGTGAGGAAAAATATAACCTGAAGTATCCCATTCGGTTACGCGGCGAAAAGTCATTATTTAAAAGCCACACCCTTTGGAGGGGAGAGAACGTGAGACAGTTTGGTTTTAACACCAAAGCAAATTTTCAAAAACAAAAAAAAGGACACGCAGATCAGTATTAAAATTCTATGGGCACAGCCAAATGCCTATGAGCAAACTTTCTTTCATGATTGGATTAAGCTTTAAATTTATCCAATCACTTATTATCACATGAAAGCGAGACGACTATTCCAATCCAGTTGACCATAGCATGGATTTTTTAAAAAGGCCAGTAACATCATTACTTTTACCATACGAGCCATTATACAATTAAATCTGTTGTCTTATAAATATCTGTTACTTTTGATAATTTACAGGTACACTGAAAGAAAGGGTGGAAAATCTAGAGAAAGAGGTGAGGTTACCATGAAAGGGTGCTTTCAATTAATCTAAGTTTAATATGAAAAGCCTTTTTGCAATTTAGTTTCTTAGCTACAGTAAATTTTTCATTGGATGTTCGTTTTGTTAATACGGTTTGTTAAGTTACCCGTGAGAAGGAGAATTTGTTTGGTCAGGGTATTGATGGATTGATTGACTTTGAGTCACCACGCATTCACTAAACATGAAGCCTGTTCATTCTTGAAATCTTATTGAGGCAAATGAATATAATCCTTTGCTTTGTAACAAAGTAAAGTTGCAAACTACTGCTAGATTAACTGTTTTACTGTGGCTAGTGCGACGATGTCGAGAACTAGTACTAAAATTCCCCCCGTTTTTTGCATTTCTAGTCAAAGAGAGACAAGTTTGTTTAGTTCAGTTTACAGATATTTATTTAGCTGACGCTATAGAGTCTGTAAAAGCTTCAATTCCCCTACTTCAGTCAAAGTTGCTTAATTTTTTTCATTCTGTATTTCGTCCTACAAATCATTGCAGGTCGCCAACGTAACAGCAGACCTGGCAACAACGACCCAACTTATTGCCGAAGCAGGTTATGATAAGTACTCTGCCTACGACTTGGGGTGGCAGTCTCTCCACATGGCGGCTGCTGCTGC
Organism: Porites divaricata; assembly: GCA_038088405.1. Lineage (NCBI taxonomy): Eukaryota > Metazoa > Cnidaria > Anthozoa > Scleractinia > Poritidae > Porites > Porites divaricata. Next base: position 6,119,428 of record JBBMOI010000005.1, read on the forward strand.
CTGCAGAGGGAGCACATCGTCAGGAGGAAGAGGTTGCTGCCAAAACTCGGTGATGGCGAGAAACACGGGTGACCAGAAGAGTTGTGCTGAGATTTGTGCCGAGACTGTTTTCAGCAACTGTGACGCAGAGGTTTCTGTATATGGAAAAATAGGCAAGGCCACAACGAATGGAATGGTCGTGGGCGCGTTTTACAATTACGGCTGTAGCGTATCAGCCAACGGAGGAGGTGAGGTGACCAGTTCTGACGAAGATGTCATGGACTACAGTAATCATTATTTCAGCTTCTGTTGCTGTCGAAAGTAGAATTCGCAACGGTTTTATTACAGGGCGATTAAATCATTGTAGTGAGTAAATATAGAATAACAATCTATCGCCGTTTACTTCTGGTAATGATTAAAATACAAAATAAAAGGTTTCACTTGGGACAAACAGCCGCGTCTGCTTTCTTTGTCCACTTCTACCATATTAAAAAAATCCCCTCACCCACTCATCATAACAAGAGAAAATCAAAATAATCCTTTTCCGACAGCAGTTTAACAAGCTACAATTTTAAACTTACCCCGGGGACAAACTTTCTTACAAAAATGAAGGGGTTGTTCGCCATTAAGGGGACTTGTACTGCTTCGGTCGCGTTGGCCTCAAAAGATCGCCATATTAGAGTTCTCTTCAGAGGCCGTTCTTATATCTCTTGGGGGTTAGAGGTTCAGTCGCGCCCAAGATGTGAGTAATTCTGCTACCTTTTACATTTAAGGATGTTTGTAAACTTTTCCGACGAGCATCCCCGCTACTATTATATTCCTCGGGAATTTTTCTCTTTTGTTCAGTGCTCTGCCTTTTCAATGAAAATTGTACTATTTAGTAACGTAATCTCGGATATTACGAGGAAGGTGGAACGGAGGTCGGGGAACGGGTAGCGAGCACAGGTAGTGGAAAACAGAAAAAAAATGGAACAACACAGGGAATGGTAATGAATTTCGGTTTTCGGTTTCCATTTTCCATTTTCCCGTTTCTGGTGCTAGTTCTAGTAATATTCAGGTCACAAGGTTGTGGTCGTCATTTGGAAGCGAGCAATTTAAAGTTCTTAAAATGTTTCAATATCTCCCTCTCCCTTTGAAACCCCTTTCTTGAAAGAAATTTTCGTGAAGCCTGTTGACTAAACAGATTACCATCAATTAGTTAGCTGGACATTTGAGCAGAGCATTACAATGCGTATTTTTTTGGTGGTCCTCAAACCTACCCCAAACGCAAGCTATCAATGTTGTCGATCATTCAGATCATTTTTCTGTGATTTTAATCCTCATAAATATCATCACAGTCAAGCTCTTTTTCCTACTTTTAATCTTTGTCGCCTATTTCCTGGTCGTCTACGAATTAAGATCTTCGATACTGTTTTTACACCTCAGTCTGAAATCTGCGCCTCCTAGCCGCGTCGTTGTCAAGATCTCAGGTAATGAACCCAGTCTGTCACAATGCAGAAGAAAGCACCCGACGAAGAGGTAAAATATTCCTTGTTCAAAATCGGCGTTTAGATTGTTCCGGGTTGTCTCATTTTTTTTTTTTTTTAGGGCAGTAAATATACTCAAGTAATTAGAAAAGCTTTAATTTGTGTTTTGAAAATTTCAAGAGTTGCGTTCAAACGTGTACTCAATTAAATTAAGTTATTCATCATAATAAAAGCCATTTCTTTAAAGGAGAAAAAAGAAAAATTCATCGTTGACATTGAAGTGATTGTTCTAAATGCTGAGTAAATATTTGACGTGAATGTTTCAGTTGTTTCAGAACTGCGTTCAAATAGTTATCTGTTGTGTGACTGAATAAAGCAAATTAGTTAGAATGGCTATTTCTGAAAAAATGTCAATAGGCTCAATTAAGTTTACTATCTTTTGTCTAATTTGATCGTGACCTTCGCTTTCACATTCAGCCCTCCAATAGTAAAACACGATTATTGAACAAGTTTCTTTTCCTTGTTTCAAAAGTAAAGAATGACGTTGCATTAGGACGGATAACAGACAGTCGCATCTTTGAAGATTGTTTTCATTGCCCTGGCTCTTAACGCCATCCCACCCAAGCAAGTCGCTTGGGGTAGCAAAGCCTCTTCGACTTCAGCAGCTACGAGTATTCTGTCGCGCTGCCCCCAAAGCAAGTGCTTCGTAAGATTTCTTCCCCGTTAATTAGTTGGCCGGCTTGAGCCTTGATTTTACAATATTTTAGGTATTAATTTCTGAGATATTTCTTCTTTCTGTTAAATTAAATTAGACGGATGCGATTTCTTGTCTCGCAGGAGCGCAGTACAGCGACACCAATAACTCAGGTGCGAAGATGGAACACGCTATTATTTGATGTTTTGAACGAAAACAAGTCATTATGCCCTTTCAACGGTTTGTTATGTTTTAACAGGCAAGCCAATTTTTCAAGATGCGAATATTTATAACAACTTTGTTCCTGGAATCAACTTAACCTGGAATTTCATAATTTCGGCCTAACTTTAAACATCCAATTGCCTAACAACTTTAACTCGCAATTTACTAAGTACCAGAAAACGGCTTTTTTTTCATTGTAGGAGAGATGTCGCGGATCACTTCATTCAAAATCTTGTGGACGAGAAATTACCGTGTGGTACGAAGTGTTTGCGGGAGTTTATTTTTGCGGATTGGCGATTTTTTGTCTTTTGAGGGAACTAATTTTTGCGATTAGGACAGATTGGTTTTTCTTGCTGGGAATCAATTTTTGCGATTTTCAGAAAGTACCCAGTATCTAGCATTGATAATATTTTCGTTTTTATTGAGTACGTACAATAGAAATACATATTTTCAAACAATAAACCAGTATTTCGTTGTATACCGTTTTGTTTTTTAATCAAAAGAGACAAGTTGTGATTGAACAGACACGATTTCTTAGTATTGCATTTTTGTGTAGTGAATTTAAGTTAGAGAATATTTATCCTGAAGCACATTTTTTGCGCATCGCTGGAAAAATCGCAAATAAAATTAGAACCCGCAAAAATTTCGTGCCACACGGTTGTCACTTAATATATAAATTATTTTCTAATTTGTATTTGTTTACTTGATTCTAGATCAGGCAAAAAAATTGGAAAAACTAGAGAAAGAGGTCAGTTTCTATTTCCAATCGACGCGTAAATCTAGAATTCATGAAGTAATAATTTATATTTCTCGAAAATTCTTATAGTTGTCTGTGTACAGTATAAATTAACTTGTCGTGTTGTTGTCATACAGTACTGTATAGGAAAATAGAACCAAAAAAGGTCCATCTTCGTGCCATTTTACATTCTTTCTGGAACTTTCCTTCACAAATTATCTTTTGCCGCTGTCAGAAATTCATTTAAGTTACTCATTTTAATACTGGCGTTCGTTTAAGTCGTAATAGACGTATGAGAACATTATAATAAGCACCAAGCCTCACTCACCCCAACAGCAGATTTTTCGCCCCATTTCTCTTTTTTATGGAGAGTAAAGACTTAATTTTACTGAGCTAAAAATTCTTAATTAACTTGAAAAAGAAAGATTGTCTACGTTCGCTACATCAGCATCTCTCACTACTTTATCTAACATTTAATTGTCAGTTAAATTGTGTCGACTCCTGATCCACTCAATCAATGGCACTTTGGGATATGTTTAAGACTGCTTTTTGAAAATTAGTAGTCGTATATATTTAGCTGAAAAGTTCAAAATAAAGTCAAGTAAGCATCAAGTCTTTTACTCGTCACTTTCAGGTCGCAGACTTAAGAGTGTGTCCATGAGAGAACCAGGCAGGGGGTGATAATGCTCAAATCACGGATTTCGCTCAAACTTGGCACAATTGATGGGTTTGGTGAGATATTAACCTCGACAAAAAATAAGATCGCAATATTAAATTCCCTGGGATTTACAGGGACCCCCCTAAAAATCACAAAATCTACTCATTTTTGCATAATTAATTAGCTAACTTTGGTTCGGCTGTTCAACAAGTAGAAAAGACAACTTCAAATCTAATCAACTTTATCATCTTCTATGTTTATCTGACTTAATCCTCAGTAATTTATTTTTACTCTCTAATTCGATCTCTTCCTATTATTTAGCCTAAAGTAAGGTCATCTTCTCACTGTTTTGACCAAACCCTAAATTTAAGGTATTTTAGTCGCTAACATCTCCCATGAGCAACAACCTATGTACTTAATTCTCACGTATTCTTTGAAAGACATCTTTAAGGTTATCAAATCAATCCTAAAATATTTGGGCAATCTCATACTTTATCAATAATGACGTATTATGTACATTTGACTTGACTCTTATTTGTCATTTGACTAAAATTGGAAGAAACGTAACATTCGTTTTTTTACACAAAAATAGCACAACGTTGGCGAGAAGTCACAAATCAGATGCCTCATTATCGATACTAATAGCGGAATTGTTAGAAAGTGTCACCTGAGTCATGATTTCTGTGTTATTTATGGACGTTTTGATGGATATTTTATGGAACGCTTGAGTAAACACAAGGAGCAAAAGATTTAGTTCAAAACTTCGATCAGTCCAACTTGTAGGTGCTACAAGACCCAAAAACGATAAAAGATAGTGAATAAATGTTACATACACGTCTCTCAGATGCTTTAGTCCAGGTTGGCTGCTCCAGTTTCGTCTGGTCCTCTGTGGCGTTACTCTGCGTTACTTTGTGACGATGTAATGAAACATCTTGTTGAAACATTGCAAACTTAAAAGAATCGGCTTTTCACCCAATATTCGAAGTCTTTGACATAAGGTTGTAGTCAGAGGGAACAAAATGATTCTCAAAGGACAAGAAGGATCACTGACAATCCGTCTATATCTATGGAAAACAACCACCTGCTCGAACACCCTCCATCTTTGTGACTTAGGACTCTGCCTAAATCATGGAATCTGTTACGCTGGACTACCGGACTACGGAATGCGGAATACACTATCTATTGTTTGTGCGCGCCAATATCCTGTTATAACTGGTGAGTTGAAAATAGGTTGCGAAAGTCGTGTTACTCGAAGTTTTGAGTTTATTCGATGTTGACATTAATTACCATGATAATAATCGTCCATAATAGCCCTTTTTATAGTCAGACCGTGTCATGCAATTTTCGACGATTAATGACTTGCCATTGGGTATACTTACTTACTTATGTTTTAATCCTCGTAGTCTTACAACTATAGCAGGATGGTATGTGTATCTGGGTAAATTATTGACTGCAAAAAATTAATAATAACCGTTTAAAAAGTGTTGAGGAATATTAAACTTCTGAGGAATACAAAAGACCCAAAAGGGGGCACTAATAATGTATTGCAAAAAAAGTCGGCTAGACTTATTTAGCTATTCAAGGAAGGTGTAAATTAAGAACAGTTTTTTGAACACAGACCAATACACAATATTCACTTCTCATTTAAGCTGTCATTTCCGGATTCATATAGTATAGAAGTTCTCTTAAACAGTTCTCACAAAACCCCGTTTCAGCTCCCACAGGTGCACAAACTGTGGATTTTTACATTCCCGTAGGCGGCCGCGGACACTCAAAGGGTTTACCGGTGAATTAGATGTTAGCTTTGATTTAAAGCTCTCGTAAGCAGACACCCGGAAGAAATCTTATCCTCTTCTAAATGTTGTGCTTTTTTTTTATATATTATGTCCACAGTCATATCGCTGTTTGTCACTGTAATGAATCATTCTTATATATCCGCTTCAGAGTTACCGTTTTTTCACATACACGTCCGGTTACACTTGAAAATACAAACTGAATTGTATGCCTTTATCTAATTCCAATAATGCGGTGGTCTGATCTCTGCGTTCCCTGTATGTCCTGCGCTCCTCGGAGTATCAGAGGAACTTGAGAAACAAAATAGATTTGTCCATAGTATATTGTAACTTAAAAATTGCATCAGTACATTCACTCCAAAAAGTAGATGTTTCCGCACTTTTCCTCGTTAGAGACCTCCTGCAGTTCGACCCTCGTAAAACCCTAATTTTCCTTAAGCAACCCCACGGGCATTATTTACTGGGTGTCTTCCGACCACACACGGACCGGAACATCAAAGTCTGTAACTTAATTGTTGTGTCTGTCCATAATTCAACATCTGCCTGCCTCAGCACGGCACACTAACCTGGGCACTAAACTGGTTTTGGTGCCCCAAGGGTACGCAAAAAGACCCTTCGGAGGATGTCTAGGTTGAGAAAATTGACCTTACCTGGGTAGGGTGAGAAATATGAAATCTAAGTATCACAGTTGAAGTAGCTCTCGAGGGAATGTGGGAAGGGTGTTAAACATATGGAAGCGGTTGTTTGAGAAAAAGATCTAACTCAATGTGAAAGTGTGGTGTATTTTGAATTCTACTTGGGAACATTACTGCCATAGTTAGGCTTTATAAGACCCCCAAAAGACCGTGCTAGGTAAAAAATTCAGTGTTTATGACAGTCAAATCTGGTGCCAGTAGGGTAGGGCATTTGTACGCAATTTGGCCACTCCCCCGGGGAGGGGGGGGGGGGGGGCTCCAGTATGAAAACAAAATGGAATTCTTGTCGCAAGCTAATCCGGCCGTGTCTCACGCTTTATTTGTCCCTTTGAGCTGGTCTGCACCAAGATCCGGCTTCACTTCGCTGCTATTTGACGTGCAACTAAAATAGACAAAAATATTTCTCTCCAAAACACGAAAGAAAAGCGACTTCTATCTCCGAGTTTGAAAAGAAATGGGATCATTTATAATCACGGTCTGAAAAGAGTTGCCAATAGATTTGGAATTCTAAAATTTTTATTAGCATACAATAACAATAAAATTATCTCAGAGAATGTCGGAAAGTCATATTTTTCATATTTTGTTCACTGGACTCTGGCTCCTGGCTCCTGGCTCCTGGCTCCTGACTCCCGATACTATGTTTCCGTGTGGTGGCCAACCGCTGCTTAAAAATGCGGGCTCCAGTTAATGTCAAAGATGGCGGACGTTTCGTTGTTGTTTGTAACATGTGAATTGAGCTACAACAGTGGCAGCAATAATTCTTTCCATGGATTACAAATCGGCTTTCTACTTTTCGTATTGTTTTTTCCTAAAACAACTTGATTTGGATTTTTGTGCGTAAACTGATGGCTAAGGAATTTTAGTCGTACAGCGAGTCACAACGCTGAACTACGCTGAACTGGGCATCGAAGGTGGCATGGGGAACAAATCCAAGCGGGCATAAACTAGCAGTTGACACATACAAGAGATGCGTATATGGATTTTATTGACCGTTTATATTGTTTTTAGGGCGAAATTATTAAAGTAAGTAAAACTGTGAATTAAATCTTTGTATGTTCTTTTTCCTTGAAAAGATCGCGTATATAGCTATCAAAAATCATCGTTAGAGTTTCTTGCACAATAATTTCAACAATTTTACCCTTATTAATGTGAAATCATTGTCTGAAGAGTTTTTTGTTCGATTTCTCCTCATTCAGAGGCAAACGCACGAATATTGTGAGGGCCTGAATTTTGACGAAATATGCAAAAGTCGTTCAGTCCAATGAACAGTTTATGTCAACACATGGAAGAAAGTGAATTGCCCAAACTTTTTATGATCTTTTTTTGAACTTAAGTGATGGCTTTAACTACTCATGCAAAAGTTATAAAGATAAGCTGTTGCTCATCAGAGATATTGGGGAATAAAATACCCTAATTTTACGACTTACTCAAAACTTGGAAATGATGACCCAACTTAAGGGGGCTAAGAGGGGGGAAATCGAATCGGCGACTTTAAAAAGTTTATTGTGCTTAAAGTCTTATGAACTCAGATCATCTCTCAGTGCATTTAAGTTCCAGGTGGCTTTTCTGTTTGTTGCACTGGCATCGTAAAGTTAGCTAATTAATTATGCATAAAACGGGCAAAATGGAGATTTTTACAGGGGATGCCCGGATCTCCCAGGGAATTTAATATTTTGACCTGAAATTCTGTCACATAAGTTAACTCCTGGTACCTAACATTTGTGCCGAGTTTGAGCGAAATCGGTGATTTGAGCATTATCACCCCTGCCTGGTTCTGCCTGGTTTTCTCATGGACACACTCTTAAAAGCCCAACTGGCAAAAGCAGGTAAACCTTCTGGCTTCGCCATGCTCGACAACAATGGTCACCTGCCCCACAACCTTCTAGACGCAGGTTATGATGAGTACTCTGCCTACGACTTGGCGTGGCAGTCTCTCCACATGGCGGCTGCTGCTGCCTGCAGAGGTAGCACTGCTTCAGGAGGAACTGGTTGCTGTGGGAACAAGGTGATGACGAGAAACACCGCTGACAAGAAGAGTTGTGCTCAGATTTGTGCCCAGACTGCTTACCGCAACTGTGACGCAGAAGTTTCTATATTTGGAGGTAAAGGCAAGGCCACAAAGAACGGAATGATCGTGGGCGAGTTTTACAATTACAGCTGTAAGGAATCAGCCAACGGAGGAAGTGAGGTGTCCAGTTCTGACGATTCTGTCTGACTGGGAACCAGTGGTTACTACAGTTTCTGTTGCTGTCGAAAGTAGCATCCGGAACAGTTTTGTTACCAGGTTGATTAAAATCATTGTTACAGTAGTAAATGAGGTATAGAACAGGAATGTGCCGCCATGATTTGTGGTAATGATTAAAGTGCAAAATAAAAGCTTTAACTTGGGATAAAAAACATTACTGTGTCTGCACCCCTCTGCCCAGCTCCCCCCCCCCCCAAAAAAAAAAAAATAATGCATTTCAGAGCAGATTGAATTGACACCTATAAAGCCTTATGAACGTTTTCTCATCTTTCTGTTTTTTGAGATGCGTATTGTAAAATTTTCTTCGTTTTAAAAAGGAAGAAATGTCCTGTACTATTTTTGTGAGTCAAAATATCTTGACTAGAGCTTATAGACTCTAGACCCTATGCATTCACGAGGTCTCTATAACTTACCTAGCTAATATATAGGAATAGAAAGGAGAAACAGTTGAACTCTCTTTTTGCTCGCTCTCACTCTCGATCATTTTGAGGGCACTCGGCTAAGGCTGTGTCACCAGTACACGGTTACACCTTCAGTTTTTGACCAGGGATCCCCTTTGGGGAATACCTCCAGCTTCCCGGACTAATGTTTTGCTTTCAGGGTGAAAAAGGGGGTCGGTGGGCAACACACGACTTTTACCTCGTGCCAAAGCGCTGCTTGTTTTGGAGGGTTCTACGTTTTGACTGAGCAGATGTGATTTTTGCCGCTTGTTTCACACTGAGCTAATAAATTGCTAAATAAATTGCCAAAGGGAAGAATATAAAGACAGTGCGTGCAGTTGGATCCCGACAGACCGTGTGCAATCAGCTTCTGTACGGCAGTGAATAGCTATAGTCTGCAAAGAGTGTGACCCTTTTGCTGCAGTGGGTAACGTAGATTACAAAAGAAGGTGACAACAAACGGGCCAAGTGCAAAAAAATAATAAAACCAACTGAAAGGTCCCCACAAACTAGAAAGTAAGTTAAGTCATCATCAAAATGCAAGTGGCCCAAAATGGCTAGAGATATCAGCCAAGGGTACCCGAAAAACCGACATTTAATGGCAACATAAACTCAATCCCCTCAAGTTTCACTCCAATTACACAGTAAAGTAACAGAAGGTTTTCCAAGTTTGTACAACCTATTTTTGTAGAAACGCCAATAGCCTTCTGATCAATGATTGCGCAGCTTTGTAATCTTTCGACGCAAACAAAATAACAGCCAATCCTGGTCTACAATACGACAGCCCAGTAATAAATAGGAACGGTTATTTTTTGACAAAAGTCAATATATTGACCACAGCAAGTTTACTTGTTCCTTTGATCTAACGATATTAGACCTTTGCTGTCACATTTACACCATCGTCTTAGAACGCGATAATCGACAAGTTAGTTAACATTTTTTTGTTCCAACAATGTTAACTGACGTTTTCCCTGCTAGCAGAAGTCAAAAGGGGCGTCTGTTAACAGAGAAACTGACGTCTTAAGCATAGATAACAGTAGTTATGGGAGGATGCCTTGTTCCTGAATTTTTTCACCGTATATTTCCGTCATTTCCCTGATTAACCCCACCTAAAATTCCCGAGTCCCAAAAATGATAAAAACAATCAGGAAATTACTTCATATTTTTTTCAAAAAATTTCTACCTAAAACCCAAAATCGCAATTTTAGAATTTCAAAGAATTAAAAACTCAAAGAAATTCCTGGTATTTTTTACTTATTTGAAATGCGGGAAAAGGGTAAATTTAATGCTCGCCCTGCGGGCTCGCGGAAATGACGGAAATATACGGTGAAAAAATTCAAAAACAAGGCAACCTCCCATAACTACTCTAGAGAGAGTAGAGTGAAGTTGGGAATTAAAATCACTTGAAACAAGAAAATATTGATTAATCGATTTTAGTTATATAATCATAAGTTTCTTCATTAATGCGATAATAAAGTTTTTTTATCATATTTAATTGTTTTTTGAAATCTTCTTTAAAATATTCAGCATTATTAATTTCATCTATATACATCAATGGAAAACTACCTTCCAATTCAGCATTATAATCATCTGATCTACTAATTAAATATTCAAAAAGTTCATCATTATTATAAACATCTGGGTCCATCATTGCAACTTGAAGATATTTATTTTTTTGTTCTCTGATAACATTTCTTTTTTCTTTTTCCTTATATGATAGAGGTTTTTCTCCAGTATCATATTCACTTAGATCAATCTTTTTGACTTTATTAAATAGTAAAGTTTTCTTATCATGGTTACCTTTAAAAAGTAACATATATTTAATTCTATTATCTCCGTTTTCATTTTCGTTTTTGTCTATTTTTTTACTAGAAAAAATATTTAATTTATATTTAATATTGGAATCTTTATTATTGATTACATATAAATTATTATCACAAAAAAGTTGATCTCTACGTCTAAAACTAATTCCATATCGGGTATAGTCATCCAACATTTTGAAGTAAAAATCATTGATGTCTTCTTTTTCCCATCTACTGAAGTGGGGAGGATGTTTGTTAAGATGATATATAAGAATTTTGTAAGGATGATTAAGAAATATTTCTTTTGTTAGTTTTGGATCAAATGGTTCGATCTCCATCCCTGCTTCAACTACAAATTTATCAAATTCAGGGCCACTAGTGATCATTTTATTAAAGGATTATATAATACTATGACGTAAATACATTCCAGAGTTTCCTAACAACTTCAATTGCTGGAGATAAACACAAAATCTATTTTCGGTTGATGAAGGTAAACAAAAAAACTATTAATAGTTTTGCTGGTTGTTAGGGAACTCTGGAATGCAATCTATTGTTTTCCATGTAAACGTGAAGTTATTTTTGATGAGATCATAATCTGAATTAGTAATCAGGGGGATACCCTACAAAATAATCTAATCAAATACTAAAAATGGAATATCAAAGCCCTGAGGATAAAGATTTTATAGTAGATGATGGCTATAAACATGATGAAGATCCTGATTATGTTCCCGAGAAAGAGGAATCATCTGATGATGATAAATATGTTGTAAAAGGAGAAGCTTTTAAAAAACTAAGCAAAAAGGCTAAAAAGCTTGGCGCTGAATCTCTTGATTATTCAAAGCGGAAGAATAACAAATATGTAGTAAAGCTTTCAAGTGGAAAGAAATTGCATTTTGGCTCGTCTCAATATCCGGACTTTTTAATACATAAAGATAAAGAGCGAAGAGAAAAATATTTATCGCGAGCGAAGAAGATCAAAAATAAAAAAGGTGACTTAACTTATGAAAATCCTGAATCGGCTAATTTTTGGAGTGTTAATCTGCTCTGGTCGGGAAAATAAATTATTAGTCAGAAAAATAAAAATTAATTTTAACTTAAAGATTTTAAAATAATAATAAAAATGGGATTCAAGTCAGCAACGCAAATAAGGAATACTCCATATAAAGTTGGAGGGTTTATATTTCCAAGTAAATATCGTTATGAAGATTTGAAAGGAATAGATATTGGTGCTGATAATATTCTTTCAGGTTTAGACGATGAAGATTTACAAGAATTTTTTGATAAAATTAAACCGATTGAAGTTATTGAAACATATCCTAATGCAAGAGAAGAGAAGGATGGTTTGTTTCCAAATATAACAAAAATGCTAAGTTATGAATTTTATGGAAAAAGTAATAAATTAAAAAAGGTTTATAAATTTGCTTATATGTTTTTTTCAAAATTTAGTTATAGAGAGGAATAGATTTTTATTCTTGTTTTATATCTATTACTGATATAAAACTTTTTAATATCTCTTAGCCAGAAAAATAAAATCGAAATTTAAAGAATTAAATAATTATAAATAAAGATGGCAACTGATCTAAGTAAACTTTCTATTGCTGAATTAGAAAGGATTAAAAAAGATAATAAACAAAAACTCAAGGAGGAGTATAAACAGAAGTTGATTGATGATATAAAGAAAATACAAAAAGTAAGAGCCAAACTAAAATCCAAACCCAAATCAAAACCCAAACCAAAACCAAAAACAAAACCAAAAACAAAACCAAAAACAAAACCAAAATTCAAAACATTTGAAGAGTATTTCCAGGATTGTATCAAGAATAAAACAATTCCTCCAGATACTCCATCTTATTTGCGCAAAGCACTTGAGAGAGATCTAAAGGAATATGATCAAGGAATCGAAAAAGAGAAATCATCTCTGGATGAATTTGCAAATAAATACATAGTAAAGGGACAAACTGATGTTATACCATTTGAGTTCTTTAAATCCAAAGCCAAGTATTTAAAAGAGTTTCTCAGAAATCGCCGAAATATTAAAGTTAGATTTATTTTAGTTTGTTTGATGGAGCAACTGATAAAAGATAGTAAGCCAGGTGATGTAAGGTTATATTCCTTTTATCAGGAAAAAGCATATTTTAATTCTAAAACACATATCAATCTTGAAACAACTGATGTAAAAGAAATCCTCATTAAAGTTATTCACACCATCATTGAGAAACTTAATAGCTACCAGATGAATGGTAGTGGATGGTACTTTAAAGAAATAGTACATCTTGAGATTCATACTGTTGATTATAAACCAATGAGAGGTTCATCTTACATTCAACTCCCAGATTGGATTTCCCAAAAGAAAGGGATATTAAATATTAAAAATAAAGATGATAAATGTTTTCTATGGTGTGTATTAAGATACCTTAATCCAAAGGGTAAAAATGCAGAACTATTAACAGACTTGAAACAAAAAGAAAATAGTTTGAATACAAAAGGAATAAAATTTCCAATCAAATTAAAAGACATTTCAAAATTTGAAAAACTTAATCCAGACCTCCCAGGAATAAATGTGTTTTCAGTTACTGATAATAACAAGTTTTATCCCCTCCGAATGGCACAGAGAAATCCACAAAAAACAATAGATTTGTTTTTGTATGAAGAAGATGGGAAATATCATTATACCCTTATCAGAAATTTTTCAAGATTATTCAGATCTCAAATAACATCAAGAACAAATGGAAAAATACATATTTGCAAAAAGTGTTTTACTCATTTCTCGAAAGAAGAATTATTTCAAAAACATATTGAATATTGTTCATCAAATGAAACAGTTGCTGTGAAAATGCCAACACGAAACTCTAAATTAAGATTTAATAATGGGTACAAACAGCTTCCAGTACCTTTTGTAGTTTATGCTGATTTTGAATGCTTTACCAAACCGATAAATAATTGCTGTCCAAATCCAAAGGATTCATATACTTACGATTACCAGAAACATGAACCATCAGGATTTTGTTTTTATGTCAAAGGAATAGTCCCTGGATTTTTCAAACCCATTACTTTCACAAAACAGAAAGATACTGATAACATTGCTGAAATATTTGTTTCCAAACTTGAAAAAATAACAAATGATATATATAACACTTTTTATCGTCGACCAAAGCCTCTTAAATTAACAAAAGAAGAACAAGCATCTTTTGAAAAAGCTAAAACTTGTCATATTTGCTCAAAAGAATTACTAAAAGATAGAGTTCGAGATCATTGTCATTTTACTGGTCAATACCGAGGAGCTGCTCATAACAGATGCAATCTCCAGTGTCGAAAACCATTGTTACTCCCAGTAGTGTTTCACAATCTTCAAGGATATGATGCACATTTGTTTATAAAACAACTTTCTGGTTTGAAGGGTGAGTTAAACTGTATTCCATCAACCGAGGAAAAGTATATCTCATTTTCCAAAAAGATAAAAGTTGATGAGTACAAATCAAGGAAAACTGGAGAGACTGTTTCATTGTATTTTGAAATAAGATTTATTGATTCATTTAAGTTTCTCCAAACTAGTCTTGCCAATCTTGTAGGAAACTTACAACCAGATGATTTTCACAACACAAAAAAAATATTCAAAAACAATGTCAACCTCCTCACTCGAAAGGGTGTTTATCCTTATGACTATGTGACCTCAATAGAAAAACTATCAGAAACACAACTTCCACCCAAGGATCAATTCTATTCTAAATTGTATGATGAAGATATATCAGATGAAGATTATCAACACGCAATCAATGTTTGGAATACTTTCAAATGCCAAACAATCAAAGATTATCACGATCTTTATTTGAAGTGAGATGTTCTTCTACTGGCAGATGTATTTGAAAACTTTCGGAAAACTTGTTTGAAACATTACAATTTGGATCCAGCTCATTACTATACATCTCCTGGTTTGGCTTGGGATGCTTGTCTCAAGGAAACGGGTCAAGAATTAGAATTGCTTCATGATTATGATATGTTGATGATGTTTGAGAGAGGAATCAAGGGTGGAATGACTCATATATCAAAAAGGTATTCAGAAGCCAACAATAAATACATGAAAGATTACAACCCAGATAAACCTTCAAAGTTCATTCAATATCTCGATGCTAATAATCTTTATGGATGGGCAATGTCACAATCACTTCCAACACATGGATTTAAATGGATGAAAAACTTGACAAAAGAGACACTGATGGATATTCTTGAAAAAACAAATGATAGTATGGCTAATCCAACCAAGAAAAAAGGTTACATATTTGAAGTAGATCTGGAATATCCAGAAGAATTGTGGAAATCACATAATGATTATCCTCTTGCTCCAGAGAAGATGAAAGTTAATGGCGTTGAGAAACTTATCAGTCATTTCAAACCACATAAAAACTATGTTATACATTATCGGAATTTAAGACAATGTCTTGAGATGGGGCTAGTCATAACTACAGTTCACCGAGGAATATCTTTTGATCAGAGTCCTTGGATGGAGCCATACATCAAAAAGAATACTGAACTCAGAAAAACAGCAGCCAACAGTTTTGAAAAAGACTTTTTTAAATTGATGAATAATTCAGTATTTGGGAAAACCATTGAAAACATAAGGAAAAGACAAAATATAATACTTGTTGATAATCGAGAAAAAGCTGTAAAATTATCAAGTCGCCCTAACTTTGATAGAGCAACAATATTTGATCGAAATCTCATTGCAATTCACATGAAGAAGACTGAGGTGTATTTTAACAAACCAGTGTATGTTGGTCAAGCAATACTGGATCTGTCAAAAACGCTGATGTTCAATTTTCATTATAATTACATACAAAAGAAATACACACATAAAAATGCTGAGTTGTTATTCACAGATACTGATTCTCTTATGTACGTAATTACCACAGATGATTTTTACAAAGACATATCAGAAGACATAAAATCCAAGTTTGATACATCAGATTATCCACCAGACCATAAATCTGGAATATTGACAGGAGTGAATAAAAAAGTGATTGGGATGTTCAAGGATGAAGTAGCTGGAAAACAGATTACTCATTTTGTTGGTCTTCGCCCGAAATTATATACTTTCAAAGTTGAAGATTCTAATACTACCAAAAAATGCAAAGGAATAAAGAAGAATGTTGTGAAAAAGGGAATTAATTTTGAGGACTATGTTGAATGTTTATTTTCTGGTAAAAAACAAATGAGATCAATGAAAATTATAAGAAGTGAAAATCACGATATTTACTCAAAAGAAGTAAACAAAGTAGCTCTGAGTAATGAAGATGATAAGAGAAAATTGGGAAAAGATAAAATAAATACAAAGGCCTTAAGATAATAAAATTTAAATAATAAAATGCCTTATTCAGAAGAAGAAATAAAAAAATATATGGAAATTCTTCATAAATACACTAAACCACCAGAGGAATCGAGTGAAACTAGCAGAAAAACCAAATGCAAAAATTGCCAAAGAGATGATAGTTTTACTAATTGGTCATGTTATTTAATTTGTGAAAATTGTTGTGTTATATATGGTAATGTTTTGGGTTATGATAAAAAAGATTATGAACGATTACATTTTAGAAAGAAAAGTATTTATCAAAGAAAGTATCATTATGTAAAAAAGGTTGATCAAGTAAGTAAAAAGTTAAAACTGACTGAAGATGAAAAGTCTGAGTTGTATAATAAACTAATGGAAATAAATGACAACATCATGGAAATATTAAACAAACAATTTAGTAGTTATGGGAGGATGCCTTATTCCTAACTTTTTTCACCGTTTACTTCCATCATTTCCCTGATTAAACCACCTAAAATTCCCGAGTCCCAAAAATGATAAAAACAATCAGGAAAATTCTTTACATTTTTTCAAAAAATATACTACCTAAAACCCCAAAATCGCAATTTTAGAATTGCATATAAATAAAAACTCAAAGAAATTCCTGATATTTTTTGATATTTGAAATGCGGGAAAGAGGTAAATTAATGCTCGCGTCCCCTGCGGGGCCGCTCGCGGAAATGATGGAAATAAACGGTGAAAAAAGTTAGGAAAAAGTCATCCTCCCATAACTACTGTCAATACATTCCAGAGTTCCCTAACAATTTCGATCGCTGAAAGTAAACACAAAATCTATTTTCAGTTTTGCTGGTTGTTAGGGAACTCTGGAATGCAATCTATTGTGAAAAGCGGATGTTGAGTTATTTTTGATGATATTAGAATGATTGGGGGATTACCCTTCAAAAATTATCTAATCAAATACTAAAATGGAAAATCAAAGCCCCGAGGTCAAAGACTTTATAGTTGATGATGGCTATAAACATGATGAAGATCCTGATTATGTTCCTGAGAAAGAGGATTCATCCGATGATGATAAATATGTTGTCAAGGGAGAAGCTTTTAAAAAACTAAGCAAAAAGGCTAAAAAGCTTGGCGCTGAATCTCTTGATTATTCAAAGCGGAAGAATAACAAATACGTAGTAAAGCTTTCAAGTGGAAAGAATTTGCATTTTGGCTCGTCTCAATATCCAGACTTTTTAATACACAAGGATAAAGAGCGAAGAGAAAAATATCTTGCTCGAGCGAAGAAGATCAAAAACAAAAAAGGTGAGTTAACTTATGAAAATCCTGAATCGGCTAATTTTTGGAGTGTTAATCTTCTCTGGTCGGGAAAAAAGATTATTAGTCAGAAAAATAAAAATTAATTTTAGCTTAAAGATTTTAAAATAAATATAAAAAATGGGAATCAAGTCAGCAACGCAAATAAGTAATACTCCATATAAAGTTGGAGGGATTATATTTCCAAGTAAATATCGTTATGAAGATTTGAAAGGAATAGATACTGGTGTTGATATTATTCTTTCACATTTAGGCGATGATGAAGATTTAAAAGTCTTTTTTGATAAAATTAAACCGATTGAAGTTATTGAAACATATCCTGAAGCTAGAGAAGAGATGGATGGTTTGTTTCCAAATATAACAAAAATGCTATGTTATGAATTTTATGGAAGAAGTAATAAATTAAAAAAGAGTTATAAATTTGCTTATATGTTTTTTTCAAAATTTAATTATAGTGAGGAATAGATTCTTGTTTTATATCTAATACTGATATAAAACTTTTTAGTCAGAAAAATAAAAATGAAATTTAAAGAATTAAATATTTATAAATAAAGATGGCCACTGATTTAAGTAAACTTTCTATTAGAGAATTAGAAAAGATAAAAAAAGATAATAAACAAAAACTAAAGGAGGAGTATAAACAGAAGTTGATTGATGATATAAATAAAATACAAAAAGCAAGAGACAAAATCAAATCAAAACCCAAACCCAAACCCAAACCCAAAACATTTGAAGAGTATTTCCAGGATTGTATCAAGAATAAAACAATTCCTCCAGATACTCCTTCTTATCTTCGAAAAGCACTTGAGAGAGCTCTCAGAGAATATGATCAAGGAATAGAAAAAGAGAAATCATCTCTGGATGGATTTGCAAATAAATACATAGTAAAGGGAAAAACTGATGTTATTCCATTTGAGTTTTTCAGATCCAAATTCAATTATTTAAAAGAATTTCTTAGAAATCATCGAAATATTAAAGTTAGATTTATTTTAGTTTGTTGGATGGATCAAGGTCCTTATTTTGATAAAGCATATTTTAATTCTAAAACACATATCAATCTTGAATCAACTGATGTAAAAGAAATCCTCATTAAAGTTATTCACACCATCATTGAGAAACTTAATAGCTACCAGATGAATGGTAGTGGATGGAGCTTTAAACAAATAGTACATCTTGAGATTCATACTGTTGATTATAAACCAATGAGAGGTTCATCTTACATTCAACTCCCAGATTGGATTTCCCAAAAGAAAGGAATATTAAATATTAAAAATAAAGATGATAAATGTTTTTTATGGTGTGTATTAAGATACCTTAATCCAAAGGGAAAGAATGCAGAACTATTAACAGACTTGAAACAAAAAGAAAATAGCTTGAATACAAAAGGAATAAAATTTCCAATGAAATTAAAAGACATTTCAAAATTCGAAAAACTTAATCCAGACCTCCCAGGAATAAATGTGTTTTCAGTTAATGATAATAACAAGTTTTATCCCCTTCGAATGGCACAGAGAAATCCACAAGAAACAATAGATTTGTTTTTGTATGAAGAAGATGGGAAATATCATTATACTCTTATCAGAAATTTTTCAAGATTATTCAGATCGCAAATAACATCAAGAACAAATGGAAAAATTCATATTTGCAAAAAGTGTTTTACTCATTTCTCAAAAGAAGAATTATTTCAAAAACATGTTGAATATTGTTCATCCAATGAAACAGTTGCTGTGAAGATGCCAACAAGAAACTCTAAATTAAGATTTAATAATGGGTACAAACAGCTTCCAGTACCTTTTGTAGTTTATGCTGATTTTGAATGCTTTACCAAACCGATGAATACTTGCAGCCCAAATCCAGATGATTCTTATACCTTTGATTACCAGAAACATGAACCATCAGGATTTTGTTTTTACGTCAAAGGAATAGTCCCTGGAATTATCAAACCCATTACTTACACAAAACAGAAAGATACTGATAACATTGCCGAAATATTTGTTTCTTATCTTGAAAAAATAACAAATGATATATATAACACGTTTTATCGTCGACCAAAACCACTCAAATTAACAAAGAAAGAACAGGAATCTTTTGATAAAGCAAAGACTTGCCATATTTGCAAAAAAGAATTACAAGAAGATAGAGTTCGAGATCATTGTCATTTCACTGGTCAATACCGAGGAGCTGCTCATAACAGTTTTAATCTCCAGTGCCGAAAACCATTGTTACTCCCAGTGATATTTCACAATCTTCAAGGATATGATGCTCATTTGTTTATAAAACAACTTTCTGGTTTGAAGGGAGAGTTAAACTGTATTCCATCAACTGAGGAAAAGTATATCTCATTTTCCAAAAGGATAAAAGTTTATGAGTACAAAACAAGTAAAACTGGAGAGAATGTTTCATTGTATTTTGAAATAAGATTTATTGATTCATTTAAGTTTCTCCAAACCAGTCTTGCCAATCTTGTTGGAAACTTGCAACCAGATGATTTTCACAACACAAAAAAAATTATGAAAGAGAATGTCAACCTTCTTACTCGAAAGGGAGTTTATCCATATGATTATGTTTCATCAATAGAAAAACTAACAGAAACACAACTTCCTCCCAAAGAACAAGTCTATTCTAAATTGAATGATGAAGACATAACAGATGAAGATTATCAACACGCAATCAATGTTTGGAATACATTCAAATGTCAAACAATCAAAGATTATCACGATCTTTATTTGAAGTCTGATGTTCTTCTGCTGGCAGATGTATTTGAAAACTTTCGGAAAACTTGTTTGAAACATTATAATTTGGATCCAGCTCATTACTATACATCTCCTGGTCTAGCTTGGGATGCCTGCTTGAAAGAAACGGGTCAAGAACTGGAATTGCTTCATGATTATGATATGTTGATGATGTTTGAGAGGGGAATCCGGGGAGGAATAACTCATATATCAAAAAGGTATTCAGAAGCCAACAATAAATATATGAAAGAATACAACCCTGACAAACCTTCAAAGTTCATTCAATATCTCGATGCTAATAATCTTTATGGATGGGCAATGTCGCAATCACTTCCAACACATGGATTTAAATGGATGAAAAACTTGACAAAAGAGACACTGATGGATATTCTTGAAAAAGCAAATGATAGTATGGTAAATCCAATCAAGAAGAAAGGCTACATCTTTGAAGTAGATTTGGAATATCCAAAAGAATTGTGGAAATCACATAATGATTATCCTCTTGCTCCAGAGAAGTTGAAAGTAGGTGGCGTTGAGAAACTTATTTGCCATTTCAAACCGCATAAAAACTGTTATACATTACCGGAATCTGAGACAATGTCTTGAGATGGGACTGAAAATAACTGCAGTTCACCGAGGAATATCTTTTGAACAGAGTCCTTGGATGGAACCATACATCAAAAAGAATACTGAACTCAGAAAAACAGCAGCCAACAGTTTTGAAAAAGACTTTTTTAAATTGATGAATAATTCAGTATTTGGTAAAACCATTGAAAACATCCGGAAAAGACAAAATATAATACTTGTTGATAATCGAGAAAAAGCTGCGAAATTATCAAGTCGTCCAAACTTTGATAGAGCAACAATATTTGATCGCAATCTTATTGCGATTCACATGAAGAAGACTGAGGTGTTTTTTAACAAACCAGTGTATGTTGGACAAGCAATACTGGATCTGTCAAAAACGCTGATGTTCAATTTTCACTATAATTATATCCAAAAGAAATACGGTCATAACCGAGCCAAGTTATTATTCACTGATACTGATTCTCTTATGTATGAAATAGATACGGATGATTTTTACAAAGACATATCAGAAGACATAAAATCCAAGTTTGATACTTCAGATTATCCACCAGACCACAAATCTGGAATACTGACAAGAGTAAATAAAAAAGTGATTGGGATGTTCAAGGATGAAGTAGCTGGAAAACAGATTACTCACTTTGTTGGTCTTCGCCCGAAATTATACAGCTTCAAAGTTGAAGACTCTAATACAACCAAAAAATGTAAAGGAATAAAAAAGAATGTTGTAAAAAAAGGAATTGATTTTCAAGATTATGTTGGCTGTTTGTTTTCTGGTGAAAAACAAATGAGATCGATGAAAATTATAAGAAGCGAAAATCATGAAATTTATTCAAAAGAAGTAAACAAGGTAGCTCTGAGTAATGAAGATGATAAAAGGTTATTGACCAAGGATAAAATAAATACAAAGGCATTAAGATAAAAAAGGTTTAAAGATATTAAATTTAATAATTATAAATCATGAATAACAGAGAAATTATTAAATTTCAAAATATTAAATTTTATTCTCATCCAATTTATAGCAAATATTCTGCAAGTAAAGATGGTCAAATATTTAGTAAAAAACATAAGATAATATTAAAACAAAATGTAAACAAAGGGAATGGGTATTTACATTTTTTTGCTTATAATGAAAATGGAAGAAGATTTTATTCAATTGCTAGATTTGTTTATGAATGTTTTAATGGTATTATAGAAGATGATAAAGAAGTTGATCATATTGATAATAATAAAGAAAATAATACTATTAAAAATCTTCAATTATTAACACATAAAGAAAATACAAGAAAATCACGTTGTAGAAAAGTCAAATCTTTTAATATTGAAACAAGAGAAGAAAAGAATTTTAAAAGTGTAAATGAAGCAGCAAAATATAACTCTATTTCTCCATCTTCAGTTTGTTTGAATTGTAGAAAAATAACTAAAACTACGAAATCAAAAAAAGATGGCATGATTTATATATTTAATTATAATTAAATATAATTAAATATAAATAATAAATGCCTTATTCAGAAGAAGAAATAAAAAGATATATGGAAATCCTTCATAAATACACTAAACCACCAGAAGAGGAACCGAGTAGAAAAACAAGATGCTGGAATTGCAAAAGAGATGATTGTTTTATTATTGTCAGTGGATATAAACTTTGTGAGAATTGTGGATCACAAAATGAACATTTTTTAGGCTATTTTGATCAAAGAGATTATGAACGATTATATTTTAGAAAGAAAAGTATTTATCAAAGAAAGTATCATTATGTAAAAAAGGTTGATCAAGTAAGTAAAAAGTTAAAACTGGATGAAGAAGAAAAGTATGAATTGTACAATAACCTTATGGAAATAAATGACAACGTCATGGAAATATTAAACAAACAATTTTGCAGAAAGAGAATGATAAGTATTTTTTATCTTATGAAAAAAATACTGGAAGAAATGGGAAATGAAAAGTACAAATTAATTAATTTAAATACTTCTGACCAAACTATTGCATATTATAAAAAGTGGTAGGATAGATACAAATCTCTCAAACAACCCCTTGATTAAAACACCAGTAAATAATACCAGTCAAATAACCAAGTACTTCAGATTTTAATGGTGATTTGAAGGTATAAACACAATCTCGTCCAAGTTTATACTGTTTCCAAAATTCTCGAAAAGCAAGATTAAATATTAAATGATTGGCAAGTGTTGGTGAGGTTGATCTGCAATTATGCCTCGATTCTGATAGTTTATAAATAATTAGGTCCAAGTTTAGTTTTTGTGAGAAATACTTTATGTATAAATACTGGTAAACAAGACAAGCTTTAATAAAGTTATCAGAGTAATATTTTGTTTTATAAGAAGGAAAGTAAAAATTAACATATGCTACAATTGACTTTATCATTTCTATATTTATGTTTATATAGAAATGAAAAAATTATTAAATAATTAATTATATTTTTTATTATATTTCTTTGAAAATCTATCTGCAATAGGAGACTGATCAATTATCATTTCATCTATCAATTTCATTCGATCAATAAACTCTTGCTTGTTAAACTCATCACCTCGAAGAGCTGAACGCAGTTCAACCAATACTTTTTCATATGTTGTAAATGCAATTTGAGACATTTCAATCTTTTTCTTGTAATTCTTCATTTTTGAAATGGATGTTACAAGAACTCCGGCGCCATTGATAACACCCAGGATTATTGGATTAAGAGTTATTCCCCCAGCAATAGTTCCTATTACAACTAATCCTCCTCCAGTCAGAGTAAGTGATTCATCAAAAATTTTATATCTTTTAAAAGATTTCTTAAAACACCAGTATTTCTTGTGATAATGTTTATAGAAATCTTTGAGAGTTTTGATTTCTGATTCTGATAGTTTGTTATCAATATGATTAAATTCAAAAATATCCTTCATTTATTCTTTACACTATATAAGATCCATTTATTTTCTCTTGTAACATTACCCTATGATATTGCTCAGAGTCAAAGTCGTAAAAGTTTGGTGAGTACATGATTTTTTTGATTACCCCATCTTCTGTCTTGAAACCAAAATTATGGTTTACAAAATCTATCGCTGTATTAATTGTTAATTTAGCAGGACTATTATATATTGCCGCTTTTATAATATTTGAATTACCACTTCCTGTCAGCCAAATAGCAATATTTTTTCCATTGAAAGAATTTATTAAAGTAATTTCTGAGTCTTTTACTCCCCTCTCCAAGTGGAATTTTTTTATGTTTTTAATGAATTTTAAATATAATCTTCCTTCACCACTAGCTGATAGGGTTTGAAGGGTAAAATTTCTGTTGAACCAAAGTTGGAAAACGATACAAATAGTAAAATTTGAGCTTTGTGGTTTAGTGAGACTGATAGCATAATTTAAATTACGCAGCCCCTCAGGTGAAATAACACTCAAATCCTTTGTTGACTGAAATCCTAAATTTGGATTAACTCCTGTAAACACAGCTCCTGATGAACCTGGTACTAGTTTATATTTTGTTGCATCAGTAAAGTCATAAAAATCTTCAAAATATTGCCTATAAATATAGTTTGTAGTAAAAGTAGTAAAAGGGATTAACTCTTTTACCATTCCAACTGTTGCAGCACTATTATTGCTTCCTCGTTCAAGTTTGATATTTCTAATTGCCTTTTGATTTGCGTTAATGTCAACATTGTACTTTACTTGTGTTTTTTGGATGTCAAATGCTGTGTGATAGTCATAAACTTTGTCTGGGTCAATATTGCTAACTTTACTCATGATTCCATAAGCAATCAAGTAAAGAACAAACCGTGATGGATAAATAGCTAAGTCGCTTCCATCCTGAGGAATGTTAACCAAAATGTGAAGAAAGAATTTATTACCAGTTGTCAATTTCTTAAAATTAATTATGACTCTATGGTAATACATATATTGTGTTTGATTTTTTGAATCGTTGTATCTATGTTGAAGTTTTTTTACACTAACATTTCCAAGCTGCAACCCTTGTGAAGTGTTATCATCAACACTTATCTGGGTTTTATGCCATAGTTGATAATCAGTGTTAAGTATTTCTAAACAAAGGGAATAATCAGCTCCTCCAACTAACCTATAAAAATTAAGTCCCATTTTAAACTTAAAACCACCTTGAAAATTTTTAAATATAATTGTATTAAGAACTTTATGATTGTAGTCGTGAAAGTTACCTTTACTTGGTGATAAGTCTTTTATATCTACTGGATAAAAACTAGCTCTAGTATCTATTTCATCTGTCCATTGAGATGCACTTGACATGAGATAACTAAATTCATTTTTGTAATGACTTGGTTGAACTTGAGTTTGGTGTAAATGGTTATCAACATACTTTTTGTTTGCTGCATCATTATCTGAAGCGGGATCTTCAAGATTAAATATTTTATTTCCATTAAGATTAAGATTTCCAGTCATTGGGGTGCTCCCATCTTTCTTGAAGAAGGGACTGAGATCTTGGGGATTAGTTGATTTATCATCCACATACTTTTTGGTTGCAGCATCTGTGTCATTTGTTGGTGCTTGTAAGTTAATTATTTTTTTATTGTTTATGTTCATATGATTAGTCATCATATTTGATCCATCAACGTGGAGATAAGTAAGATCACCATAAGATAATGGTAATGTTTGTTGGGGACCAGTTGGATTTGGAATATTAAAAATTCGTTTGTTATTCATATTCAAATTTCCAGTCATTGCTCTTGTTCCATCCAATTTCAGAAAGACACTGCCATCGACTTTTGAGTCATCCACATATTTCTTATTTGCAGCGTCACTATTGGCTGTTGGCGATGAAAGATTTTTTATCTTTTTATTATTCATATTTGCATCTCCAGTCATTGCTCTTGTTCCATCCAATTTCAGAAAGACACTGCCATCGACTTTGGAGTCGTCAACATATTTCTTATTTGCAGCATCATCATTGTTTGTTGGTGTTTTGAGTTTTGTGATAGAGTATTGACTTTTCATATCAATATTTGAATCTACTGTTAATAAAGATGTTTTTCCACCAGAATTATCATCAGCATACTTCTTGGTTGCAGCATCTTTGTTTGATGTTGGTATTCCAACATTTGATAGTTTTTTTCCAAGCATATCATAATTTCCATCTGAAGTGAGATTAAAACCAACACCTGGAGGACCCCTTTGAAGACCCCTGGCAAATGAATGTTGATTAGAAGAATGTTCGTTAAATATCCCCATCTTATTTATTGTTTATATAATTAATAAAGTTTTTTGATATGGTTTTCTTTGGTTTATCAATATAAAGAAATGAAAATGGTTTTTTAGTTACTTCTTTATAAACCTCTTTATCAACTCCCAATTCAGATGATATTCTGTTGGCTTCCCTGGATGAAGGAAATTCATATAAACAGTAATGAGAACAATTCAGTCGAATGTCTTTTGGAGTTTTGTAAAATGATTGACTCAGATAAATCACTGAGCAATTCTTATGTCGACCTTGAATGAAATAATCTATGATTTGTCTCTGGTTTTTATCACACACATAATCATCAAATATCACAAGTTTTTGATTGTCTTCATAATCCATTTTTGAAACTGGTGTTATTTCATCATTACTCACATTAAGTATTTCATAACCGAGTTTATGTGACATTTCCCTCATTTTTTGCATCAATCTCTTGTACTTATCCTGCTCCAAATTTCGAGCATAAAGATAAATCTCATCATAATACAACAATGGTTTCATTAACATATGATAAAGCAAATTAGTTTTACCACTCCCACTATTTCCACAAATAAGCATTCGAAATGTATCTGATGGCATGAAAGGAAAAAGCTGTTTGAATTTTTTATCGCTGTTATCATTGCAATCATAATTTGGTATCTCCATTTATATAATTATTATATAAATGGATATTGAAGAATTAAAAAAACTTGCTAAAAATAAGATTGAAGCCGAAGATCTTACTAAACAGGTGAGACAACGAATAAAAGAAACTACTTGGGCAAAACAAAATCAAAGAGAAGGATTTAGTGAGACATTCAAACCACTGATTTCTCAGTTTGAAAAACCTGAAGATCCCAAACAAAAAAATATTTTTACTCAAAACCAAGAGATGTTGCGAAATCAATTGGCTCTTACAGAAGGTCTCAAAGCCAATCAGCAAGCTATTACTCAAGGTTTTAGTCAGTTTGAACGTTTGGCTGATATGAAAGAGTTGCCAGGAGTAGAAGCTATTGAAGATGAAGAAGAAGCTCAAGCTCCTTTGCCAAAAGAAGATAAATCTCCGTTAGTAATAGAAAAAAAAAGATAAACCTCCTATAGCAAAATTTAATGTTGAAGAATTTGATAGGTATCTAAATAATAAAGGATCACAAGATATACTAGAAAGAATTGGTTACACCAATCTTCCTTCTTATTATTTTGATAAAGATATTTCTGAAATTTTTTCATTAATCGAAGATGTTAATTCAGATTTAGAAAATGCTGACAAAGATATTAATAATACCGCAATAATTGAATATCAAGGCGACTATAGAATAGCTAAACCAAAAAGTGAAAATCCTCGATCAAAAACAATAAATAATATAAAAAAATTTAACACAGTAAGCATATATTCAACAAATTTAAGCTTTCTCTTTAAATATAAAGAAAAATCTGGCTCTGGGATTTTTTACAAAAACCCACAAGAACTACTAAAAAGATTTGAATTACTCAATGGATCACTTGCCGCAGGAAACAATGGTGTATTACCAGAATACATTCAAATAGCTCATCGACTTCGAGATCTTGGGATTATTACTAATAACCAACTTAATTCACTTCTGAGAAAAATTATCTAAAACCCCCTCCCTTGGCTTCGCCACATTAGTATAATTATAAGATAAATGAATGAAAGCGCTATTCATATTTCTTCTGTCAAAAGAGAAAAAATAGGAACAAACAAACCCCATGATTTCCTGGTTAAATTTAATCTTCCTTTGAAACTTAATTCAGAATTCAAGCATTTTCTCGCCTTGGACAGACTGTCAATGACTTACTCTTGGTACAACATCAGAAGCAGTTATGGAAACAATAAAATCAAATACACACATGATGGGACAACATGGCAAACAATTACCTTTTCAGATGGAATGTATTCCTATTCTGATATAAATGATTACATTCATCAATACATGGATCAGAAGTCTCATCACACAACAGACTCCAAAGGAGTAAAGAATTACTCAATAAATCTGTCTTTCATTCTTTCCACATATCGGGTGTTGGTGTCACTTGAGGGTGATTATCAACTTGATCTGAGAGGAACAGATTTTGGAGAACTCATCGGATTTGATAAGAAACTCATTACTAAAACTGAATATGGAACTCGACTCCCAAATATTACAAAATCTATTGACTCCCTTAACATAAACATAAGTGCTATAAAAGATTCTGTTGTAAATGAGTTGAATACTAATACAATTGCTGTTATCCCAACTGACAATCTTACAAGGTCATATCCATTCACTTTTGAACCAAGGAGGACACTGTTCTGTCCTGTAAGTTCTAATACTATTTCTGAAATGCACATAACAGTAAATGATTCACTCGGTCATCCTATTGACCTGAATGGTATTGATTGGTTTGTGACACTGCTGCTTCGACATACTGATAATAATGTTAATATAAATATATAAATAAAATGATGCGACAATCAGAGTTTAAAAAAAAATATGATCCTGATACAGGAAAGTATACACGAAAACATATATATGGAGAAGGAATAATGGATTCAGTAAAATCTTTTCTTGGTAAAAAACCAACTAAAAAAAAGGTAACATTTGCTCCTCCCCCCAAACCAACCACCACGACAAATAAAAAGGCTGGTGATAAGATAGTAAAAATGCTTTCTAATGAAAATCCAACACCATCACGTAAAAAGCAATCACCAATGTCACAACAAGAAATCAACAAAAAAGTACTTCAAATTTTATCTGGATCTGGAAGAAAAAAATAATATAATTAATAAAATAAAATGAAGTCTTTTAGAAACCCAAAATATCTTGAAAGATATGAAGATGTTGTTTTTGATCTTGAACAAGCGCAGGATGAAACACCAGCAAATAACGCTCACCAAAACAAAACGGGTCTTAGATTTATTGCTGATAATACAGGTGAGGCTACTCCATTTGATTGGTATAATGCAAGACTTTCAGTAGATTTTAAAGTTAATCAACTAGCGGATAATGCTGCTATTGATGCAGATGGAGATAATATGGGAATTGTAAATGGTTCCAGTTCTCTCATTGAAAAGTTCACTATCCTTGCAAATGGACGAGATGTATATAGTTGTAATTATGCAAATCATGTTGTCAATATTAAGAATTTGCTAGAGTATAATCCCTCCTATGTTGAGAGTGTGGCAACAAATGAATTTTATCATCTTGATAAAACACGAAATGCTGAAAGATCAGAATTTACTGTCAATAATACAGGTGTAACTGGAGGAGCAAATGTTGTAAAAGGAAGAAATGCAAATTACAACAAAGGTTTTGCCCTGAGAAAAGCTTTACTGGGTGACTCAGCAACAGTGCGATGTGAAATTCCTCTGAACAGATACTCATTTTTTGAATCTCTTGAGGATAAGCTACTTCCAAATACAAAAATTGAGTTAAATATTGAAATAGAAACGGATAACAATCTCATCTGGAGAAATGGAGGAAATGCATGCAGAGTTATTTTAACAAGACTTCAACTATTTGTTCCAAGGTTAACATTCAACTCAGAAGGACAAAAACTTTATATTGATAATTACCTCAAACCTTACAAATGGACTTATCTTAATGAAGTAGTAGAAAGATCAAATAATAGGCAACAACAAACAGCACAATTCAGGATTACAAATGGTATTTCTAAACCACGTCATGTTTTTGTTTGGGGAATTAACACAGCCAATGTTGGCGTGCAAACAGCAAATCCATTTTTATATGATACTTTTAATTTACCAAACAATGCTAAAATTTCACGTTGTCATCTCGAGGTTGGAAATGGAAATGAATACCCTGATATTGCCTTTAAACCAGCTACAGATCCATCAAGAGTTTTCAGAGAAGTAATGGGTTATGTTTATGCTAATAACGATTTTCAAGGAGGCACTCTTCTCAATAGATCAAATTTTGAAAATCTTTTCCCATTTGTTTACTTTGATCTCACAAAGCAAAAAATGGATATAAAAGATGGGGTTACAAAATTATCTTTTCATTATGAACTAAGTGCTAATCCAAACGCTGATTATAATATTTACGCTCTTGTTCTACATGAGAGAGAAGCAGAGATAGAACAGCAAAGTGGAAAACTACTTCTCAGAGCATAGGGGAACCTACGGTTCCCCCCCCCCCCCCCCCCCTTGGCTACTCCGCATAATTTTAATATAATATATTATATAAATGACAACTTATATTGAATATGGGGTAACGCTTACAGATGGACAAAAGTCAAAACTGTTAAGCGCAATCCAAAATAGATCACCTTTGACACTTCGATTAAAACATTCTCAACTTCAAGGATCAGATGAGTTAATGTTGACCCAAAGACAGATTATGAAGATACAAAAATCACTGGCAAATGGAACAGGATCAGACTTGAAAATAAGTAAAACACAGATTACACGATCAGTAAAACATGGAGGAAACTTATTCTCTAGTTTGTTTAATCTTGGAACAAAACTTCTTCCTTTTGCAACAAAGGCAGTTTCCAAATTTGCTCCTGCACTAGCTACTGGAGCTGTAAGTGCACTTGGAGACCTTGGAATAAAAAAATTGTTAGGAAAAGGTATAACAATTCCAAAAGAGTTTTTCCGATTTTTACCTCCTATTGTAGATATGTTTACCAAAGGACAAATAGATCAGATTAACAAAGTTTTCCAAACAGGAGGTCGACTTGTTATTAAACCAAATAAAGCCCAAATAGAAGGGGGATTTCTGCAAACACTTGCTTCTATTGGGATCCCAATGGCAATTAGTCTGCTTCCAAAACTGTTTGGATCTGGTTTACAGGTTGATAGGAGACCATCTAGTAATACAAGAAATGTTTATGTTCCTCAATCCACACAAGGAGAAGGTTTTTACCCTCCTCCCTTTTTTGGTAATTGGGGAAACCCAATAGGAATGGGAGTTAAAAAAAAAAAGTCCAAAGGCCAGGGACTGCTGCTCGGAAAAAACAGTCCATTCAACTCAATTCCCATACTAGGCTCCATTTTTTGATCAAACCATTATCCAACTTTGACCTCATGGAATGGATAAAAAAACTTAAAATAAAAAATCTAAGAGGAATTTACAGTCGAGACCGCCTTCCAAATAAGATACAAAAAAGAATGTGGAATAATCAATCTTGATGATATTCAAGGACCTGGCACTCATTGGGTTTGTTACAGAAACCTGGATTCAGTTGTTGAGTACTTTGATCCATTTGGTCTGATAATGCCAAATGAGGCTTTGAAGTATTTTAATACTTCTGGAAAACAAATAATTTATTCAATGGATGAAATACAAAATCGAAACACTGTTCTTTGTGGTTACTGGTGTCTTTACTATTTGTTTGAGAGACAGAATGGAAAAAGTATTCTTGATGTAATACATAACCCACATTTTGATAAAGATAATAGTGATTTTATAAAAGCTTACTTTGGAGGATAGATAAAGATTACTACAAAAATATATAAGAGATAAAAGTTTTTTTATATTTTAAAAAAGATTTAATAATTAATTATTTGTAATATTATTTTTCATTCTAAGAATAAATATAAACTTT
The DNA here is from genome assembly GCA_038088405.1 of Porites divaricata. NCBI lineage: Eukaryota > Metazoa > Cnidaria > Anthozoa > Scleractinia > Poritidae > Porites > Porites divaricata. The sequence continues at coordinate 6,150,847 of JBBMOI010000005.1, forward strand.
ATATTTATTCTGAATCTACTGGTGCATCCTTCAACTTTTTAATCTTCTCAACTTTTTCTTTTAATTCTTGAACAGTATCAACTATTGAATCAAATTTTAAGTAAATATCAATTAATTTAAAAAGTCTCTTCTTTTTATCAGCCTTTATTTTCAACCAAGAATAATCTCCTCTTCTTATTTTTTCCCACATATCACATTCTCCAGCCATTAACACTCTTGAAAGATCTTTATTTTTATTTCTAAGAATCTCAAGCTCAGCAATTATTTTTGTCCTTACTTCTTTCTCAAATTCTTTGAGTGTTTCAACATCCATATTTTTCTCTATTTCTGAAAAGAATTTGGCTTCCATTTATTATAAGTTTATATTAATGTGTTAATTAAAAATAAAATTCTTTCTTCAATTTTATCTAACTTTTCATTCATGGTTTCTTCAATTCTATCTAACTTTTCATTCATGGTTTCTTCACAATTACCTAAATCCTTTTTAATTTTATCTAACATTTTTTCAATTATAACCAACTTGCCTTTTTTTAAATAGGGCGCAGGCAAAGGCATTGGCCTATTTTTATTTAATCTTAAATCTTTGTCCATTTTATTATAGTATTATACTAAACTTCCACTCATAACTTGTCTAAGATCATTTGATTTCACAGTTAACTCCACGATCAACTCAAATATTTTTATAAACCGATTATCATTCTCCAATCTTGTTATATTAACATATTCATAACTCTCATTTAACTTATTATAAATCTTCTCAAGTTCACTTTTTACAAAATTAGCCCTTGCTGACATTTTATCTAAACATTATATTAAATGAAAGAATCATATTGTATTAAAGATAAAAGAGTAACACCTTGCACTGAGCCAAGTGGTTACCAAACTGATAAAAGAGGAAGAACTCAATGCTTTTGTCATTGTGCGGTTTGTGGAATTAAAAAAGTTAGATATGTAAAGTCAAAAAACTAGTTAGCCCGTCTGAGAAGGCGGGCGGTGATTTATTTGACACTGTTGTTGGAACAGCAACAGATGCATTTGTTGAACATGCTCTTCCTTGGATGGGGCGTAAAGAAGTTGAAATGGGGCGGTATGGAGCAAGTGAATTAATGAGAAATAAAAAACTACAAAAGAAAGCTGTAAATTATGGGATAAATAAACTTACTCCTTTTATTCAAGATAGTGTTGGATCAGCAATGGATCAGCTTTCAACCAAAGTTAGACCAAAGAAAAGGTATAAAACTAATAGGAAGGATTTGGATGGGGCTGGTATTGATCCAATGACTGTTGTTAAAAAAACACCAGAAATTGCAATGTCAACTACACAAGAATTGATTCCATCTTTGAAACCAGTTTACGACAGGTATGAATCAGGTGATATCATGAAATCAGCTTTTGGATCGGATCATGGTATTACTTCTTGAAAATTCTGGAGACGACCAACAGCAGCAGAAGAAGCCAAGATGGGAATAATAAAAAAGGGAAGTAATCCTGAGTTATTTTTCAAATTTGAAAAACCTTCAAGAAGAATGAAAAAGACAAGATTTTTTGAAAACAACCCAGAAGCTCTGGAGCAGATGAATAACATTATTTCATCCAACCCTGACACATGGCCACAGATATTAAGAACACAGTATGGTATTATCGTTGATGAACACTTTTGGGAAAATAATCCTCTACTTAGTTTTGGAAGTGGAGTTGATATTCACAAATGGATAGGAAAACTCCCAAAACCAAAAGCAGGGTGGACTCCAGGTAAATACAAGTATATGGGCCCTTATAATCCTCTTGAAAAACAATTAACTTATGATCCAGAAACTGGAGAAGTAACTGAGTGGCGCGTCAAACCATATAACAAAGTTGATGAAATTGCAGCTTATCATGATATCTGTTATGACATGGGAAAAAACAAAAATGATTGCGACAGAGAAATGGTGCAATCATTGGATCAGATTCCCTATGGTGAAATGCCAAAATGGGGATCAACAGCACGATTCTTGATTAATTCAAAGAAAAAACTTGGACTTGGTCTTCAAAAAAACGCGCGCCGGCGTTGAGTAGTGATTGGTCTCAACAACTGGCCGATGAACTTCACAAACCAATCACAAGAAACTTTCAAAAGAGAACAGTGATCTCAAACAGCCGTGATGAAATCTGGGCTGCTGATTTGGTTGAGATGCAAAAGTTTAGTAAGTGGAACAAGGGAATTAAATACTTGTTGATGGTCATTGATGTGTTTAGCAAGTATGGCTGGATAAGGGGATTGAAAGATAAGAAAACTGAAACTGTTAGTAAAGCATTTGATGACATATTTAAGAGTAAACGTAAACCAAAGATGTTGTGGACAGATAAAGGTTCAGAGTTTATCAGTAAACATTTCAAAGACTTTCTGAAAAGTAAAGGAATTAAACTTTATCATACTGAGAATGAAGAAAAATCTAGTATTGTTGAGAGATGGAATAAAACAATGAAAAACAGAATGTGGAAGATGTTTACTGTGAATAACAACACTGTTTACTTTGATAAGTTAGATAAGTTGGTTAATGATTACAATAATAAGTTTCATTCCAGTATTAAAATGTCACCTGTTGAAGCGAGTAAAAAGAAGAATGAGAAAAAAGTTTGGTTGAATTTGTATGGTGATTTGATTTACTTGAAACCTGGCAAACCAAAGTTTAAGATTGGAGACCATGTTAGAATTTCAAAGTACAAGAGAAAGACACTTGATAAAGGTTACACACCAAACTGGACTGAGGAAATATTTGTGATTGATAAAATTAACCCAACAAAGCCTGTTACTTATTCTATTGTTGATCTGATGTCTGAATCAATAAAAGGATCTTTTTATGAACAAGAATTGCAAAAAGCAAAACAGCAAACTTTTAGAATAGAAAAGGTTATCAAACGAGATAACAAGAAAAAAATAGCATTAGTGAAATGGAGTGGTTATCCTGATAAGTTTAACTCATGGGTTAGTTTCAAGGATTTGATTGATTTTTAATACAAAAATTGTATTAAAAACCTATTAATCTGTTTCTTCCTCCTCCTTATCAGAAATATCTAAATCTTCAATAACAACATTCTCATTTTCCTCATCAGGCTCACTATCACTTTCTTCATCTTTTAGTAAAGATTCTCTTGGTTTCAATGGTTTAACATAACACTCATGAACTTTTATTTGAAGAGATGTGACAGTCTTGCTCATGAATATTCCTTCTACTATCAATGCCATTTTGACATTGAAATACTGATCAATATATTTAAGTGGATTCAAAGATTTTTTTGCCTTGCCATTGAAAAGGGAAAGTATTTTCTTTGACTTCTCAGAATAAATAAGTTTTTCATATAGAACTGGTGCAGCTGACTCATCTTTTCGTGTTTTCTTTTTCCCTTTTTTATCTGTATATTCTTCCTGTTTGTAATAAAAAAGTGAAGACAGGGATGATGCCATGTCAGATCCATATTCACTTTCAAGATGTTTGCAACACATTTCCCTGAGATTATTAAGGATGTCAAAAAATGCTTTTTCCTTTTCATTTGGTTCACTATCTTTCCCCCAGAGACAAACCGGAATACTATAACCAACTAACTTTCCTGTTTCTTGGTTCTTCTTTTCACTTACTCCAAAAGAGAAAAGAAAAGGAGTTTCAATTACCAGTGATCCTTTCTTTCCATTTGGGTATTTGACTTCAATTGGTATTCGTTTGTATTTGATTTTGCTATCCTTTACTTTGAATTCTTTGGCTTCATTAAATATGATATTTTCTGGTGTGAGACGATCATAACTTGACAACTGCATTTTTATTATATAATAAAAATAATTCGTTTAAATCATTTTTAAAGTTTGTATTCTTCCCCACAATCATATAAAGATTCATCTAAAACAATACTGTAATATTTAGATTTCCTTTCATCTTCTTCATCTTTATTAGTATTACTATGTAAAAACATAGACTTTATACCATAATCTTTACTATAATCATATTCATCAGGATCATATTTACCATTATCAAAATCTTCAAAAATATCATCATCAGAATAAGAAATAGCATCATAACAACCAAAAGATCTTCTTAACAAATCATCTTTGTAATTAATAATATAAAAATCATCATCAGTACCATTAGGCGACCTTAATGGAAAAATAAAGGTTCTTTCTTTGTGTATTTCATTCTTATCAAATTCACAAAAAATCTCTTTCAATATTTTTATTAAAGGGTACAATTTCTTCTTGATATATTTAAATTTTTGCCCTTTTGTTTTATTCAACCCATTTACCAAGATGCAATATAAAATTAAGTTAACCTGCATTTCGGCAAAATTCATTTTTCTACCTTTAAATTGTAAATCTATCAATCTATCTATACTATCACCAATAGATACGCCTTCACTCATCAATGAAGTTTTAATATTCCTAAAAAAATATTCTAAAACCGCATTTCTTTCTTCCTTAATTTTACTTTCATATCTGTTAAAGTAATTAAAATAAATACAAAACAAAAAATTATCCACATTTTGTATAAAAGCATTATTAGGCTCAATTAAATCATCTTTAATAAAATGAAAAAAGTGATCGTACCCCATTTTATTATATATTTATATAACTTTTAAATCAAATTCACCCTCTCTATAGTAGTTATGGGAGGATGACTTTTTCCTGACTTTTTTCACCGTTTATTTCCATCATTTCCGCGAGCGGCCCCGCAGGGGACGCGAGCATTAATTTACCTCTTTCCCGCATTTCAAATATCAAAAAATATCAGGAATTTCTTTGAGTTTTTATTTATATGCAATTCTAAAATTGCGATTTTGGGGTTTTAGGTAGTATATTTTTTGAAAAAATGTAAAGAATTTTCCTGATTGTTTTTATCATTTTTGGGACTCTGGAATTTTAGGTGGTTTAATCAGGGAAATGATGGAAGTAAACAGTGAAAAAAGTTAGGAATAAGGCATCCTCCCATAACTACTCAATTTTGCAGAAAGAGAATGATAAGTATTTTTTATCTTATGAAAAAAATACTGGAAGAAACGGGGAATGAAAAGTACAAATTAATTAATTTAAATACTTCTAATCAAACTCTTGCATATTATAAAAAGTGGTGGGATAGATACAAATCTCTCAAACAACCCCTTGATTAAAACACCAGTAAATAATTCCTGTTAGATAACCAAGTACTTCAGATTTTAATGGTGAGTTGAAGGTATAAACTGATCCTCGTCCAAGTTTGTAATGTTTCCAAAATTCTCGAAAAGCAAGATTAAATATTAAATGCTTGGCAAGTGTTGGTGAGGTTGATCTGCAATTATGTCTGAAGTCTGATAGTTTATAAATAATTTGGTCCAAGTTTAATCTTTGTGTAAAGTACTTTATGTATAAATACTGGTAAACAAGACAAGCTTTGATAAAGTTATCAGAGTAATATTTTGATTTATGAGAGGTAAAGTAAAAATTCACATATGAAACAATTGACTTTATCATTTCTATATTTATGTTTATAGAGAAATGAAGAAAAAGATAACTACAATATTTAAAGAAAAGATTCTTATATTATAAAAAATATATTTTTCTATTTATTTAATTATTGTAGTTAACTTTTTCTAAATTCATATTCTTATTTTATCTTTAAGAAATTTTACAATATCTAAATCATGAGGATTGAAATATTTAAATGTGTATTTGTTATTGTTTAATTTTGATGTTGCTGTTTTTCTTTTTCCATCTGCGATTAGTTTAATAGAGCCACTATTAATTTGAAGTGTTTTAGATGTAATATATATTGAATCAAATTTTCTTGTTACACCAGTTACGATATTGGTAGCTAATATTTTTCTTTCTTGACTTTCTGGATTAGAGGATTTATTAATAATTTGTTTTAGATTATCTGGTTTATTATTGAGTTTGTCTCCATCAATATGAATTATTTTAAAGAATGGAGATGTTTCTTTATTATTATATGCTTCCCAGATAAACTCATGTACCAACAAGCTAATTGGGTTTTTTCCTCTTGGTCTTATTGAGATCCTTTTACATCCATTTTTGGCTATTGTGCCTTTTAGTTCTCTTCCTGTTTTCGAATTATAAATCTCACCATCATCAGTTGTGAAGAATGTTTCCCATGATGGGTGATAATACTCTGCCATGGTATGAAAAAGATTATTACAAAATATAAAAATCAACTTTATTTTTTAATTATATATAACTAACTCTATTTTATAATATTTGTAATAATCTTTTTCTTATCTCTCTCCAAAGGCGCATTCCATTCCTTATTATATTTCTTTGAAAATCTATCTGCCAAAGGAGACTGATCAATTATCATTTCATCTATCAATTTCATTCGATCAATAAACTCTTGTTTGTTAAACTCATCACCTCGAAGAGCTGATCGCAATTCAACCAGTACTTTCTCATATGTTGTAAATGCAATTTGAGACATTTCAATCTTTTTCTTATAATTCTTCATTTTTGAAACAGAGCTTACTAATACCCCAAAACCATTGATAACACCCAGGATTATTGGATTGAGTGTTATTCCTCCAGCAATAGTTCCTATCACAACTAATCCACCTCCAGACAGAGTAAGTGTTTCATCGAGAAATTTATACCTTTTAAAAGATTTCTTAAAACACCAATATTTCTTGTGATAATGTTTATAGAAATCTTTGAGAGTTGTGACTTCTGTTTCTGACAGAGATTTATCAATGTGATTAAATTCAAAAATATCTTTCATTTATTCTTTACACTATATAACTTCCATTTAGTTTCTCTTGTAACATTACCCTATGATATTGCTCAGAGTCAAAGTCGTAAAAGTTTGGTGAGTACATGAATTTTTTGAGTATCGCGTCGTCCGACTTAAATTCAAAATTATGGTTTACAAAATTTACCGCTGTATTAAGTGTTAATTTAGCAGAATTATTAGATATTGACGCTTTTATAATATTTGTATTACCATTTCCTGTCAGCCAAATAACAACATATTTTCCATTGAAAGAATTTGGTAAAGTAATTTCTGCTTGTTTTACTCCCCGGTCCAAGTAAAATTTATTTATGTTTTTAATGAATTTTAAATATAATCTTCCTTCACCACTAGTTAATTGGGTTTGAAGAGTAAAATTTCTGTTGAACCAAAGTTTAAAAACGATACAAATAGTGAAATTTGAGCTTTGTGGTTTAGTGAGACTAATAGCATAATTTAAATTGCGTAGCCCCTCAGGAAGTATAAAACTCAAATCCTTTGTTGACTGAAATCCTAAATATGGATTAACTCCTATAAAAACAGTTCCTGATGAACCTGGTACTAGTTTATATTTTGTTGCATCAGTAAAGTCATAAAAATCTTCAAAATATTGTCTATAAATATAGTTTGAAGTAAAAGTAGTAAAATGGGTTAACTCTTTTACCATTCCAACTGTTGCAGCACTATCATTACTACCTCGTTCAAGTTTGATATTTCTAATTGCCTTTTGATTTGCGTTAATGTCGACATTGTATTTTACTTGTGTTTTTTGGATGTCAAATGCTGTGTGATAGTCATAAACTTTATCTGGGTCTATATTACTAACTTTACTCATGATTCCATAAGCAATAAGGTAAACTCCAGAAAACTGTGATGGATAAATAGCTAGATCGCTTCCATCCTGAGGAATATTGACCAAAATGTGAAGAAAGAATTTATTCCCAGTTGTTAACTTCTTAAAATTAATTATGACTCTATGGTAATACATAAATTGTGGTTGGCCTTTTGAATCGTTGTATCTATGTTGAAGTTTTTTTACACTAACATTTCCAAGTTGCAATCCTTGTGATGAATTGTTATCAACGCTTATTTGAGTTTTATGCCATAGTTGATAATCAGTGTTAATTATTTCTAAACAAAGGGTATAGTCAGCTCCTCCTTTTAATCTGTAAAAATTAAGCCCCATTTTAAAGTTATAACCACCTTGAAAATTTTTTAATATATCTATATAAAGTACTTTATGATTGTAGTCGTGAAAGTTACCTTTGCTTGGTGATAAGTCTGCTATCTTTCTTGGATAAAAACTATTTCTATTATCTATTTCATCTGTCCATTGAGATGGACTTAACATCAGATAAGCAAACTCATCTTTGTAATGGCTTGGTTGAACTTGAGCTGAATGTAAATGGTCATCAACATACTTTTTATTTACTGCATCATTATCTGAAGCGGGATCTTCAAGATTAAATATTTTATTTCCATTAACATTAAGATTTCCAGTCATTGGGGTGCTACCATCTTTCTTGAAGAAGGGACTGAGATCTTGGGGATTAGTTGATTTATCATCCACATACTTTTTGGTTGCAGCATCTGTGACATTTGTTGGTGTTTGTAAGTTGGTTATTTTTTTATTGTTCATATTTAGATGATTAGTCATCATATTTGATCCATCAACGTGAAGATAAGCTAAATCACCATAAGCTAATGGTATTGGTTGTTTGGAACCAGTTGGATTTGGAATATTGTAAATTCGATTGTTATCCATGTTCAAATTTCCAGTCATTACTCTTGTTCCATCTAATTTTAAAAAGACACTTCCATCGATTTTGGAGTGGTCCACATATTTCTTATTTGCGGCATCATCATTGTCTGTTGGTGATTTAAGTTTTGTAATTGAGAATTGACTTTTCATATCAATATTTGAATCTACTGTTATTAAAGATGTTTTTCCACCACCAGAATGGTCATCAACATACTTCTTTGATGCCGCATCTTTATCATCTGTTGGATTGCCAACATTTGTTAGTTTTTTTCCAACCATATCATAATTTCCATCTGAAGTGAGATTAAAACCAACACCAGGAGCTCCTTGAAGTCCCCTGGCAAATGGATGTTGATTAGAAGAATGTTCATTAAATATTCCCATCTTATTTATTGTTTATATAATTAGTAAAGTTTTTTGAAATACGCTTCTTTGGTTTATCAATATAAAGAAATGAAAATGGTTTTTTAGTTACCGCTTTATACACCTCTTTATCAACTCCCAATTCAGATGATATTCTGTTAGCTTCCCTGGATGAAGGAAATTCATATAAACAGTAATGAGAACAATTAAGTCGAATGTCTTTTGGAGTTTTGTAAAATGATTGACTCAGATAAATCACTGAGCAATTCTTATGTCGACCTTGAATGAAATAATCTATGATTTGTCTCTGGTTTTTATCACACACATAATCATCAAATATCACAAGTTTTTGATTGTCTTCATAATCCATTTTTGAAACTGGAGTTATTTCATCATTACTCACATTAAGTATTTCATAACCAATTTCATCTGACATCTCTCTCATTTTTTGCATCAATCTCTTGTACTTATCCTGCTCCAAATTTCGAGCATAAAGATAAATCTCATCATAATACAACAATGGTTTCATTAACATATGATAAAGCAAATTAGTTTTACCACTTCCACTATTCCCACAAATTAACATTCGAAATGTATCTGATGGCATAAAAGGAAACCGCTGTTTGAATTTTTTATCGCTGTTATCATTGCAATCATAATTTGGTATCTCCATTTATATAATTATTATATAAATGGATATTGAAGAATTAAAAAAACTTGCTAAAAATAAGATTGAAGCCGAAGATCTTACCAAACAGGTGAGACAACGAATAAAAGAAACTACTTGGGCAAAACAAAATCAAAGAGAAGGATTTAGTGAGACATTTAAACCTCTGATTTCTCAGTTTGAAAAACCTGAAGATCCCAAACAAAAAAATATTTTCACTCAAAACTAAGAAATGCTGAGAAATCAGTTGGCTCTTACAGAAGGTCTAAAAGCCAATCAAAAAGCTATTACAAATGGATTTAGTCAGTTTGAACGTTTGGCTGATATGCAAGAATTACCAGGAGTAGAAGATATTGAAGATGAAGAATATAAAGCTCAAGCACCATTAGCAAAAGAGGCTAAGTCTTCATTAGCAAAAGAGGCTAAATCTCCAATAGCAAAATTTGAAGTTGGTTATGTTGATAGGTATCTAAATAATAAAGAAGCACAAGATATACTAGGAGATAATGGTTACGAAAATCTTCCTTCTTATTATTTTGATAAAGATATTTCTGAAATTTCTTCATTAATCAATATTGTTAATTCAGATTTAAAAGGATTTAATGAAGTTCTTAAGAATACCGCATCATTTATAACTGAAGGCGGCTATGAAAAAGCTATTCCAAAAGCTAAAAATCCTCAAACATTAACAAGAGAAAATATAAAAAGTTACAACATATTAAAAATATATTCAACAAATTTAAACAAACTTTTGGAGTATAAAAGTCAAAGTGGTTCTGGAATGTTTTACAACAACCCACAAGAACTACTAAAGAGATTTGAATTACTTGGTGGATCACTTGCTGCAGGAAACAATGGAGTATTGCCTGAATACATTCAAATAGCTCATCGTCTCCGAGATCTCGGAATTATTAAAAATAAACAACTAAATGCACTTCTGAGAAAAATTATCTAGACTATTACTAAATGAATGAAAGCGCTATTCATATTTCTTCTGTCAAAAGAGAAAAAATAGGAACTAACAAACCCCATGATTTTATAGTTAAATTTAATCCTCCTTTGAAACTTAATTCAGAATACAAGCATTTTCTTGCATTGGACAGACTGTCAATGACTTACTCTTGGTACAACATCAGAAGCAGTTATGGAAATAATAAAATCAAATACACCCATGATGGGTCAACATGGCAAACAATTACCTTTTCAGATGGAATGTATTCCTATTCTGACATTAATGATTACATTCATCAGTACATGGAACAGAAGTCTCATCACACAACAGACTCCAAAGGAGTAAAGAATTACTCAATAAATCTGTCTTTCATTCTTTCTACCTATCGAGTGTTGGTGACACTTGAGGGTGATTATCAACTTGATCTGAGAGGAACAGATTTTGGAGAACTCATTGGATTTGACAAGAAACTGGTAACTAAAACTGAATATGGAACTCGACTCCCAAATATTACAAAATCTATTGATTCATTAAATATAAACATAAGTGCTATAAAAGATTCTGTTGTAAATGGAGTAAATACAAACACAATCGCCGTTATTCCAACTGATAATCTTACAAGGTCATATCCATTTACTTTCGAACCAAGGAGGACACTGTTTTGTCCTGTAAGTTCTAACACTATTTCAGAAATGAGAATAACGGTAAATGATTCACTCGGTCATCCTATTGACCTGAATAGTATTGATTGGTTTATGACACTGCTACTTCGCCATACTGATCCTATTGATAATATAAATATATAAATAAAATGATGCGACAATCAGAGTTTAAAAAAAAATATGATCCTGATACAGGAAAGTATACACGAAAACATATATATGGAGAAGGAATAATGGATTCAGTAAAATCTTTTCTTGGTAAAAAACCAACTAGAAAAAAGGTAACATTTGCACCTCCACCCAAACCAACCCCCACTGCAACTAAAAAGGCTGGTGATAAAATAGTGAAAATGCTTTCTAATGAAAATCCATCACCATCACCAATGTCACAACAAGAAATCAACAATAAAGTACTTCAAATTTTATCTGGATCTGGTAGGAAAAAATAATATAATTAATAAAATAAAATGAAGTCTTTTAGAAATCCAAAATATCTTGAGAGATATGAAGATGTAGTTTTTGATCTTGAACAAGCGCTAGATGAAACGCCAGCAAATAACGCCAACCAAAACAAAACAGGTCTTAGATTTATTGCTGATAATACAGGTGAGGCTACTCCATTTGATTGGTATAATGCAAGACTTTCTGTAGATTTTAAAATTAATAAACTAGCAGATGGAACTGCTATTGCTGCAAATGATGAAATTGGAATTGTAAATGGATCTAGTTCTCTCATTGAAAAGTTAACTATCCTGGCAAATGGACGAGATGTTTATAGTTGTAATTACGCAAATCACGTAGTTAATATTAAGAATTTGCTAGAGTATAATCCCTCTTATGTTACTAGTGTTGCAACAAATGAATTTTATTATCTTGACACAACACGACATGCAGAAACAACAGAATTTACTATCAATAACACAGGTGTAACTGGAGGAGCAAATGTTGTAAAAGGACGAGTTGCAAATTACAACAAAGGTTTTGCTTTAAGAAAAGCTTTAGTAGGTGCCTCAGCAACAGTGCGATGCGAAATTCCTCTAAATAGATATTCATTTTTTGAATCTCTTGAGGATAAGCTGCTTCCAAATACAAAAATTGAGTTAAATATTGAAATAGAAACAGATAACAATCGCGTCTGGAGAACCGGAGGAGATCCTTGCAGAGTTGTTTTAACAAGACTTCAACTATTTGTTCCAAGGTTAACATTCAACTCAGAAGGGCAAAAACTTTATATTGATAATTACCTTAAACCTTACAAATGGACTTATCTTAATGAAGTAGTAGAAAGATCAAATAATAGGCAACAACAAACAGCACAATTTAGAATTACAAATGGTATTTCTAAACCACGCCACGTTTTTGTTTGGGGAATTAACACTGCCAATATTGGCGCGCAAACAGCAAATCCATTTTTATACAATACTTTTAGTTTACCAAACAATGCTAAAATTTCACGTTGTCATCTCGAGGTTGGAAATGGAAATGAATACCCTGATATTGCCTTTAAACCAGCTACAGATCCATCAAGAGTTTTCAGAGAAGTAATGGGTTATGTTTATGCTAATAATGATTTTCAAGGAGGCACTCTTCTCAATAGATCAAATTTTGAAAATCTTTTTCCATTTGTTTACTTTGATCTCACAAAACAAAAAATGGATATAAAAGATGGAGTTACAAAATTATCTTTTCATTATGAACTAAGTGCTAATCCAAACGCTGATTATAATATTTACGCTCTTGTACTTCATGAGAGAGAAGCAGAGATAGAACAGCAAAGTGGAAAACTACTTCTCAGAGCATAGATAAAATTAATATAATATATTATATAAAATGACAACTTATATTGAATATGGGGTAACGCTTACAGATGGCCAAAAGTCAAAACTGTTTAGCGCAATTAAAAATAGATCACCTTTGACACTTCGATTAAAACATTCTCAACTTCAAGGGTCTGATGAGTTAATGTTAACCCAAAGACAGATTATGAAGATACAAAAATCAATAGCAAATGGAACAGGATCAGATATAAAAATAAGTAAAACACAGATTACAAGTTCAGTAAAACATGGAGGAAACTTATTCACTAGTTTGGTAAGTCTTGGAACAAAACTTCTTCCTCTTGCAATGAAGGGAGTTTCAAAAGTTGCTCCTGCAATTGCAACTGGAGCTGCAACTGCATTGGGAGATATAGGATTAAAGAAACTGTTTGGAAAAGGAATTACAATTCCAAAAAAGTTTTTCCCGTTTTTACCTCCTATTGCAAATGAGTTTACCAATGCACAAATAGATCAGATTAACAAAGTTTTCCAAACAGGAGGTCGACTTGTTATTAAACCAACTAAAACCCAAATAGAAGGAGGATTTCTGGGAACACTTGCTTCTATTGGTATTCCAATGGCACTTAGTCTGCTTCCAAAACTGTTTGGCTCTGGTTTACAGGTTGATAGGGCTCCAACAAGTAATACAAGAAATGTTTATGTTCCTCAATCCACACATGGAGAGGGAAATGTTTATTTCCCTCCTCCCTTTAATGGTAATTGGGGAAACCCAATAGGAATGGGTGTTAAAAAAAAAAAGACCAAAAAAAACTCCAAAGGCGAGGGGCTGCTGCTCGGAAAAAACAGCCCATTCAACTCAATACCCATAATAGGCTCCATTTTGTAATCAAACCTTTATCCAACTTTGACCTCATGGAATGGGTAAAAAAACTTAAAATAAAAAATCTCAGAGGTATTTACAGTCGAGACCGACTTCCAAATAAGATACAAAAAGAATGTGGAATAATCAATCTTGATGATATTCAAGGACCTGGTACTCATTGGGTTTGTTACAGAAACTTGGATTCAGTTGTTGAGTACTTTGATCCATTTGGCTTGATAATGCCAAGTGAGGCGTTGAAGTATTTTAATACTTCTGGAAAACAAATAGTTTATTCGATAGATGAAATACAAAATCGAAACACTGTTTTATGTGGTTATTGGTGTCTTTACTATTTGATAGAAAGACAAAATGGAAAAAATATTTTAGATATAATACATAATCCTGATTTTGATAATGATAATAGTGATTTTATAAAAGAATACTTTGGAGGATAGATAAAGATTACTACAAAAATATAAAATAGATAAAAGTTTTTTATATTTTAAAAAAAGATTAATTATTTGTAATATTATTTTTCATTCTAAGATTAAATATAAAAATTTATATTTAATCTGAATCCACTGGTGCATCCTTTAGCTTTTTAACCTTCTCAACTTTTTCTTTTAATTCTTGAACAGTATCAACTATTGAATCAAATTTTAAGTAAATATCAATAAGTCTAAAAAGTCTCTTCTTTTTATCAGAACTCTTTATTTTCAACCAAGAATAATCACCTCTTCTTATTTTTTCCCACATATCACATTCACCAGCCATTAACACCCTAGAAAGATCTTTATTTTTATTTCTAAGAATCTCTGACTCAGCAATTATTTTTGTCCTTACTTCTTTCTCAAATTCTTTGAGTGTTTCAACATCCATATTTTTTTCTATCTCGGAAAAGAATTTGGCTTCCATTTATTATAAGTTTATACTAAACTTCCCCTTACAACCTGCCTAAGATTATTTGATTTCTCAGATAACTCCACAATCAACTCAAATATTTTTATAAACCGATTATTATTCTCCAATCTTGCATATTCTACATATTCATAACTCTCATTTAACTTGTTATAAATGTTCTCAAGTTCACTTTTTACAAAATTAGCCCTTGCTGACATTTTATCTAAACATTATATTAAATGAAAGAATCATATTGTATTAAAGATAAAAGAGTAACACCTTGCACTGAGCCAAGTGGTTACCAGAAAGATAAAAGAGGAAGAACTCAATTTTATTGTCATTGCGCAGTTTGTGGTATCAAAAAAGTTAGATATGTAAAACAGGGAACAAAAAACTAGTTAGCCCGTCTGAGAAGACGGGCAAACAAACAGGAGGTGATTTATTTGACACTGTTGTAGGAACAGCTACAGATGCATTTGTTGAACATGCTCTTCCTTAGATGGGGCGTAAAGCAGTTGAAATGGGGCGGTATGGAGCAAGTGAATTAATGAGAAATAAAAAACTACAGAAGAAAGCTGTAAATTATGGGATAAATAAACTTACTCCTTTTATTCAAGATTTTGTTGGTTCAGCAATGGATCAACTTTCAACCAAAGTTAGGCCAAAGAAAAGATATAAAACTAACAGACCCGATTTGGATGGGGCTGGTATTGATCCAATGACTGTTGTAAAAAAAGCACCAGAAATTGCAATGTCCACTACACAAGAATTAATTCCATCTTTGAAACCAGTTTACACCCGGTATAAATCTGGTGATATTATGAAATCAGCTTTTGGATCGGATCATGGAATTACTTCTGGTAAATTCTGGAGAAGACCAACAGCAGCAGAAGAAAAAAAGATGGGGATAGTAAAAATTGGTAGCAATCCCGAATTATTTTTTAAATTTGAAAAACCTTCTAGAAGAATGTATAAGACAAGATTTTTTGAAAACAACCCAGAAGCTCTGGAGCAGATGAATAACATTATTTCATCCAATCCTGGCACATGGCCACAGATATTAAGAACACAGTATGGTATTATCGTTGATGAACACTTTTGGGAAAATAATCCTCTCCTTAGTTTTGGTAGTGGTGCTGATATTCACAAATGGATAGGAAAACTCCCAAAACCAAAAGCAGGGTGGACTCCAGGTAAATACAAGTATATGGGCCCTTATAATCTTCTTGAAAAACAATTAACTTATGATCCAGAAACTGGAGAAGTAACTGAGTGGCGCGTCAAACCATATAACAAAGTTGATGAAATTGCAGCTTATCATGATATATGTTATGACATGGGAAAAAACAAAGGTGATTGCGACAGAAAGATGGTGCAATCATTGGATCAGATTCCCTATGGTGAAATGCCAAAGTGGGGATCAACTGCTCGATTCTTGATTAATACAAAGAAAAAACTTGGACTTGGTCTTCAAAAAAACGCGCGCCGGCGTTGAGTAGTGATTGGTCTCAACAATTAGCCGATGAACTTCACAAACCAATCACAAGAAACTTTCAAAAGAGAAAAGTAATATCAAACGCCTGTGATGAAATCTGGGCTGCTGATTTGGTTGAAATGCAAAAGTTTAGTAAATGGAACAAGGGGATAAAATATTTGCTGATGGTTATTGATGTGTTTAGTAAGTATGGTTGGATAAGGGAATTGAAAGACAAGAAAACTGAAACTGTTAGTAAAGCATTTGATGACATATTTAAGAGTAAACGTAAACCAAAGATGTTGTGGACAGATAAAGGTTCTGAGTTTATAAGCAAACATTTCAAAGATTTTTTGAAAAGCAAAGGAATTAAACTATATCACACTGAAAATGAAGAAAAATCTAGTGTTGTTGAGAGATGGAATAAAACAATTAAAAATAGAATGTGGAAAATGTTTACTGTTAATAACAACACTGTTTACTTTGATAAGTTGGATAAGTTAGTTAATGATTACAATAATACGAGACATTCTAGTATTAAAATGACACCTGTTGAAGCAAGTAAAAAGAAGAATGAAAAAAAAGTTTGGTCGAATTTGTATGGTGATTTGATTTACTTGAAACCTGGCAAACCAAAGTTTAAGATTGGAGACCATGTTAGAATTTCAAAGTATAAGAGAAAGGTATTTGATAAAGGTTACACACCAAACTGGACAGAGGAGATATTTGTGATTGATAAAATTAACCCAACAAAGCCTGTTACTTATTCTATTGTTGATCTGATGTCTGAATCAATAAAAGGATCTTTTTATGAACAAGAATTGCAAAAAGCTAAACAACAGACTTTTAGAATAGAAAAAGTTATCAGACGAGATAACAAGAAAAAAATAGCATTAGTAAAATGGAGTGGTTATCCTGATAAGTTTAACTCATGGGTTAGTTTTAAGGATTTAGTTAATTTTTAATACAAAAATTGTATTAAAAATCTCATTAAACAGTTTCTTCCTCCTCTTCAGAAATAACTAGATCTTCAATATTGTCTTTAACAGTCTCACTATCACTCTCACTATCACTCTCTTCTTTGATTGTCAATAAAGATTCTCTTGGTTTCAATGGTTTAACATAACACTCATGAACTTTTATTTGTAAAGATGTGACAGTCTTGCTCATGAATATTCCTTCAACTATCAACGCCATTTTGACATTGCAATACTGATCAATATATTTAAGTGGATTCAAAGCTTTTTTTGCCTTGCCATTGAAAAGGGAAAGTATTTTCTTTGTCTTCTCAGAATAAATAAGTTTTGCATAAAGAACTGGTGCAGCTGACTCATCTGTTCGTGTTTTCTTTTTTCCCTTTTTATCAGTATATTCTTCCTGTTTGTAATAAAAAGGAGAAGACAGGGATGATGCCATGTCAGATCCATATTCACTTTCAAGATGTTTGCAACACATTTCCCTGAGATTATTAAGGGAATCAAAAAATGCTTTTTCCTTTTCATTTGGTTCACTATCTTTACTCCAGAGACAAACAGGAATACTATAACCAACTAACTTTCCTGTTTCTTGGTTCTTCTTTTCACTTACTCCAAAAGAGAAAAGAAGAGGAGTTTCAATTACCAAAGCTCCTTTCTTTCCATTTGGGTATTTGACTTCAATTGGTATTCGTTGGTATTTGATTTTGCTATCCTTTACTTTGAATTCTTTGGCTTCATTGAAAATAATATTTTCTGGTGTGAGACGATCGTAACTTGACAACTGCATTTTTATTATATAATAAAAATTATTTCTTTAAATTATTTTTAACCCCCTCATCATCATCCTCCCATCCCATTATTTTTTTATAAAAATCTTCTAATTCTTCATCTTTGGCTAGGGCAAGAATAGAACCAGTTAAACATCTCTTAAAAGTATCTAATTCTTCATTTATATGCTCATATACACCACGAGGACCACTCTTTCTATATTCTTCATAATAAGGAATAACCTCGAGATTATTAATTAAATCATCAACAAGCAGATAATTATGTATTATTTTTTTAACAATTTCTAACTTTTTTGTTTCATTTTTTTTTAGTAAAATGTCTAATGATTCAGAAATTTCTTTTCTCCTAGCTTTCTCCTTCCACCCAACTCTATTTCTATATTGTTATCTTTACAGTAATCTTTTATATCATTAAGAAATTGTTCCATTTTAATATATATTTATATTAATTTTTAAATCAAACTACTCTCTCAAGAGTAGTTATGGGAGGATGCCTTGTTTTTGAATTTTTTCACCGTATATTTCCGTCATTTCCGCGAGCCCGCAGGGCGAGCATTAAATTTACCCCTTTCCCGCATTTCAAATAAGTAAAAAATACCAGGAATTTCTTTGAGTTTTTAATTCTTTGAAATTCTAAAATTGCGATTTTGGGTTTTAGGAAGAAATTTTTTGAAAAAAATATGAAGTAATTTCCTGATTGTTTTTATCATTTTTGGGACTCGGGAATTTTAGGTGGGGTTAATCAGGGAAATGACGGAAATATACGGTGAAAAAATTCAGGAACAAGGCATCCTCCCATAACTACTGATAACTAACAATTATTCCTCATGACTGAAATTTCCAAAAACATCCCAGCGACTTCCGAATATTTCTGACGATTTTCCAGAGACTTCCGAACTTTGGCGAAAATGTATGAAGATGCTCCGACAGCTTTTGAGCACTTCCGAAGCTTTTAAAAAGACAACAACTTTTGTGTTATGTAATATGCAGTTAGAACACAAGGTCAACACGAAGCACTTTATTGGAACATTTTCGGCGAAATTGAATTGAATTTTACGGTTCTAATCATGTGCTAAAAAACAATTCGTGCGAGGTACAGGATATGATGTCAAGATTCCGTTAGAATGTTTTGAATGTACGATTCCTCTTATTCCGGAATTGCGTGGCAGTCATGGCGGAAAGACGCTCTCGATATGGCTCCGGGAAATTACTTATCGCTGTTCTGGCACTTTGTTTATATGCTATCACATACCGTAAGAATGAAGTTAGAGCTGATTTCCAAGTGATTGGGCTATCTTCAACCTTCTACTCAAAACATTTCTGCTGTACTCGTCTACAACTACACGGTCGTGGTAATTCTGAAATCACGAGTTTTGCACGCGGCAAATGGGACCAGTTCGTTCCAATTTAATCGAATCGCTTTATGTGGTGACGTTCACCCTCTACCAGGCCCAGCAGTTAAAGTCAAATATCCTTGTAAAGAGTGTCAGAAGAATGTTTTTTCAAATTAGAACGCTATCTTATGTGCTAATTGCGAAACCTGGTCGCATGCAAAATGTCTCGGATTTACCAATACACAATTCAAACACTACTTGGACAATCCGCATATCGACTGGATTTGTAACTGGTGTTGCCTGCCATTTTTGCAACCACTTTGATCTACGATTTAATGCTGAATCCAACATATCGAATGATTTCGAAATATCCGCCATTATTCAGGATCAAGAAGGAAAATATGCAAATATCTTGCCAACCGATTAACAAAGGCCGCAGAACAAAGCCTGTTGTCATGAGAACAATAGCTCCATTATTGACCTGAGAAAAGAGAACTCAAGCAACGCCCTCCTAATGCATCTGAATATAAACAGCATCCAAAACAAATTCGAAGATCTAACTATCCTGAACAGATCTTTGAAAGCACAAATATTGGTGATATCGGAGACTAAAATCGACCGATCCTATCCAGACAGTCAATTCAAATTGCAAGGCTACAATATGTTCCGCAAGGACAGAGCGAAAGGAGGGGGTGGCCTACTTGTCTATACATCAACAACAATTCCATCAAGAAAGCTCACTCTGTCGACAACTTATAAAACATTAAAAGCTATAGCATTTGATGTTAAAATAGGCAGACAAGATATCCTGATACTATCAATTTACAGACCGCCTAATAGCTCCAAGAAAGAAAGTAAAACTTGCGGAAACTACCTACAAAGAGTAGAGAGTGAATTAAACAGCATCTGTCAATGGGCGTGTTTCAAAAAGAAAACTGTCATTATTGTTAGTGACTTAAATCTAGACAGACTACGGTTAGATTGTAGCGAGGGAAAAATTCTGAGGGAACTAGAAGAAGTCAATGGCCTACACTGCCTTATAAATGAACCAACAAGGGTCACGGCAAACTCGCAAACATTCATTGATGTACATAATGCTTATAAATAACCTTAATCTGTTCAAGAAGTGCGGCGTATACAACCCCGAGATCAGTGATCACTGTATGATTTATGGCGAAATGATAGAAAAAAGGTTAAAAAACATACAACCAAGACTCTTATCCATCAACAAACTAAAACTACTGACTTTGACAACTTTAACAAGGATCTACTTGATGCTCCATGGCATGTTGGCGAAATCTTTGACGATTTAGATGATGCCTATGACTATTGGAGAAATCGTTTGATAGTATTGCAAATGAACATGCTCCCATGAGAAAGAAACAGGTTCGTGAAAGAGATGTATGTTTCATGTCTAAAGAATGAAAAGCGCCTATTAGAAACAAGAGGAAATATGCCATTCAATTTGCAAAACAATGCAGACCAGAAAACTTTGAACTTAAAAAGAGAGATCGAAATATTGCTACTCGTGAACGAAGGAAAGCTCTTACTGCATACTGGTACAAAAAGTCTGAAGAAATGAAGGGCAAACCGCATGACGTATTCGATAGATTAAATCGACCTTTCCTGGGCAACAATACAAAAGATGCTAATCCATGGCATTATAGAAGATCAAAGACAAGTTGCTGAGACTCTCGTCATGTGATCAGTTTAACTGAAAATGAATTTAACAACCACAGTAGTGTTCAAATGATAGAAACCATCTATAGTAACTCTTCATTTCAATTCAAACATATAAATACAAAAGACGTACAAGACTTGTTTGAAAACCTCAATCCTAGAAAATCTTGTAGTGACACTGGACTAATGCCTAAATTAATGAAGAAAGTTGCAGAGGGTATCGCACCATCAGTGACGAATCTTTACAACAGACGTATTGATAATAGCAACTGGCCAGCCATATGGAAAAGGGGAGAACTCACTCCTATTTTCAAGAAAGGGGACAAGCATAATGTAGAAAATTATCAACCTATCACGACGCTATCGATTATTGACAAGGATTTTGAATCACTGCTTAGCAAACAAATAACTCATTATTTTGACCCTACTCCATCTCCAAGATTGACAGCATACAAAAAGAATCACAGTCGTGAAACGACACTAGAAAGACTCACAGAGGACTGGAAACAAGCTATCGACAGAAAAGAATTAATGGCCATTCTATCTGCAGACATGAGTAAGGCTTTTGACTCTCTATGTCACAATTTAGTCATCAAGAAGCTCAAAGCATATGGGTTCACTAGTCAGTCATTGGATCTAATTCGATCGTTTCTGAATGACAGAAACAGTCGCGTAAAACTTGGCACTACTAGAAGTGAATGGTCTAAAATGTCACGTGGTTGTCCTCAGGGATCTTCATTTGGTCAATTATTATAGAACTTATTCCCAAATGACATGGAAAGTCCGTTAAAGATACCTGTAAAGTTTTTTAAAACCTTAAAGTTAGATAATTGCTGTAATTCTATTAAATTTCTTTCCTACGCCTTGCTATTTTGGAGCACGTTTAGCATATATGGTACCCAAAAACTACTCCTTTTATATCGCTTTTGGCGGAGAGAATTACAAATTCTCTTTACATTTTGTAAAAATTATTTATTGTTATCTTAAATTTCAGTAAAAAGCAGCACAGCAAAAACTATTGAATAAAACTAAAGGAAAGTTAACACCCTTGACTAGTTGTTGCGCATCTTGGATGGTTATTTACATCTTCGTCCAGCGTATTTTGTCCACCTGTTTTACCTAATCCAAATATTAGACTTACTTTTGTTTAAGTTAGTGTTACATTTTTCATATGTTTGGCGTCTTATTAGAAAAACGACCACATGTTTGGCCGTTATTTATTTTTCAGTATTATTTCACCACACGCAAGTTACGAACAATACGTAAAGAAAAACAAAGGCGAAACTTAAAGCGGTATTTGAAGCTGCAAAATAAGTATTTGACGTTCAAAAAACAGTTGATTTCAAGCAAGAGAAATCAAGAAAGTTGGGTGGGGAATATGCTGACACATAACTCTGCTGTTAGTCGTACATCTTGAATGTTTGTTTACACTTTGCCATCTCAACATTTATCTTTTATTGATTTTATAAAGCAACAAAGTCCCTGAAGCATGAAAGATATCAGTACCAATCCCAATCCCAATGCTCTCAAATCCATCCTGAGTCAGGAGAGTTGTTTTAGTGTCTTTTGATAAATTAAACCTATTTTAATTGCATTGGGAATAAAATGTCTAAAAAGTGAACTAGTTAGGTATTAAAAATAACGGATAACTTAAACGCATCCAAAGCGACAATTCCATAAAGTTGTGCCATCAAACTTATATGTTCGTTCAGCCAGCTGTTATACCTAATCCAAATATTGGACTTAAGTAAGTAAGTTTTTCATGTGTTCGGCGTCTTATTTCTGAGAAAACGACCACGTGTTTGCTGGTTATATATTTTTCGGTATTATCTCACCACCGGCAAGTTACTAAGAATACAAAGAGAAAAAAAACATTAAAATGAAAGGGTAAAGGAAGCCTTAGGAGAAACCAAAGGGCTTAAAGAATTTTTCATCAATTAATGTTATATAGTAAAAACTTCTGTGAAGATTAACATTCCTTATTTCAATCACTTAGACATGCCATCCCTCTGTTTTTAGATTCTCTAGACGCAATTGGCCAGACACACTGAACATTCTTCTCCTTAATTAGCCGGCGCAGAAATTTTGGATTATTTCACACAGGGGGGGGGGGGGAGGTAGCTCTATTGTTTTCCATCTAAGTTTCTTGACCCACTCCGCCTGCCAGTATGACGTCACATAGTAACGGGCAAGAGCCTTGGGTCGCTTGTGCAAATTAGCAAGGGATACGATAGTTGTTTGGATGAGCGAGGTCGAGGAAAAGCTAAGAAGCTAGCAAATATCGCAATATATCGCTTACTTTACCGAATGCGTTTGAGCTTTGGTGTTGCTATAATCTGCTTGTGTAAACCGTTTTGATATTTTGTGTCCTTGATTGTATAATTTTGTTAACTTATTTTGCGGGCCGTGTTGCGGGATCGCCATCTATTTCACGGGACTGGCAAGGTCATCAAAACTTAAATCTTTTTTTTCCCTAAAATAGGCAAGGTCTAGTCTCCAGAATAGGAGGTTCCATTCA
This sequence comes from Porites divaricata, assembly GCA_038088405.1. Taxonomy (NCBI): domain Eukaryota; kingdom Metazoa; phylum Cnidaria; class Anthozoa; order Scleractinia; family Poritidae; genus Porites; species Porites divaricata. The sequence goes on from JBBMOI010000005.1 coordinate 6,174,301, forward strand.
CAGATCATACATGTTTATATTTTATTCTTTTGCTAATTAAACGGGCCTAACTTCATATCATTCCTTTCGAGTGTGGGTCTCTGTTGATCTTCTACTTCTCCACCAAATTCAGTAAAGCTACAATCAGGGACAAAAGTAGTTGACACACTTGTTTAAAATGGGTGCTTTTATCAATCATTTAATTCATTTATAATTTCATTCCTTTTAAACGCCGTAAATCCCCTCACCCCCCGAGTCAATGTTGTCTGAAGTAAAAGAAAAGACTTGAGGGTCCAAAATACAACATTGATTTTTGGGGGAAGGGGTTGGGGTAGACAGGGGAAGGGGATAAGTATGTCCACTATGTAAAAAGGGGCCATTTTACGGAAGTGTCTCAACACTTTTGTCCCTCATTGTAGTTCGATCGATTATCTACATCGAATGGGCCCGTTGAACCCGAAATAACGCGAAATAGCTCTGAAATACGCGCTTAAGCTAATTTTCCTTAAATGTATATTTGAATTCATGATAAATACAGCTCCACCAGCTTCAAACAGCGTCTAAGGCAGCGAAAAATTGTTTTGATATGACAAAATTAATTTTTCAAATCATGTGTGTCACTGTGGTGCAGTGGTCAAGGAGTTGCTTGCGACGCCATTTTCTGTTTCTTTGTACCGGTTTTGTTTTTTCTATTTGGTCTCTTTTTTTCACACTATTTTTCCTAAGAGCTTAAAATATATGTTGATCCAAGTGCATGACCAGCAGGTTCATCATTAAGAATAAAGAAAAAAACGGCAAAAGGAAAGTAGTGTTAACAAAAGAAAAGAAGAAGGTACAAGGAAACAGAAAACAGCGTTGCCGAGAGTCGAACCCGGTTTACCTGCACGCGTAAGCAACTACTTAACCACTGCACCACAGTGACACACTATCACATGACTTGAAAAATTAAAAATTAAAAGTCTTGGAGCTCTTGATCTGCATACTGGCCAAGCTTACGACCAGAAAAAAAACCATAAGCTGTCAAGACATGTCCCTTCTCTCAAAAAGCTCATTTTGTTTTTCAACGTTAGTTGACATCATGACAAACAACACACAGTACACCAGTGACCCACTGGCGAGATTTAAACTTGCCTTCTGTTCATCTTCTTAATCATCAATATTATTACCTTAAAATCTCCACTTGGTTTGCCACAAAAAATAATTAAACGAAACCTTTTATTGGTTTTCGGGATTTAATTACAGAATTACAGGTGTATGCCCAATACAGTATTAAAATGTGGTAATGCAACAAGATTCAAAGCTCACAGTCTCTCACAAATGCCTGTCATTTAGCTTCCTCTTTCAACGCTACAGCTAAGCGAACTTTGAGAGGAATGATATGGAGTTCCACAAGCTCTGAAGAGCTGAAAATACGCACAATGTAAAGTATAATACATCCTTTGATGAACCTCCTATTGCTGTGTCTAAACTCTTTAATCTTGCCGTGTACTGGCCCTCAAAAGTGTGACCGGTCGGTACGATTGCCCGTAAAATTTGCGCGACGATAGAAAGGAATCTTTAAAATTCATGGAAACACTGGAAATTTCATTCAAAAAAGAACTTAAGTCTAGTATTCTATGACAATAGAAACCTTAAAATCTCCAAATCCAAGAAATCGGAACAGTATTTCCGTAATAAAATCGATATTTTTATCCGTCTCTTCGATAAACACTTTGCTCGCCATTTTAAAAGTCACTGACGCGAGACGTGACGTCGTACTGGCAGGCGGACTGTAGGAGACACCTTCCCCCCCTGATTTCACAACACATTTGCTACCAGTTTAAGTTCCCCGAAGCCTTTGAATGTTGCTTTATTTTATTTCAATCAGTATTTATCTCTTATATGTTGGATCATCGTTACCTGTTTAAAGAAATTCAAGTAACAGCTGACGTACATTAGATGACTTACTGTCCAAATGCTGCCATCAATGAATGTTGCAAAGCATCAACCTCCTTGAAGAGAATATCATGTGTCGGACACAATCCCTCCTATATTTTCCTTTTCATCGTCTCACTCTTTGATTGCTCGGAAACTGAAACGATATTTATCACCTTGGGTTCAATTCTTACTCACTGAGATACTGAAAACCTATAAGTACTTTTTTTTAAGAGTAAAGATGTATACTTCTACGAATACATTCGACATTGTTTACAGCCAGGGGATGGGGGGGAGGTGCCTCCAAGGAAATCTGTGGTACAGTCCTTTCTATCGTCGCGCAAATTTTACGGGCAATCGTACCGACCGGTCACACTTTTGAGGGCCAGTACACGGCAAGATTAAAGAGTTTAGACACAGCAATAGGAGGTTCATCAAAGGATGTATTATACTTTACATTGTGCGTATTTTCAGCTCTTCAGAGCTTGTGGAACCCTATATCATTCCTCTCAAAGTGCGCTTAGCTGTAGCGTTGAAAGAGGAAGCTAAATGACAGGCATTTGTGAGAGACTGTGAGCATTGAATCTTGTTGCATTACCACATTTTAATACTGTATTGGGCATACACCTGTAATTCTGTAATTAAATCCCGAAAACCAATAAAAGGTTTCGTTTAATTATTTTTTGTGGCAAACCAAGTGGAGATTTTAAGGTAATAATATTGATGATTAAGAAGATGAACAGAAGGCAAGTTTAAATCTCGCCAGTGGGTCACTGGTGTACTGTGTGTTGTTTGTCATGATGTCAACAAACGTTGAAAAAAAATGAGCTTTTTGAGAGAAGGGACATGTCTTGACAGCTTATGGTTTTTTTTCTGGTCGTAAGCTTGGCCAGTATGCAGATCAAGAGCTTTTAAAATCTCTTTTTCAAAATAATACCCTAGACATTTAACTTTTCAAATCATGTGCTTGCACATGCAGATAAACCGGGTTCGACTCCCGGCAACGCTGTTTTCTTTTTCCTTGTACCTTCTTTTTTTTTTTGTTAACACTATTTTCCTTTGCCCTTTTTTATTTTCTTTATTCTTAATGATGAACCTGCTGGTCATGCACTTGGATCAATATATATTTTAAGCTCTTAGGAAAAATAGTGTGAAAAAAAGAAACCAAATAGAAAAAACAAAACCGGTACAAAGAAACAGAAAATGGCGTCGCCAGGAGTCGAACCCGTTTTATCTGCAAGTGCAAGCAACTCCTTGACCACTGCACCACAGTGACACACATAATTTGAAAAATTAATTTTGTCATATCAAAACAATTTTTCGCTGCCTTGGACGCTGTTTGAAGCTGGTGGAGCTGTATTTATCATGAATTCAAATATGCATTTGAGGAAAATTAGCTTAAGCGCGTATTTCAGAGCTATTTCGCGTTATTTCGAGTTCAACGGGCCCACTCGATGTAGATAATCGATCGAACTAGCTTTACTGAATTTGTTGGAGAAGTAGAAGACCAACAGTCAGGCCCACAGTCGAAAGGAATGATATGAAGTTAGGCCCGATTAATTAGCAAAAGAATAGATGAAATATAAACAAGTGTAATCTGTGAATGGAACCTCCTATTCTGGAGACTAGGCCTTGACTATTTTAGGGGGAAAAAAAAGATTTAAGCTTTGATGACCTTGCCAGTCCCGTGAAATAGATGGCGATCCCGCAAAACGGCCCGCAAAACAAATTAACAAAATTTTACAATCACGGACACAAAATATCAAAACGGTTTACACAAGCAGATTATAGCAACACCCAAGCTCACACACATTCAATAAAGTAAGCGATATATAGCGATATTTGCTAGCTTCTTAGCTTTTCCTCGATCTCGCTCATCCAAACAACTGTCGTATCCCTTGCTAATTTGCACAAGCGACCCGAGGCTCTTGCCCGTTACTATGTGACGTCATACTGGCAGGCGGGGTTGGTCAAGAAACTTAGATGGAAAACAATAGAGCTACCTCCCCCCCCGCTGTTTACAACCAAAACTTTTCCGACTCAAATTTCTTGTTCTTCTTCAAGAAATTCAGGATTTTTGCCTCATTTCCTGGAATTAGTTTGTTTTAATATTTCATCTAACATCGTTTCAGATGTTTTACAAAGCAAATAAATTGTACTTTTCTATATTATTTTTCCAAAGCACCAACCACCTCATTGTAATCACGTGCTAGTCCCACTCGCATCTTTTCTTCAGTAAGATCTTCCTATTAGAAAGTAAAATGAGTTTTAACTTGCTTTAGAACACATGTAGAGAATACCACCGACGATCGAGAGTGAAAACAGCCAATTTTGTTTTCTTCTTCGGCCATGTAATGGTCGGTATTTAATCTGACATTTCTATTCTTTTTCCTTACTGTACTTTGTTTCCGTCATCATCATGATCACTTTTATTTACTCAGGTTACTAATGTTTATAAATATTAGTAAAATGGTAACTTTAAAGATACAATATTGTAAAATATTCCTGAGGATGTCAAGATATGAAAAGATTATAACACCTCTCTGATTTATTTAAGAAAACATTTTCCTGTACAACGTAACCCTGCTAGACCTCTTAACCGCCCCATTTCTTGTTGTATGTGATTCTCGTTCGCTCGCTTTTTTTTAGTTTTTTTGAACCTCCCGGGACCACAGTAATTCGCTTGTGCTGTTGTGGTGTCTCTGCCATAAATGGCCGAAGAAAAAGAAAAACATGGCTGTTTTCACCGGCTCGATTGTCAGTTACTCTTAAACAATGTTCTAAAGCAAGTTGAAACTCGTTTTACTTTTTGTAAGGAGGATTATAGTGAAGAAAGGATGCGAGTGGATTGGGAGTGACACGTTCTTACCATGGGGAGGTTGTTGCTTTGGGAAAAAAATTAACGAAAGAAAATATACATCTTCATAGAATACACATCTTAACTTTCAGAGAAAGTGCTTGTAGGTTTTTCAGTATCTTGTGGGTAAGAAGTTAGCCCAAGGTGATAAATATAGCGTTCAGTTTCCGAGGAATCAAAGAACGTGACGATGAAAAGGAAAATATGTAGAACGGATTGTGTCCGACACATGATAGTCTCTTAGAGGAGGTTGATGCTTTGGAAAACTTAGCAATGACAGTATTTAGGCTGTTACTCATCTAATAACGACAGCTATTGCTTAACTGATCTTTGAAGAAGTGAGAGGTTGGTCCAGTATAAAAAACATTCAAAGAGTTCGAGGAACGTAAACCGCTAGCAAATAATGTTGTAGGTGAAATAATCCAAGATTTCTGCTCCAGACAAGGAGAACTCGAAAACAATTCGTATTACAAAGCGTGGAGGGTGTACTTTAATTTCTTTATCACAAGATCGTTCCAACTTGTAAGTCGAATTGAATAACAAGCAGCGTGTTCCGTTTCACGCACCGTTACCCAGGTTATTATGTTAACAGTTGAGCTTTGTTGGGTATTAAACAGCTCTTTAAAACAACCAATAGGCCTTTTGTTGTCGAATAACAATATTTAATAAGCAAGCGAAACCAAAAATTAATACTGATAGACACACAGATTTTAGTGAAAATTCTATATTTAAATCGGTCGACAATTCAAGTACAAAGCAAAGTTCTTCAGTATTACAGCAAATCAATCTTCTTTGTAAGGATGATTTCTGCGAATTCGCCTAGATCTCCTTGAAGGACGATCTCCGTCATCCAATTAACTTTTAAACCGAATACGAGGATTTTTTTTTCTTTTCGGTGTAGGTGAGGGTACTGTGGGAGGGAGTAAAGCTTCCGCGGGGATCGCTTGTGCTGCCATTGGTGTTTGGACAGCGGCCGCCTGTGCAAACACTAGTTCTTGCTTAAGAGATGGTTCATGACCAGTTGCTATAGACTTGTAGAAACTTTTCTCTGATCTTCAGAGTAGGTTGGATATGATTCTCTGGGTCTGCAATTCAACTTTTTTTTAACGTCAACTACTTTTTTTGCAGCTGGATGTAGTCCCGTGCTTTATCGTGGTTTCTCCTAAGGCTCCCTCTCCTCTTTCATTTTAATCTTCTTTTACCCTTCAAATTGTTCGCAACTTGCCTGTGGTGAAATAATACTGAACAATAAATATGACCAAGCACGTGGTCGTTTTCTAATAAGACATCAAACACATGAAAAACTTAACTCTAACTGTCACGTTTTTACCCTCTTTAAATAAAGGCGTTACCTCACCTTAACTCTAATTTAAATAAAAGTAAGTCTAATGTTTGGATTAGGTATAACAGCTGGTCTAAATACGCTAGACGAGCGTATAAGTTTGACGATGTAACTTTATGGACTCGTCGCTTTGGATGCTTTAAAATTTCTGTCATTATTAATACATAACTAGTGCACTTTTTAGTCATTTTATTTCCAATGCAATTAAAATAGGTTTAAATTATCAAGAGACACTAAAGCAACTCTCTTAACTCAGGATGGATTCGACGGTATTGAGACTGGGATTGAGACTGATATATTTCAAGTTTTGGGAAGGTTGTTGTTTTATAAAATCAATAAAAGATAAAATTTCAGATCGCAAAGTGTAAATAACCCGCAAGATGTACAACCAATAGCACACTTATTTGTCAGCATATTCTCCACCCAAATTTCTTGATTTCTTACTGGAAATCAACTGTTTTTAGACGTCAAATACTTGTTTTGCAGCTGCGAGTACTGCTTTCAGTTTAGCCTTTGTCTTTCTCTTCGTTTTGTTCGTATCTTGCGTTTGGTGAAATAACGGCCAAACACGTGGTCATTTTATAAAAACACGCCAAACATATGAAAAGCTCAACACTAATTTAAATAAAAGTAAGTCTAATATTTGGATTAGGTATAACAGATGGACAAAATACGCTGGACCAAGATATAACTTTATGGAATCGTCGCTTTAAATGCTTTTAAATTTTCTGTTATTTTTAATATATAACTAGTTCATTTTTTAGTCATTTTAACTCTAATGCATCTGCCAAGCTTTCTGGGCAGGTTGTTGTTTTATAAAATCAATAAAAGGAAAAAACTCAATTGGCAATGTGTAAATAACCACCCAAGATGTGCAACCAATAGCAGAGTTACCTGTCGGCATATCCCCTATATATTTCGCCTGCTTATCCAGCTAGAAGACAATTCTTCTTGCAAAGCTTAGAGGATCATCTTCAAAACAGGTAGGTCAACTATTCAGTGAGTTATGAACTCAAACTAAGCTCAAGACGGCTAGTACTTTGTTATATTTTATCTTTGAAAGTTTTGATCCGTTTTCATACTGAAGTAAGCACTTATGTCTAGGATCGATCTTGTTTGCAAAAATTTGCTTACAAATTCTTTTCGCAATTTTAGCAAAAAAGATTTAAAGAAAACTGCTATCAGACAAGTATGCAAGAAATAGCAATTTCGCAAATATCAAAAAAGTAAAAAGAATTTTTCTTGCTATGTGAAACGATTGAGTAACAAATATGGAAAAAATAGCAAGATTAACAAATTTAACAAACTTCTACAATTAGAAAGAGAAAAGGTCAAGAAGGGATAGGAGAAGCCCGCAAATTTCGCAAAGATCGATCCTGGACATATCTCCAACATTGTGATGAAGGTTAAATGGTCTCTTAGCTAAAAATTTATTAAGATATTTCGCTACCCCGTAGCTTAGAAAGGCTTCCTTTTCTGTGCCCTGTTTTGTCGTCGAACCGAATTCATTCCCTGATTTGATAGTTTTGCCCTTAATGTACACGTTATTTACAATTTATTTAATATGTCATTCTTATTCTCCGTAGGTCAGTGCGCGTCTCATCGTTATCGGCTTTACGTTTATCTTTGGAGGAATGTTTTCCAAAAACCAGGCAAGTGTACATTTGTTATTTTTGCAATATTTGCAATATTTGTTTTGGGTGTTTTCAGCTAGCATGAAAAATCCTTGTTACTTTTGCGATTTTTGCTATATTTGCGGATATTTCGGGGTCCTTCTTGGCTTCTCTTTTTTCTAAGTCTTGATTCTTGTTAGATTTGTTATTTTTGCGATTTTTGTGATATCTGTAAGTGATTTCCTGACATAATTTTTTCTCAATTATTTCTTTCACGACAATTGCGAAAACCATTTGCTAGCAAAATCTTGCTAACAAGATCGATCCTGGACATATCTCCGACATTGCGATGAGGGTTAAACGGTCTCTTCGCTAAAGATTTATTAAGTTATTTCGCTACCGCCGTAGCTTAGAAAGGCTTCCTTTTCTGTGCCCTGTTTCGTCGTCGAACCCAATTCATTCCCTGATTTGGTAGTTTTGCCCTTAATGTACAAGTTATTTACAATTTATTTAATGTCATTCTTATTCTCCGTAGGTCATCGTTATCGGCTTTACGCTTATCTTTGGAGGAGTGTTTTGCAAAAAGCAGGCAAGTGTAGAAAATCTTTACAAACAGGCGTCTCAAATAAGTATGAACAAGCTGTCGTTATTGCCCCTTTGTTTTTGTTTTTTTTTTTTGGTTACATTTTTACCGTTCTTATTCATCTATTACAGAGAATAAATGGCTTTTGCTGAACTTCTTAACCTCTGAAAACTTAAAAGAAATTTAACAGCAACGGTCGCGGCAGGCCTGGGCCGCCGGCGTAGGAACACCTTGAGAATAACTCAAGACAATATATTTTTAGGTTGCATTGACATGCTCACTATTTTAAATTTATTCATAAGGCGGCGGGAAATACTTTAATTTACCAAGCGTGCTAGATATATATTGCAAGCAATCGGAATAAATATATAGAGGATATTACACGGTGGCGCGAAGATATGAATTTTATTTTCGAGTGGCAAAACAATATTTTACGAAAGAGCGCAGTGAGTGAGTAAAATATTGTTTTTGCCACGAGAAAATAAAATTCATATCTTCAAGCCGCCGTGTAATGTTCTTTTTATTATATAGACCAAAAGACATCGATAAAATAATAGAGAAAAATTGCCGAAATTATGTCATCGAGAAACTCACGTGTGAGACTATGGACAATAAACCACTCGGGTCCCGGATGTAGCGTTTATGAATTTTACGAGTTTTATATTTCCGAGTAAAACACTCGTGTTTACATAATAAACACGTATATCTCTTGTGTGATACGAGCACCATAAATGACAATAATGATAACAATAATTCATATCTCGCCTATTACATAAAAATCCACCCTGGCAGTAGTCTTTCTCCTTGCTCCATTTTGGCGTCCTCAAAAAAGATTCCGCATGAATCGAGTAAGATCTTTGTTGAGTATCCGCGGCATGTAGCTACGATATCGTTTCGAACCCAGGCCTTACAGCCCTGCGCGTGCTACAGCGGGCTCGGTTATGACCATCCGTTTATCAATAAACGGATTCTCGCACTCATAAAACCAGTTTGACGAGAGAGAGCAAGATTGACCAGTCCAGAAGTTTGGGCTACAGTTACCTCGAAGGTTTGACGTGATTCAGGCACAGCCTCCTTCTTTTCTCTTTTTCACTCAAGAAGGCAAATTAAAAGGACGCCCGGCTTAAAAAAAAGAAAGGAAGAGTAAATAAAGCACTGTTTTCAGAGACGCTGAAGGACAGGTGGCATTTTCTATGCCTTTTGTAGACCAATTATGTTCTTTGGTTTTCTTTCTTTCTTTTTTCCTTTTTTTTTTTTTGGCAGATTGGTGGATTAACTAAGGCGCGATTCATGACAAAAATTTGTTTTATCTTACTCCTTGATACTGTAGCCTTCGTTGCAGCTGGCCCACGTATTCGTAAATATAGTCCGTACGCTCTTTACAGAAGGTTTAGAGCGTCTGCGACGCCGGCAATGATACTGTGGTCTTAGTTAGCGGGGAGCTTGTTGACCCATTGCAGTCAGAATTCATAGAAACCTCAAAAGAGTTATCGAAACAAAAAGTTGAAGTTTTCAGAAATTAGAGAAGTACGGCCGATTCATATTATTTTATTTTTTTACGTGAGACGCTTGCGCAAAAACAGGGTGAATTGAAGTCAGAAAGGAACAGCCAAATTACCGTCAACTTCGAATTATTCTGCTTGGTTGTAGTCACTTAAGACATAGATTAAATGCACCCAACACAAAATTAGGCTTGCTCTTTCCTCTTTAGACGAACGCAATTCAGTTAAAACTAAATCTGATAAACGATAAGAACCAAGAACATTGGTTTAGCTGTCTATAACATCTTGGCCGTTTTCTGCGCTCTCCGTCACGGCTGAATTTGTGTTAAATGAACAAGCATCCGCGACCAAGAGAATCTTTAACAATTTACTGATGCATTTATGCACATCCATGGTCCTTACTTTGGTATTTCTCCCTAAGGTATATATTGTGAGAGATAAATTCCAGCCTTTAACTACTTAACTGTTGGACCTCATGGAACTTTCTAGTTGATATTTTTCGAATTCATGTGCTCATTAAATCTGTGCTTTGGCTATAAGTCAGATACTTCAAGGCTTTCCTTAGGAACAAGCGAAAAAAAGGTCAATGCTAGGGGGGAAATTGGGCAACTGAGAGATTAGGACTATCTATAGACTGATTAGTATACAGAGGAACTTTTAACTTTAACAGTTTTAAGATGGCTGTGAGGCAACTTACAGTGACGTCATAAGCTATCAGTGGCACCACTGTCCAATGATGTTAACCAGGGAACACTAGAAGCTCTTTTCTCAAGTTTAAACCTTTTCAAAGTTAAGTGTAACAAAGAAGAGGTGGGGTTGTTAGGTTTCCCCCTTCCTTCACTGGCCTTGTACTTCGTTCACCTTGGATAAGAAGTTTTACTGGCCGTTAATTTTCATTTCTCAGACACTGGAGTTATCTACGTTCATATCTCAAAACAAGACGAATCTTAAGTGACGGTCTTGGACACTGGCTTGACATATAGTTTTATATGTAATAACTGTCGCCAGAAATCGAAATAGCATGTTACTGTCTACGAAAATCTTAACAAAACATGATTCTGTGGCTTTCTTTAAAGGGTACGTGCAAAGTAATTTTTAAGGAGTTGATTATAACTCCAAAAATGGGGTTATTTTTAGTCCTTACATGGGTTGTTTTTACTCTTTTTGGAGTTACTTTAACTCTGAAAGTGGAGTAAAAGTGGAGGTTATTTTAACTCCTCAATATCTGGGGTAATTTTACTCCTGAAAAAGAGTTCTTTAAACTCCTTTCAGGAGTTAAAATAACTCTCCAAAAAATAACTCCACTGTAAGGAGTTAAATTAACCCCACTTGAGGATTTATTATAATTCCTTGAAAATTACTGTGTGAAAAACTGGCAAGATAGGCTCCGCAGCTGATGTAGATCGAGGGAGCTAGATTGTGTTGTTTCTTATCTCTTGTGGTTATGATTTTTTGTTTGTTTTTGTTTTGCACCTTACTCGTAGGAAAGAAGTTCAACCCATAGAAAGGGGAGACCACAAACTATCTCGTCAAAGCTCTCTAAGACAGCGCCACCTTATTGCTGCAGCATCTAGCTTTGTAGTCTCAGAATCTGAGCAAATGACTCGTTAAATGACCGGCTATGTTGGAGAAGCACTTCTTTAGGAAACGAAAGCTCGACTTAGGATTGTGAGCAGTGGAATAACACCCTGAGAACAATTACTATTGACAATTTACAATTTATTTTTGCCAGATTACTTATGACACGGTAATACAGAGGTTAAACATCATCACGTTTACGTCAATTTGTACCACGTGAATGTTGTTGCATGACTTATTAGAGCCTTTCTGTTCACAGTTCAGTTGAGTGCCACCCAAAACTTTTTGTCAGTCAAATCATACGGTAGATTTAACGTTAATAGTGATTTACTATTCACAGCATACAATCTTTTTGGAAGCTTCTCGAAATTGTTTTTGTGTCAAACTGTAAATTATAGGATTGACCGCGCAATTTGCTGCCCCAGTGAAACGCATGAGAAAGTAAACGTGTCGTTGTAGACTGTAGTCTCCTCGAATCGTGTCCAAAATCTCGATTGTAAATGCCGGTGTCCAGCAGATCAGAAATGGAATGATTGTGCAACTTTGCAATCTTTCAACTCAAGAAATAATAGCCCCAAGCTTTTAATTATCAGGTCTAAAAACTATGGGACAGTGCCCAGCTGGCAGTAATTACTCGAATGGTAGTTTTTAAACAAATGCAAAATATTGACTGTGATAGGTTTACTCAGCCTATTTCTTAGATTTAATTGGACCTAATAAGATTGTTACATTTAACAGTTGTTATAACACGATTATCGGCAAGTTAATTGGTTTTGGTTGCTGCAACAATGATAATTGGCGTTGCAGGAAGAGGTAACAGGCTATTTCAAAGTTTTATGACGAGGATGAAGGTCGCAGTGTTCAAGCTTATTTTCATTGTCCTGACTCTTGCTTTTCAACTGGCAAGGCATAAATCCTTAGCCAGCAACGCCTCTTCCAATGCATGCCCCTAGAGCAAGTGCTTGGTAAGATTACCTCTCAATCTTTCCATAAAATACAGTGGCTCGTACCATCAAACATATTAATTCCAAAGTTTAATTGTATTCCGCTTTCGGGTTTTAATACTTTCTTTCTTTTTTTAACAGGCGGATGCAGTCGCCGATGCAGGTGAGGAAAAATATAACCTGAAGTATCCCATTCGGTTACGCGGCGAAAAGTCATTATTTCAAAGCCACACCCTTTGGAGAGGAGAGAACGTGAGACAGTTTGGTTTTAACACCAAAGCAAATTTTCAACAAAAAAAAAGGACACGCAGATCAGTATTAAAATTCTATGGGCACAGCCAAATGCCTATGAGCAAACTTTCTTTCATGATTGGATTAAGCTTTAAATTTATCCAATCACTTATTATCACATGAAAGCGAGACGACTATTCCAATCCAGTTGACCATAGCATGGATTTTTTAAAAAGGCCAGTAACATCATTACTTTTACCATACGAGCCATTATACAATTAAATCTATTGTCTTATAAATATCTGTTACTTTTGATAATTTACAGGTACACTGAAAGAAAGGGTGGAAAATCTAGAGAAAGAGGTGAGGTTACCATGAAAGGGTGCTTTCAATTAATCTAAGTTTAATATGAAAAGCCTTTTTGCAATTTAGTTTCTTAGCTACAGTAAATTTTTCATTGGATGTTCGTTTTGTTAATACGGTTTGTTAAGTTACCCGTGAGAAGGAGAATTTGTTTGGTCAGGGTATTGATGGATTGATTGACTTTGAGTCACCACGCATTCACTAAACATGAAGCCTGTTCATTCTTAAAATCTTATTGAGGCAAATGAATATAATCCTTTGCTTTGTAACAAAGTAAAGTTGCAAACTACTGCTAGATTAACTGTTTTACTGTGGCTAGTGCGACGATGTCGAGAACTAGTACTAAAATTCCCCCCGTTTTTTGCATTTCTAGTCAAAGAGAGACAAGTTTGTTTAGTTCAGTTTACAGATATTTATTTAGCTGACGCTATAGAGTCTGTAAAAGCTTCAATTCCCCTACTTCAGTCAAAGTTGCTTAATTTTTTTCATTCTGTATTTCGTCCTACAAATCATTGCAGGTCGCCAACGTAACAGCAGACCTGGCAACAACGACCCAACTTATTGCCGAAGCAGGTTATGATAAGTACTCTGCCTACGACTTGGGGTGGCAGTCTCTCCACATGGCGGCTGCTGCTGCCTGCAGAGGGAGCACATCGTCAGGAGGAACAGGTTGCTGCCAAAACTCGGTGATGGCGAGAAACACGGATGACAAGAAGAGTTGTGCTGAGATTTGTGCCGAGACTGTTTTCAAGAACTGTGACGCAGAGGTTTCTGTATATGGAAAAAAAGGCAAGGCCACAAAGAATGGAATGGTCGTGGGCGCGTTTTATAATTACGGCTGTAGCGTATCAGTCAACGGAGGAAGTGAGGTGTCCGTTTCTGACGAAACTGTCATGGACGGCAGTAGACATTATTTCAGCTTCTGTTGCTGTCGAAAGTAGAATTCGCAACGGTTTTATTACAGGGCGATTAAATCATTGTAGTGAGTAAATATAGAATAACAATCTATCGCCGTTTACTTCTGGTAATGATTAAAATACAAAATAAAAGGTTTCACTCGGGACAAACAGCCGCGTCTGCTTTCTTTGTCCACTTCTACCATATTAAAAAAATCCCCTCACCCACTCATCATAGCAAGAAAAAATCAAAATAATCCTTTTCCGACAGCAGTTTAACAAGCTACAATTTTAAACTTACCCCGGGGACAAACTTTCTTACAAAAATGAAGGGGTTGTTCGCCATTAAGGGGACTTGTACTGCTTCGGTCGCGTTGGCCTCAAAAGATCGCCATATTAGAATTCTCTTCAGAGGCCGTTCTTATATCTCTTGGGGGTTAGAGGTTCAGCCGCGCCCAAGATGTGAGTAATTCTGCTACCTTTTACATTTAAGGATGTTTGTAAACTTTTCCGACGAGCATCCCCGCTACTATTATATTCCTCGGGAATTTTTTTCTTTTATTCAGTGCTCTGCCTTTTCAATGAAAATTGTACTATTTAGTAACGTAATCTCGGATATTACGAGGAAGGTGGAACGGAGGTCGGGGAACGGGTAGCGAGCACAGGTAGTGGAAAACAGAAAAAAAATGGAACAACACAGGGAATGGTAATGAATTTCGGTTTTCGGTTTCCATTTTTCATTTTCCCGTTTCTGGTGCTAGTTCTAGTAATATTCAGGTCACAAGGTTGTGGTCGTCATTTGGAAGCGAGCAATTTAAAGTTCTTAAAATGTTTCAATATCTCCCTCTCCCTTTGAAACCCCTTTCTTGAAAGAAATTTTCGTGAAGCCTGTTGACTAAACAGATTACCATCAATTAGTTAGCTGGATATTTGAGCAGAGCATTACAATGCGTATTTTTTGGTGGTCCTCAAACCTACCCCAAACGCAAGCTATCAATGTTGTCGATCATTCAGATCAATTTTCTGTGATTTTAATCCTCATAAATATCATCACAGTCAAGCCCTTTTTCCTACTATTACTTTTTGTCGCCTATTTCCCGGTCGTCTACGAATTAAGATCTTCGGTACTGTTTTTACACCTCAGTCTGAAATCTGCGCCTCCTAGCTGCGTCGTTGTCAAGATCTCAGGTAATGAACCCAGTCTGTCACAATGCAGAAGAAAGCACCCGACGAAGAGGTAAAATATTCCTCGTTCAAAATCGGCGTTTAGATTGTTCCGGGTTGTCTCATTTTTTTTTTTTTAGGGCAGTAAATATACTCAAGTAATTAGAAAAGCTTTAATTTGTGTTTTGAAAATTTCAAGAGTTGCGTTCAAACGTGTACTCAATTAAATTAAGTTATTCATCATAATAAAAGCCATTTCTTTAAAGGAGAAAAAAGAAAAATTCATCGTTGACATTGAAGTGATTGTTGTAAATGCTGAGTAAATATTTGACGTGAATGTTTCAGTTGTTTCAGAACTGCGTTCAAATAGTTATCTGTTGTGTGACTGAATAAAGCAAATTAGTTAGAATGGCTATTTCTGAAAAAATGTCAATAGGCTCAATGAAGTTTACTATCTTTTGTCTAATTTGATCGTGACCTTCGCTTTCACATTCAGCCCTCCAATAGTAAAACACGATTATTGAACAAGTTTCTTTTCCTTGTTTCAAAAGTAAAGAATGACGTTGCATTAGGACGGATAACAGACAGTCGCATCTTTGAAGATTGTTTTCATTGCCCTGGCTCTTAACGCCATCCCACCCAAGCAAGTCGCTTGGGGTAGCAAAGCCTCTTCGACTTCAGCAGCTACGAGTATTCTGTCGCGCTGCCCCCAAAGCAAGTGCTTCGTAAGATTTCTTCCCCGTTAATTAGTTGGCCGGCTTGAGCCTTGATTTTACAATATTGTAGGTATTAATTTCTGAGATATTTCTTCTTTCTGTTAAATTAAATTAGACGGATGCGATTTCTTGTCTCGCAGGAGCGCAGTACAGCGACACCAATAACTCAGGTGCGAAGATGGAACACGCTATTATTTGATGTTTTGAACGAAAACAAGTCATTATGCCCTTTCAACGGTTTGTTATGTTTTAACAGGCAAGCCAATTTTTCAAGATGCGAATATTTATAACAACTTTGTTCCTGGAATCAACTTAACCTGGAATTTCATAATTTCGGCCTAACTTTAAACATCCAATTGCCTAATAACTTTAACTCGCAATTTACTAAGTACCAGAAAACGGCTTTTTTTTCATTGTAGGAGAGATGTCGCGGATCACTTCATTCAAAATCTTGTGGACGAGAAATTACCGTGTGGTACGAAGTGTTTGCGGGAGTTTATTTTTGCGGATTGGCGATTTTTTGTCTTTTGAGGGAACTAATTTTTGCGATTAGGACAGATTGGTTTTTCTTGCTGGGAATCAATTTTTGCGATTTTCAGAAAGTACCCAGTATCTAGCATTGATAATATTTTCGTTTTTATTGAGCACGTACAACAGAAATGCATATTTTCAAACAATAAACCAGTATTTCGTTGTATACCGTTTTGTTTTTTAATCAAAAGAGACAAGTTGTGATTGAACAGACACGATTTCTTAGTATTGCATTTTTGTGTAGTGAATTTAAGTTAGAGAATATTTATCCTGAAGCACATTTTTTGCGCATCGCTGGAAAAATCGCAAATAAAATTAGAACCCGCAAAAATTTCGTGCCACACGGTTGTCACTTAATATATAAATTATTTTCTAATTTGTATTTGTTTACTTGATTCTAGATCAGGCAAAAAAATTGGAAAAACTAGAGAAAGAGGTCAGTTTCTATTTCCAATCGACGCGTAAATCTAGAATTCATGAAGTAATAATTTATATTTCTCGAAAATTCTTATAGTTGTCTGTGTACAGTATAAATTAACTTGTCGTGTTGTTGTCATACAGTACTGTATAGGAAAATAGAACCAAAAAAGGTCCATCTTCGTGCCATTTTACATTCTTTCTGGAACTTTCCTTCACAAATTATCTTTTGCCGCTGTCAGAAATTCATTTAAGTTACTCATTTTAATACTGGCGTTCGTTTAAGTCGTAATAGACGTATGAGAACATTATAATAAGCACCAAGCCTCACTCACCCCAACAGCAGATTTTTCGCCCCATTTCTCTTTTTTATGGAGAGTAAAGACTTAATTTTACTGAGCTAAAAATTCTTAATTAACTTGAAAAAGAAAGATTGTCTACGTTCGCTACATCAGCATCTCTCACTACTTTATCTAACATTTAATTGTCAGTTAAATTGTGTCGACTCCTGATCCACTCAATCAATGGCACTTTGGGATATGTTTAAGACTGCTTTTTGAAAATTAGTAGTCGTATATATTTAGCTGAAAAGTTCAAAATAAAGTCAAGTAAGCATCAAGTCTTTTACTCGTCACTTTCAGGTCGCAGACTTAAGAGTGTGTCCATGAGAGAACCAGGCAGGGGGTGATAATGCTCAAATCACGGATTTCGCTCAAACTTGGCACAATTGATGGGTTTGGTGAGATATTAACCTCGACAAAAAATAAGATCGCAATATTAAATTCCCTGGGATTTACAGGGACCCCCCTAAAAATCACAAAATCTACTCATTTTTGCATAATTAATTAGCTAACTTTGGTTCGGCTGTTCAACAAGTAGAAAAGACAACTTCAAATCTAATCAACTTTATCATCTTCTATGTTTATCTGACTTAATCCTCAGTAATTTATTTTTACTCTCTAATTCGATCTCTTCCTATTATTTAGCCTAAAGTAAGGTCATCTTCTCACTGTTTTGACCAAACCCTAAATTTAAGGTATTTTAGTCGCTAACATCTCCCATGAGCAACAACCTATGTACTTAATTCTCACGTATTCTTTGAAAGACATCTTTAAGGTTATCAAATCAATCCTAAAATATTTGGGCAATCTCATACTTTATCAATAATGACGTATTATGTACATTTGACTTGACTCTTATTTGTCATTTGACTAAAATTGGAAGAAACGTAACATTCGTTTTTTTACACAAAAATAGCACAACGTTGGCGAGAAGTCACAAATCAGATGCCTCATTATCGATACTAATAGCGGAATTGTTAGAAAGTGTCACCTGAGTCATGATTTCTGTGTTATTTATGGACGTTTTGATGGATATTTTATGGAACGCTTGAGTAAACACAAGGAGCAAAAGATTTAGTTCAAAACTTCGATCAGTCCAACTTGTAGGTGCTACAAGACCCAAAAACGATAAAAGATAGTGAATAAATGTTACATACACGTCTCTCAGATGCTTTAGTCCAGGTTGGCTGCTCCAGTTTCGTCTGGTCCTCTGTGGCGTTACTCTGCGTTACTTTGTGACGATGTAATGAAACATCTTGTTGAAACATTGCAAACTTAAAAGAATCTGCTTTTCACCCAATATTCGAAGTCTTTGACATAAGGTTGTAGTCAGAGGGAACAAAATGATTCTCAAAGGACAAGAAGGATCACTGACAATCCGTCTATATCTATGGAAAACAACCACCTGCTCGAACACCCTCCATCTTTGTGACTTAGGACTCTGCCTAAATCATGGAATCTGTTACGCTGGACTACCGGACTACGGAATGCGGAATACACTATCTATTGTTTGTGCGCGCCAATATCCTGTTATAACTGGTGAGTTGAAAATAGGTTGCGAAAGTCGTGTTACTCGAAGTTTTGAGTTTATTCGATGTTGACATTAATTACCATGATAATAATCGTCCATAATAGCCCTTTTTATAGTCAGACCGTGTCATGCAATTTTCGACGATTAATGACTTGCCATTGGGTATACTTACTTACTTATGTTTTAATCCTCGTAGTCTTACAACTATAGCAGGATGGTATGTGTATCTGGGTAAATTATTGACTGCAAAAAATTAATAATAACCGTTTAAAAAGTGTTGAGGAATATTAAACTTCTGAGGAATACAAAAGACCCAAAAGGGGGCACTAATAATGTATTGCAAAAAAAGTCGGCTAGACTTATTTAGCTATTCAAGGAAGGTGTAAATTAAGAACAGTTTTTTGAACACAGACCAATACACAATATTCACTTCTCATTTAAGCTGTCATTTCCGGATTCATATAGTATAGAAGTTCTCTTAAACAGTTCTCACAAAACCCCGTTTCAGCTCCCACAGGTGCACAAACTGTGGATTTTTACATTCCCGTAGGCGGCCGCGGACACTCAAAGGGTTTACCGGTGAATTAGATGTTAGCTTTGATTTAAAGCTCTCGTAAGCAGACACCCGGAAGAAAATCTTATCCTCTTCTAAATGTTGTGCTTTTTTTTTATATATTATGTCCACAGTCATATCGCTGTTTGTCACTGTAATGAATCATTCTTATATATCCGCTTCAGAGTTACCGTTTTTTCACATACACGTCCGGTTACACTTGAAAATACAAACTGAATTGTATGCCTTTATCTAATTCCAATAATGCGGTGGTCTGATCTCTGCGTTCCCTGTATGTCCTGCGCTCCTCGGAGTATCAGAGGAACTTGAGAAACAAAATAGATTTGTCCATAGTATATTGTAACTTAAAAATTGCATCAGTACATTCACTCCAAAAAGTAGATGTTTCCGCACTTTTCCTCGTTAGAGACCTCCTGCAGTTCGACCCTCGTAAAACCCTAATTTTCCTTAAGCAACCCCACGGGCATTATTTACTGGGTGTCTTCCGACCACACACGGACCGGAACATCAAAGTCTGTAACTTAATTGTTGTGTCTGTCCATAATTCAACATCTGCCTGCCTCAGCACGGCACACTAACCTGGGCACTAAACTGGTTTTGGTGCCCCAAGGGTACGCAAAAAGACCCTTCGGAGGATGTCTAGGTTGAGAAAATTGACCTTACCTGGGTAGGGTGAGAAATATGAAATCTAAGTATCACAGTTGAAGTAGCTCTCGAGGGAATGTGGGAAGGGTGTTAAACATATGGAAGCGGTTGTTTGAGAAAAAGATCTAACTCAATGTGAAAGTGTGGTGTATTTTGAATTCTACTTGGGAACATTACTGCCATAGTTAGGCTTTATAAGACCCCCAAAAGACCGTGCTAGGTAAAAAATTCAGTGTTTATGACAGTCAAATCTGGTGCCAGTAGGGTAGGGCATTTGTACGCAATTTGGCCACTCCCCCGGGGAGGAGGGGGGCTCCAGTATGAAAACAAAATGGAATTCTTGTCGCAAGCTAATCCGGCCGTGTCTCACGCTTTATTTGTCCCTTTGAGCTGGTCTGCACCAAGATCCGGCTTCACTTCGCTGCTATTTGACGTGCAACTAAAATAGACAAAAATATTTCTCTCCAAAACACGAAAGAAAAGCGACTTCTATCTCCGAGTTTGAAAAGAAATGGGATCATTTATAATCACGGTCTGAAAAGAGTTGCCAATAGATTTGGAATTCTAAAATTCTTATTAGCATACAATAACAATAAAATTATCTCAGAGAATGTCGGAAAGTCATATTTTTCATATTTTGTTCACTGGACTCTGGCTCCTGGCTCCTGGCTCCTGGCTCCCGATACTATGTTTCCGTGTGGTGGCCAACCGCTGCTTAAAAATGCGGGCTCCAGTTAATGTCAAAGATGGCGGACGTTTCGTTGTTGTTTGTAACATGTGAATTGAGCTACAACAGTGGCAGCAATAATTCTTTCCATGGATTACAAATCGGCTTTCTACTTTTCGTATTGTTTTTTCCTAAAACAACTTGATTTGGATTTTTGTGCGTAAACTGATGGCTAAGGAATTTTAGTCGTACAGCGAGTCACGACGCTGAACTACGCTGAACTGGGCATCGAAGGTGGCATGGGGAACAAATCCAAGCGGGCATAAACTAGCAGTTGACACATACAAGAGATGCGTATATGGATTTTGTTGACCGTTTATATTGTTTTTAGGGCGAAATTATTAAAGTAAGTAAAACTGTGAATTAAATCTTTGTATGTTCTTTTTCCTTGAAAAGATCGCGTATATAGCTATCAAAAATCATCGTTAGAGTTTCTTGCACAATAATTTCAACAATTTTACCCTTATTAATGTGAAATCATTGTCTGAAGAGTTTTTTGTTCGATTTCTCCTCATTCAGAGGCAAACGCACGAATATTGTGAGGGCCTGAATTTTGACGAAATATGCAAAAGTCGTTCAGTCCAATGAACAGTTTATGTCAACACATGGAAGAAAGTGAATTGCCCAAACTTTTTATGATCTTTTTTTGAACTTAAGTGATGGCTTTAACTACTCATGCAAAAGTTATAAAGATAAGCTGTTGCTCATCAGAGATATTGGGGAATAAAATACCCTAGTTTTACGACTTACTCAAAACTTGGAAATGATGACCCAACTTAAGGGGGCTAAGAGGGGGGAAATCGAATCGGCGACTTTAAAAAGTTTATTGTGCTTAAAGTCTTATGAACTCAGATCATCTCTCAGTGCATTTAAGTTCCAGGTGGCTTTTCTGTTTGTTGCACTGGCATCGTAAAGTTAGCTAATTAATTATGCATAAAACGGGCAAAATGGAGATTTTTACAGGGGATGCCCGGATCTCCCAGGGAATTTAATATTTTGACCTGAAATTCTGTTACATAAGTTAACTCCTGGTACCTAACATTTGTGCCGAGTTTGAGCGAAATCGGTGATTTGAGCATTATCACCCCTGCCTGGTTCTGCCTGGTTTTCTCATGGACACACTCTTAAAAGCCCAACTGGCAAAAGCAGGTAAACCTTCTGGCTTCGCCATGCTCGACAACAATGGTCACCTGCCCCACAACCTTCTAGACGCAGGTTATGATGAGTACTCTGCCTACGACTTGGCGTGGCAGTCTCTCCACATGGCGGCTGCTGCTGCCTGCAGAGGGAGCACATCTTCAGGAGGGTCTGGTTGCTGCCCAAACATGGTGATGACCAGAAACACCGCTGAGAGGAAGACTTGTGCTCAGATTTGTGCCCAGACTGCTTACCGCAACTGTGACGCAGAAGTTTCTATATTTGGAGGTAAAGGCAAGGCCACAAAGAACGGAATGATCGTGGGCGAGCTTTACAATTACAGCTGTAAGGAATCAGCCAACGGAGGAAGTGAGGTGTCCAGTTCTGACGAAACTGTCATGAACTACAGTTATCATTATTTCAGCTTCTGTTGCTGTCGAAAGTAGCATCCACAACAGTTTTGTTGCCAGGGCGATTAAACTCATCGTAGTAGGGAAGTAGTATTTCTGGTAATAATTGAAGCGCAAAATAAAAGCTGTAACTTGGGATATACAACCGTCTCTGCTGTATTTGTCCAGTTGTACTGCATTAACCCCCACCCACGTCCTCAAGGAAGAGCGGGATGAAATGGAAGGTAGAAACCTTAAAAGTAAGCTCTACGTGTTAAGTTAGGCTACTAAAAATTTCTTGGATTCTTAAAAAAAATGGAAAGTTATTTACCATAATTGTTAATCAAAATATCTTGGTTAGAGCTTATACAGACAAGATTCTTAAGACCCCTGCATTAACAAATAAACCTCTGTGACTCGCTCTCGGCCTCCTCGACAGACAAAAAGAGGAGGGGGTAGGAGTATTTCGATCTCTATCATCTCCAAAGCACTCGTGTAAGACTATGACAACACTACACCAGAAAGCCCTTGCGCAGGCGCGAAAACCATACCGGATAAGGCTTTTGTTAACACACAAGAACGGTGATTTTGTAGTGGTTTCTGTAACGAAGCGAAGCTACGCCGCGCCGATCTTGAAAGTGCTGGATCGTCAGAGAGGCTTTCATACTGGGCCAGGATATTTTTCGTGTTGACATGTCATTTCAGCCTAAAACAATTTGCAGGGGTAATGGTGTGTTCATATAAAGTTAGTGACTATTTCCTCATGTTGATCACGTGAAAAAAGTGGTAGCATCACATGATTGGTGGAATTACGTCGTCATCTCAAAAACTCCATGATTTTAATTAAGTGGTAGCCATGAAGCTAAAAAATTGCCAGACATATTTCAAAAGCAATCAAGTCATCAACGGTAAGATGACAGCAGTAAAAATGATCTAGATATGAAATGGTTGGGCCCCAAAACCCATTTATTATGTGAAATCCTCCAATTTAATTGTACAATAAGGAGGAAAAGCAACTTTCAACGTTGGTAGTTTTTCCTTAAAAGCTTGCTTATCTAAAAACAAGGGCTACTGTGAAAACTTACAAAAGTAGGTCTTAACAACAAGTGCAGTGATATATCAAAATAGCTAAAGTCACGAAGTACAATGAATATATATTGATCAGTAAATGCTTTTCAATTGAGGACGTTTGCGCGAAATCAGTCTTCATTCATTTCAATAACGTTTTTCGGTAGAGCTTTCGCTTGATGAATTACTTCTACCAGAAATAGTTAGCAAATTTGCGGGGATAAATTATTTCAAGGAGCAACTTCATTGACATTAGCTTTGAAAGAAGGTCTTCATTACAGACTGCGTGCGGTTACACTAAACCTTTTCTCTGGATATTCCCTTTACCAAAAACCAACTACCTAAAAAGGAGCTTCAGCTATAGAGGTGCAACTCTCTGGAACAGTCTGCCCTGCAATCTTAGGCAAGAGAAATCTCTAAATCGTTTTAAGCAATTGTTAAACTTTCATTTTAGTTAATTAAGTTAGATACACGGCATTCATGGAAAACAGGTATAGTTAGTGTAATTTTGAGTAGTATTTTTAAGAGACTCTTTAGATATGTATTTATTATTAAATATTGTTATCTACTAGTTTATCTTTCATAATTATGTAACAAAAAACCTGATGAATTTTTTACCGTGTCAAAATAAAGATTTGAGATTTGAGATTTGAGATTTGGGGGAATAGCTTGGGCTCACTCTGGATTTTGATCTCATTTCGTGCTTGTATTAAAACTGCAAAGTGGAGGAATATCATCACTTCACTACGTGGTAAACGTCCCTGTAAACATGAAAGACTGACATAAATCGTACATTTTAGGGTCATTCTTATTCTTTTGATAAAACTACTATTTCCAGCATTGTCGTGAAAAGTTATTAGAAGCGTCCACTTCAGTCACGTGATTTCTAAGTGTTGGCGTGTTTATATTCCAATGCCTCCTGATTGGCTGAGCAGCTTCGGACATATTAATCCCCAGGGGCTACCATTAAGGGTAAGCTAAGGAGTCATAAAGCAAGAATCCTGCGAGGGGACTTCTACACATCCTCCCTTGTAACTGAATTCGACACAATCAAGGTTTTTCATTAAACCTTCAAATGCGTCCAACGTTATTCCTCTTTGACGTAATTTTACGCCCATTTTCCGGCCTATATTTTACAGTAAAAGTTAAGCCCTTTCAGTGGACTGTATAAATATCACATTGGGTAGCCCGCCTAATTCTTTCATATTTTTGTCGAATTAGGAAACCGGCGGTAAGTACATCCATTTGAACTTGACTACTAGAGTGCAGGAAAGATAAGCGCGCGCAAGACACATAACGTCACAATGGACTTGATTATTTCTGATCAACAACGTTTTTTCATGCCTTACTTCAGTTAGTAAAGAAAAAGAGAACAACTAAAGACTTAATGACAGCATCCGAACACACAAAGACACCTAACCAGTTTGGTAAGAAGCATTTTACAAGTGAAAGTCACGGTAAGATGGATGCATTTAATTAGGAAGAGTAGACTCTCAATTGCATCTTAGTTGCTTTGAATTGGATTTGTTGAGAAATATCCGATAATGGGTGAATTTCTTAATTGATCGAAAATACATTATCTTTTGTACTCAATGTAGTGCCCAGAGCGCTGGAAATCGCTTTTTAGGGCATTGAAGTTTCCCCAGACCCCTCTAGAAGAAGGAAACTAGAAGTCTCTTTTTGATACAGTCGGTTTCTTTTTTTAAACCTGCTGGCTACTTCGTTTCGTTTTCCACCCACTAAAAAGCCTAAATTTTGATTCACAACGAAACACACCCTCACCTTAATAATTAACTTACAAGCCTTTGTTAAAAATGTACCAGTCAGCTACCGATATGGTACCGACACGTTATTGACTGGCAACCGGCAAGCTACCGATAACTTACCGACAAGTAAACGACAGAACAAAGCATTCTTCGTTTCATTTTCAGCCGATAGTCAGCCTGGCTATGGATTTAGAGTGCCAGTTCCCAGGATGCACATCAGCCAAGAAAGGGAGTGTTATGAGCAGCATCCGTATTCCAATGAAACCTCCATTTATTATATAAAAGGCAAACTAAGAGGCCATTGCGTGACATTAAAGAGATACAGGTGGGAGGAGAAGGCCGAAGTTCAACAAGAGCAATTCTCAAATGAAGTCTCTGTGCTAAGGTAAAATTCAGCCTGATTTATGCTCATCGCGGCGGAGATAACAGACCGCACAATTACTAATGTATTCCGAACTAGGCCCACGCTTATTTTGTGATCCTTTTATAATCACTACAAATAGTATTAGTATTTATAATGGCTTGGTATTGGCTTCTTTGGGTTTAATAGTACACGTGATACTCACTCGGAAAAGCCATAGCATGTACAACAGTCGTTGTCTATCTCCGCGCAAATTAGTATGTGTAATCAAATGGTGACGAGTGAAATTAGCGAATAATTTCACGCGCGTTTTGTCCAAAACCTAATAATTTCCCGAGCCTTCAGGCGATGGAAATTATTAGGATTTAGACGAAACGCAAGTGAAATTATTCCCTAATTTCACGAGTATACCATTTGATTACCTATTAATATCATGGGTGACGAATTACGTTGGATAAACATGTCAAAAATCCAGTAATGCTAGGATCGTATCGATCGAGAACTCCACTCTCTCAAATGTTTAGACCTTAAATTTGGCTTATAAAGTTCGGAATTTTTCAGACTTTTTCGGCAAAATACCTGTTAGAATCCTTCTTGATGTTCTCTTATGTGTTCAGGTTTTCTAAAGCGTCTTTTTGTGCCCTGACATCTTCATTCACGGCATTTTAAAACTTCGTCGCCATCTTGACACTGAGACGTACGGAAGGTTGCCATGGCAATTTTGTAATTTAACATGTGAAATTACAAATTAACGCTGAAATTTCGCGCCATAATTAAGGAGTAATTCGCCACCTATGATATTAGTAAGAATAACCGTTACGCGCGAGGCGCGAGACAGATTTAATATTTCTGGCCCCGGTTGTTGAAACGTTGGATAGCGCCATCCACTGGATAAATCACTATCCAGCGGATAAGTATTAGGGAAACTAATAGTGCTATCCACTGGATAGAGATTTACCCGGTGGATATTTCTGGCCCCGGTTGTTCAAACGTTAGATAGCGCCATCCACTGGATAAATCACTATCCAACGGATAAGTATTGGGGAAACTAATTGTGCTATCCACTGGATAGAGATTTACCCGGTGGATATTTCTGGCCCCGGTTGTTCAAACGTTGGATAGCGCCATCCACTGGATAAATCACTATCCAGCGGATAAGTATTGGGGAAACTAATTGTGCTATCCACTGGATAGAGATTTACCCGGTGGATATTTCTGGCCCCGGTTGTTCAAACGTTGGATAGCGCCATCCACTGGATAAATCACTATCCAGCGGATAAGTATTGGGGAAACTAATTGTGCTATCCACTGGATAGAGATTTACCCGGTGGATATCACTATGCAGCCTTTGAACAACCGAGGCCTGAACGCCCGCATAGCGCTCGGCTTAAGGCTCCCTCCTTCGATCATTCCTTTGTTGTCATCCAAAGCAACCGTTCTCTAAAGAACCCTCCTTTTCCGGAACATCAATCTCAACAGATTTGTGATAATGTCCGGAGGAATGGAATGACACATTTTCCTTTCTTTTTCAGCAACTTGCGGCATCCAAATATCCTCCTTCTTATGGCCGTATGCGATAGTACGGATCCTTTAAAGCGGGGACTTGTGCTAGAGCCCGTGGAACGTGGCTTCTTAAGAAAGCTCCTTCTTGAGGACAAGAATGTCTTTGATGAGGACACTGTTCTGCGTTTCGTCCGAGATGTGGCATGCGCAATGCAGTTTGTTCATCAGCGAGGTTATATTCACTGTTATCTGGGATCACCTAGTGTGGTATTGACCGAGAACTTTACGGCAAAGGTTCGTTTCTTAGTCTGCATATTTATTGCGGTTTAGCCTTTCCACGCTGCAAATAATTTCGGACTGCATTTGTGGCCCTTAGAGTTCAAGTCCTTGGACTCACCTACCCGAGCTACCCTGGGCCAGCTACTTTTCCTTAAATTTCCTTACAAAGCTTGGAGATTCGTTTACATGAGAAACAAAAAGTTGGCTCGGCTAGAAGGGTGACCCACCTAGCCGGGTCACCCTTTTCCGATGGTAGGGTCACTTTACCAGCCGGGCCAACTCGTCAACATATAAGCACTTTGGCTCACCCATCCGGGTCAACTCAATCTAAGGCGAGATAATAGGGAGCTTAAGCAACGACTACGACGACGACCACAACAAGAACAACAAAAAACGATAGGTTTAGATTGGCAAAACAATAACTCTCACGCTTTTTTTGTACCTTTCTTTGCCGTCGTTGCACGACTGTGACGTGAAACTGCCTAATTTCACGTTTGTAGAGGACGTGAACACAAGACAGACTTTCTTTCCTTGTTCTAAACTTTGATACAGTCCTTTAGAATTCAAATCGAGAAACATTCGCCAACATTTGACGAATTGAACAAGATGGAATAAGCACGATGAAGTTTGAAGGAGCGCGAATTCACTTTTTAAGTGACGTTTTTGTAGCTGCCATCGTCGTTGTTGCTTAATTAAGCTCCCTAACGGCTCGGGAAAGGGAACAACTTCTTTCTCGATAAATCGGCTGAGAGGGTGATCCTCTTTCCCGGAACAAGTTTTCTCTATATAAATGGGGCCTAAGCTTTACTTTCTTTTCTGGCCACGTATTAACTACATGCACGTATGAAGGCGATTCTTTCAGTCTTAAAACTGTTTCTCTAGAAGGTTCTTACTTTTGAATAACACGTTAAGAACCATAGCTGCAACTTGAATCCCGCCAGATTTGCAACTTTTAATTTGCACAGCAAGTAAATGGCGACTGCACCTGCAATCCCATCAGTCACTATGAAACGCTGTATGGCTGGATGGCGCCTGAACAACTCATTGGTAAACCCGCTGACCAGGCTGGTGATGTGTTCAGCTTCGGGGTTCTTGTCTGGGAATGTATCACAAAAAAGCATCCTCTCAAATATGTCAAAACTTTAAAACAACTAACAAAGAAAAAAGTTGACCCTCGCTTACAGAAGATCCCTGGAAACTGGAGCCAAACTTTCAGGGTCTTGATCGGCGACTGTCTGAAACCTGCCCCCCAAAGGCCAAATTTCCAGCAGGTAAGTTCAACTACAAGCAATGTAAAAGACCCAAACTAGGGGCAGTTTCACTCTAGGAGCCAGGAGCAGCTCTTTACTCGTTTCAATTGCTGCGAGCCCCCAGGAGAGCAGCAAACTAATCTTTGGGTTTCCTGTGGTTCCTTGGGCCGGGAAGTGTCCTGTCGTTATTTAGGTGTTACATTATGGATTTATGTTTAATAGGATGATTTTTAGTAAGTATGTCCAGCGGTGTTTTTAAAACTCAATTTTAAATCGAAACACTCTTCTTTCGTCATTCTAATTCAACTAACTTTCTACACGGTGGCGCGCACAAACAGTGTTAAATTATTTTCGTATGACTGTAACTCACTGGCCAATAAAAACAAAAATCAGAAAGAATTTGTAATTGTAGCACTCCCTTGTAGTCCTGATACCCACAACTATTAATTGAACCAATAAAAGGGTCTGCATTTAGCAAAATATGTTCGTCAGTTTATCGCTTCTCAGATGATGTTTTACTACCCAGCATCTGCTCGCAGCAGAAAACTTCTAATTTGTAACATCTTGTTAGATATTGGGTTTAATTACGTAAAACATAACGATAATCTGCATAAGTCTAAAATCTCGTCAATCTCTTCTCACAAGGATCTGGTTCAAACCACTCTCCTCGTATCGACTTGCGGCGCTAAGTCCAAAGGAGAGGAGACCTTCTCTTTTATAAGAAAGCAAAACAAATCTTGTTACTTTCTTTCTTTTGTTCTAGATTTATGGATGGTTATCTGCCATAATGACGTCACAGTACGTATGTTTACGTCCCAAAAGTTTCATCGTTGAAGAAGGCAGCAACTTATTTTCATCCAGAACTGTAAAATCAGTGCGCACAACTCAACAGTAAAATGACAACGGAAACCAGCTTGTTATGACATCGATCTAAGTATTTTGAGGTCAATAAACCCAACGCTTCAGTCTTTTTCTATTCATTTTTCTTTGATAGTTGGGACATTATTGCAATTTAACGTGAATCGCTTCATTTCAAAGAAAAGATAAAATATGACTTGTCTTGAATTTTTTTTTCAACGACCTTTATTTATATTTACGTATTTACCTAGTAGAAAAACCTGAAAGTTTTCGTCTTTAATAATGACGTTTGAAATGTTATGAGTAGTGGAACGAACCTTGAAGATTTATTCAGTCAGGAGCCTTAGTACATGTACATGTGTTGCAGGATGTTAGCTTAATATGTCTTACTGTATACAACGTTTTCCTGGCAAAAATACTCATTCACTTGTGTCAAAAACTCCGTGACTTCTCCTTTAACTACAGATTTTTTTACGCTCGGAGACATAATGGCACCTTGAATCAAAATATAATTGTTTTTGTTTGCATTCTCTTGAAACTTAACAGCAGATAAAATAGAATACTTTTTCTTGTTTACTTTCCCCATCTTACACTTGTATTTACATGACGTTTTTACTCTAGGACTAGTCATGTGACGGTTAACGTGGTCGGTGGTTTATTGCGTACTGTAGCAATCAGAGCACCAGGTCTCCTCTTCTTATGTGACCCCCCGCTGGCTGTAAGGTGCATTCGTCGCTCAGTTTGCATCTTCGCATTATAGTAAGGCACGGAGTCGGGATGCTCCATTAAAAGCTCGAGTTGAAGCCGATCGAATTTTTCTTGCTCATCTTCGGGAATTCGACCGTCTCGGCCAGACTTCGACTCATCGCCGGCTCCAAGGAACGACTCAGAATACCAGTTATCGAACTCAGTGACCAGTCGATGCCTGCACTGATTCACCAGCTTTTCACAGTACGTCACCTCAGACTTTGTGTTCAGCAGGTCTTCGTAATCGCGTCTGTAGCGCGACTTGAGATCCTTGATTTTCCGAACGAGTTCGTATTCATCTTCGTCGATCACGACTTGTCCTTCATCAGTTCGGAATTCTCCTTCTTCGAGTCGTTCTTGTCTCCGCGTCGCAAGTAAGACTCCATTGTCATTAATTTCTTTCATCAAATTATTGACGGACTCAGATAATTCTTTCGCTTTCCTCTTCTTTTCACGCAGAATTTCTGAAAAGAGAGAGAGAGATTTAAGAGGGTTTAAACAACTACAAACGCCCACCAATCGAACTGGTTCGAAAGGTAAGAGGAACACTTAAAAAAGTGACCCTTTCAAACCAACGCACGACCTGGCCAGGGACTTACGCATGCGCAAAAGTAGAAACATGAAAACTGTCTGACGGAGTCAACACTGGTCTTCTTAATTCGCATAGAGTTTGTGTAATCGTAGGGGAGCAAGAGCAAGGGTAGGGCAATGGTCGGATCATTGCTTAAAGGCATTCTTCTCCGGGTGCTCCATTTACCTCACTTTTCTTCAAAACCAACCAGTTGAAATTTCAGTTCGACCTGGAATAAAGTTTAGAGTCCTCTAAAGTTTCTAAGTGTTTCACAGCTGAAGGTGATGTTATACGAGACGATTGCCAACGACGATTTATAGCGCAGCACAGTTTTGTAACATTGTTGCGACATTATTGAGTTTACGCAAAAGGACGGCAGGAAGAAGAGGACGGCAAAACGCTTGTGCGTGACGAACGTGACAAGGCTATAACTTGCGTGTCTTGTAGTGATCTTCACTGACATCAATGTTTTCTGGTCTTTTACAAAAAGATCTGTTTAAAAGAAAGGGAAGTTTGGTGAAAAGTTATTTCAAAAAAAATTATCGTCACTCTTGTCACACAAGGTTTGCCGTCTTCTTTCCTCTCCCGTCCTGTTGCGTAAGTTCACTATTGTTTCGAATGGTTACAACATCGCAGAGTTGTGTTCACTTAAAAAATTAAAAAAAATAAAATGCACATATATATTACATGGTCAGGCGGAGATAAGAAATTTCTCTTCACGAGTTAGCGAAGGGAACGAGAGAAACACGAGAAGAGAAATTTCGAATCTCCAGGTGACCACGTAATGTTGTACAGTGGAAGCTCTGATAACGGACACTCTCGTAAGTGGACAGCTCTAATAACGGCCGCCTTCATAAAACCCCGTTTTTCTAAAATCCCATACAACTCTATTTTTACATTTCCATATGCGGCCAAGGGTGTCCGCTCACCAGAGCTCGGACTGTTTTTATTATATTAAAGGGACCGGTTCACGGTTCAGCGCATGCTCATTTATCAAAATGCTGTTTTTCTGCTGGGACAAGCTGTATCGTCAATGGAAGCAATATGATCATTTCACATTGATTTCAAAGAACTAATCTGCACACTCCCCTGGCAGTCACTTGCACTTGATCAACTTAAATATTTGCAAATACAATGACACCTCTATTAAACGGACCCCCAATTAAGAGGACACTAAGCCGGGTCCCGAAACCAACGTCTGATATTTCCCTTTATAACGAACCCCTATTCAGCGGACACCTCTATTAAGCGCACGCGGACACTAAAATAAGTTGTATTTGGCTAATTTATATTGCTAAAAACCTCTATTAAGCAGACACCGGACTGAATTGACAATAGTAGTATTGGATTACGTCCTTGAAATACGTACTGAAGTCAGTTAATGTTTTTGCATTTACAAACAAATTAAAGTTGGTAATGATAGGTAATGAAATTGAACTCTGGATAGCTTCTTTAAACAACATGTAACTTTATCACAGTACAGAGTAAC
This sequence comes from Porites divaricata, assembly GCA_038088405.1. Lineage (NCBI taxonomy): Eukaryota > Metazoa > Cnidaria > Anthozoa > Scleractinia > Poritidae > Porites > Porites divaricata. Next base: position 6,206,167 of record JBBMOI010000005.1, read on the forward strand.
CGTTGAATGTTGATCGTTAACAAACATTGCGCAATTTTTTACACCTCTGTTAAGCGGACACCCTCTATTAAGCGGACACTTGGGAAGGTCCCCGAGGTGCCCGCTTAATAGAGGTTTCACTGTAGCTGTAAATTAATCAACCATGGAATAAAACCTTCGGGTCAACAATAAATTCAACGTTGGTAGTGTTGGCATGATCCACTAATTTTTTCGGCGATTTTAATTCTCCTTCATCCTACTTCAGGTTGTCTGAATGCAATTCTACTTTGAAATACACTCTGAGATCGCTGAGGTACATGTGAGTGGGATTATTAACTGATAGAATTGAAAAGAAATTGGAAAGAAGTAATTTAATTAATGAGCATGCGTGCGCTTAACCGTGAATCTGTCCCTTTAACACCAATGAAATACCAAACGATTTCACTTTAACAATTTTTTGCTGTGAGAGGCGCGATTTAGCGTATTACCATAGCAACGGTAACTTTTCACGTCCGAGGATAACATCATATTTTCACGGGTCAAGATGTTTTCGCTCAAATTGATGTTTTATAACTATCATTCTTCTAAGTCTCTGAATGGCTTAAGCCGCCTGTATATTGACTGTATATTGCGAACACTTTACCTTTATTCTGGTTAAGGATACGGTTAATCTCGCTCCCTCTTTCTTGTTTAAATTCCTCAAAGGCTTGACTCTTGGGAGGAGGCGTGAGTAGGTGACTGAACCGAGGGTGACTGAAGCCGATCCTGTCCCTCACCACTTTCTTGTCCATCACTCTGTCCCGCACCACCTGTGACAGTAGATTTTTTGCGCTATCCCTTTCTTTTCCTTTGTTGCGGCTTTTCACCTTTCTGGTACTCACTAGGGTAGAGACATTAGGTTTGACCCCTGGTGGAGCGACCCCAACGCCGAATCCTTGCCCGTCCACTTCCCCAACAAAACCACTGTCATCACCCGGGACATTTCCTGGCTTACCCACTGTAGCTACAAAAGAGAAAGACTGTGATTAGATGAAAGAAAGGAATTCGTTTTACTTTGCAAACATAGACTATTTTATGTGGATCTGGACTGGATTAAGTCTCTTGTCAAAGTCATTAATGTGACACACAAGACTTGTCGCCATCCGTCTAAAGGGGGCTTTGTCACGTCTCTCCAGCGTCATTACTTGCAATGAACTTATCTTAATCCAAGAAATTACTTTCAAGTGACTAATTCACAGCTTCATGTTAAGCAAGCATTAGATCAAACGTTAAAAACAACAAAACTATAATTGAAATCCGTTTTATCTTCTTTTTCGATTCTTTTGTATTCACTCTTTCAATTATGCCTTGTTTTAATGTTTTGGGCGGTTTCAACTGTTCGAGTTTTTATAAATTTCGTGACACAGCTGTTAGGTCTTTTCATAGACCGTAATGACACTTTTTCCTACCCTTTCATATACTCAAAGTGAAATCCCTAAACCTTTTTATATACCTGAAGCTAGACTTTCTCAAAGTCCTTCGCTTCTCATTTCCGGCTCAAAACGTTAATAGAAGGTACTAATAACACAACAAATACAAAAGTAGGCACAGATGGATAAACATGGAGAAGATTAAAACGGATTGAAATTCAGGGGCACCCAACGACGGTTTCCTTCAAAATACATTGAAAACACTTTTTAGGCTATCCAGAGTACTTTTAGATCTCTAGAAACGCATTCTAAGTGGAACTACAAAATTTTTATCTGTTCGGTCTTCTTTGGGGAACTTAAGTCTTTTCGAAATTACAAGGGCTTCAGTATTATTTTCCGAAAAATTTGGGTGTGATTTGACGTTTTACGAAAGTGAGATTCCTCTCTCCATCACATTTCAGAATCCGAAAATTTTAGGTTTCCTTTTTCTAAGAAAAATTGTGTAAACTGGGTAGTAAAATATGAAAAATTAAACTTCAGAAAATCGTAGGGAATTTATTAGTTAAGTCTCGAAAATTGTACATGAATGGGACGTCCATCTGGAAATTTTTAGCCGTCCTCAAGCAAAAGAAAATTCTAGGCTAAATTTGCTTCTCCGAACAGATATTTCACAGAAAACAGTCGTTGGGTGCCCCTGGAAATTGTGGGTTTCTGAAAACTTATTAGCCTGACAATTTTTCAAAGTTATGTTTTTTGTTTGTAAATTTTGTTATAATGCTAGGGAGATATATTTGTAGGACAACAAGCTGTGATTTGGTCGTTTACAAGTAATTTCTTCGTTAAAATTAAGTTTCATAACGCATACGAGTTTTTATTTTTATCACCCGCGCTCGGCGGACTTTTAAGAGAAAATAGAGAGTCTGTGAAAAGACTATCCGTGACACCACACCTTTAAAAAGCTTCACCAGTTGAGTAAAGTAATATAAAGGGACGAATCCATCCAGATTCGTTTTTGAAACTCAAAGTTGCACTAAAATAAGGAAATCTGTTGCTTACCCGAAGCAGCACCTATCTCTTTCCATATCCCCTTCCCCGGGAGAACAAGATCAGTTAAATGCCCTACCCCAGGGACAACAAAGACAATCAAATCCCCACCCCCTTCCCTGCCCCCCTCCCCCCCGCCGGCTTAACATTGATAGGTGCATTATTGTTAGTTGTCTTTTGCAATTTTCATCGCTTTGCCGTTTGTTTACAGTCGTTCATAAACATCGCTTGCAGGAGTACTCAACGTACCGCACGTATTACACATCGCCGTGACGGTCATAAAACTATCAATAAAAAATAAACAATAAATTCTTTATTATGTTGAAGCGTAACTCTGTTAAAATTTCTTTGCAAACTTGGTAGGTGACTTTGGAATTTTTTTTGAACGGTTTCGCTAAAAGCCCACGCGTGCTTCGATGGTCCTGAATATTGAATGAATGGAATTAGTCTTGAAAAATTGTGAAACTGACTGCTAATTGTCTGAGGTCAGGCGGTCTGTGTGATAAAAACAGCGCCTCATAGTACTCTTTCACCTCAGATGTGATGTATAAAAAGTATAAAAGGTTGATTTGCACGCACCCAGTTTGTTGGCAAGATTTTCCAAACTTAAACTTGTCGAACGTAAAAATTCGGCCTGATTTGTTTTCCAAGAATTTGTTTTCCACGCCTAATCTACCGTGATCAAGAGCCATTGTTGCTCTTAAATGTGACCCAAGATGATTGCTAGTGCTATTTTTTGGGTGTACATATTAGGCTATCAACTCGATGCAAGATTTGTTTCACTCTAAAATCACTCTAAAGTCACACGAATGTGCCCTTAATTCAACTGATTTGTGGATTACAAGTTTATTGTTTGTTTTAAATAATAAATTTATTAATCGAGCTTCGCTTTTAACCCTGGCTAAATCTATATATTAAATCGATATAAACTTAGAGTGGCTTTAAGCCGTATTTTCAAAATTCCAAGAGTTTCGGTTAAACGTGACCAAACTAGCTTCATCAATTGTATTAGTTAGTCATCATGATAAGGGCCAATTTTTTGTAACAAGAAATCAGAGAAACATTTAATTTTAGCATTAAAGTGATCAGACTAAATGCTGAGTATTTGACCTGTTTGTTTAAGAAACTGCTCACGAATAATTATCAACTGCTTGAACGAAGCAAATAATAAATTAGAATAGAGTAACGTGCGTTTACTTAATGTTTCCTTTGTTTAATATGATCGTGACCTTCGCTGTCACATAAACACGATTATCGAACAAGTTTCTTTTCTTTGTTTCAAACGTAAAGAATGACGTTGCAAGTACGGATAACAGAGAGTAGTTTCTTACAACGCAACATTTCAAACGTAACTTTCAGATAAACGAAGATGAAGGTCGCATCGTTCAAGATTGTTTTCATTACCCTGGCTCTTAATGCCTTCCCATCTAAGCAAGTCGCTTTGGGCAGCAAAGCCTCGTCGACTTCAGCAGCTCAGAGTGTTTTGTCTCGCTGCCCCCAAAGCAAGTGCTTGGTAAGATCCTAACTTTTTCCGCTAAAGTTGGCTGGCTTGAGCCTTGATGATAAAATCAATTCTTAGTGTATTTAATTACTGAGATATTGCTTTCTCTTTCTAATAAAATTAGACGGATGCAGTTGCTTGTCTTGCCGGAGCAAAGTACAGCAACGCCAATAACTCAGGTGTGAAGAGGGATTACGCTGTTATTTACTATTTTGAACGCAAAAGAAGTCTCTTCTAGCTTCTTATATTTCAAAAGCAAAACCGGCAATTTTTCAACATACGAATAAATTGAAACTTTTTTTTGTTTGAAATAAACCAGTGTTAAATCTCGTTTTTTTGGCCTAATTACAAACTTGTCTTATGACTCTAAATTCGCGGTAATTTACTAAAGAAACGGCTTCTTATTGAAGGAGAGATGTCGCGGACTACTACTTCATTAATTCAAAATCTTATTGGCAATTGATCACTGATTATATTATTTTTCTAATTATTTTTCTAATCGGTATCTGTTTATTTGACTTTAGATCAGGCAAAAAAAGTGGAAAAACTAGAGAAAGAGGTGAGTTTCTATTTCTAAACGACGTTTAATTCTAGAAATTAAAAACGTGCAAAAAAAGGAAGGTCTTTCTTCGTGTCATTCAACATTCTAAAAGATTCTTTGCCGATGTCATTTCTTTCTTATCCAAAGTTCACCAAGATAGGTGTTTTTCTTGGTTAGGCTTAAAGAGAGTAAATTTATCTTTTTTACTAGCGTTTGTTTCAGTCCAAATATATTTGACGCATGAGAACAATAAGCATCAGCCAGCATTCATCCCAATATTGGGGCTTTAAATGAGACTGTCTTTAAAAGTAATTTAGATTATTGATCTAGTAGTCGTATTTAACAGCTGAAGGTTCAAAAGAGTTTCAAGTACGCATTATTAATTCTCTACTTCTTCTTTTTATTTTATTTTCATTTATTTATTTATTATTTTTTGAACTCTCCTCAAGGTCGCCAACTTAAAAGCACAACTGGGAAAGGCAGGCAAACCTTCTGGCTTCGCCATGCTTGACAGCAATGGCCGTCTGCCCCACAACCTTCTAGACGCAGGTTACGATAAGTACTCTGCCTACGACTTGGCGTGGCAGTCTCTCCACATGGCGGCTGCTGCTGCTTGCAGAGGTAGCACTGCTTCAGGAGGAACTGGTTGCTGCCCGAACCAAGTGATGACAAGAAACGCCGCTGACAAGAAGACTTGTGCTCAGATTTGTGCCCAGACTGCTTACCGCAACTGTGACGCAGAGGTTTCAATCTATGGCAAGAAAGGCAAGGCCACAAAAAATGGAATGATCGTGGGGACATTTTACAACTATAGCTGTAGCCATAACACCTGGGGAGGAAGTGAGGCGTCTAGTTCTGAGGAAACTGTCATGAACTACCCTCGCGGCGCTTACTTCGGCTTCTGTTGCTGTCGAAAGTAGCATCCAGAACAGTTTTGTTACCAGGGCGAATAAAATAATTGTAGTAGGGAAGTAGATAATAACTATGTATCGCCATTTATTTCTGGTAATGATTGAAGTGCAAAATAAAAGCTGTAACTTGGGATATAGAATTGTCTCTGCTGTATTTGTATTACTGCAATAACAACCCCCCCCCCCCCCCACCCCACCCCCGTTCTAAAGGGAGAGAGGGATGAATTGAAAGGTAGAAACCTTAAAAGTGAGCTCTACGTGTTCAGTCAGGCTACTCAAAATTTCTTGGATTATTACAAAAATGGAAAGTTATTAACCAAGTTTGTTAATCAAAATGGCTCGAGGTTATACAGACAAGATTCTTAAGTCCCTGTGCATTCAGAAATATACCTCTGTGATTCGCTCTAGGCCTCCTCAACAGTCAAAAAGAGGAGGGGGAAGCAGTACTTCAAGCCTCTCTTAGTTCACTCTCTATCATTTCCAAAGCACTCGTCTAACGCTATGACTACAATATACAGGAAAGCTCTTGCGCCGGTGCGAAAACCATACCCGATAGGGCTTTTGTTAACACACAAGACCGGGGATTTTGGCGCGATTTCTGTAACGAATCGAAGCTTCGCCGCGCCGAACTTGACTCGGTTGCTGAAAGTGGATCGTCACATAGGTTTTCATTCTAGGCCTGAATATTTTTTTATGTTTACGTGTCACTTTTAGCCTAAAGCAATTTGCAGGGGTAATGGTGTGTTCATGTTGTTCACGTGAAAAAAGTGGTGGCATCACATGGTTGGTTGAATTACGTCGTCATCTCAAAAGTTCCATGATTTTAAGTGGTAACCATGAAACTAGAACCCCTGATTGCCAGACATCTTTGAAAAGCTATCAAGTTATTAACAGTAAGATAACACTTTTAAAAAATGATCTAGATATGTAATGGTTGGGCCCCCAAAACTAGTGATAAGGTGAAGTTTTCCATTTTAAATGTACTTTCAACGTGAGTAGTTCTTCTTTTAAAAGCTTGCTTATCCAAAAACAACGGGGATACTTTGATAACTTGCAAAAGTAGTTCTTAGCAACAAGGGCAGTAATAAGGCGTTCCAAACTAAATCGTCCTTTTCCAATTTAGCAAAATTCCGCTAAAAATGGCGATATTTTCCATTTTTGAGCTCGTTCTTTCTTAAAATGCAAGTTATTGCCTATATTCTGTCGGAATAAATTAACCTTAAAATCAGACTCGATCTCCTTGGTCAATTTAAGGCGGACTTTAAATGGATTCCGCAGCATATATTACACTTTCACCTTTTTTCTCAAAAAATATTAGTGTCCGATTTTCCGACCCAAAATTCTTACTTTGTTTTTCTAATGAAGACTATTTCTTTCATTCTACCTTATTTTGATTAATATTGTGGCCTACGAGGGATATTTTTTTAGTCCGATTTTCGGACACAAATTATTGTTTCGGTCCACCATTTATGTGTTGTGGCCCGACGATGGATTTTTTTTTTTGAGTCCGATTTTCGGACCCCAAATTTTTCCCTTCAGTCCACCATTTATGGGTTGTGGCCTGACGATCGATATTTTTTTGAGTCCGATTTTCGGGCCCAAAATTTTTCTTCCAGTCCATCACTTATGGGTTGTGGTAATGGATATTTTTTAATCCGATTTCTGGACCTCAATTTTTTCTTTTAGTCTACCACTTCCTTGATTGTGCTGTCGGTGCATATCTTTGGTGGGTCCGATTTGTTTACCTACAATTCTTACTTTTTTCTCCGATAGCATAACTTTCAGTCTACTTATTTGAATTTTGGAAGACAATGCATATTTTTAGTCCTATTTTAGGGGCCAAAACCACAATTTCGATTGCTGTTGACGTGAAATGATCATTTGCCATCTGATAGCGCTGGTTGAAATCCGTTTCTCGCCTCCAAAACATTATGTTTGACTTGACTTAAACTTAATGGCATTAAATTCTCCCAAGCCGTCGAGTAAGTGTTTTGGACGACATAGAATTGCAATTGATACTGACAATGTAGTCGGTGCATAAGATGATAAACTTAAAGCTTGGTCATGAGCCCAGTGGGTTGGTTAATTACTAACTGTCAAATTTCAACATAACCAGAAAGCAGTGCAGAGAGTCGTTTAAGCCCTTAAATTTATTTATAATGCATTTATTTCTTTATTCTGCATGCAAATGCCTCATTGCTGAATCTTTTAACTTAAACATGAAGAAGAACGTGAATAAAGATGATCTAACTCAAGCGTTCCGCAAAGAGTTTCAACTGACACAAAGACAAAGAGTTGAATGTCCTCGCTTTCACACTAGGGAGATTAAGCAACTACGACGACCACGTCGACGACAACTTGAAAAAACAATAGGTTTAATGATCAAAACAACTGCTCTGCACGTGCATCACGCTTTTTAGTACATTTCTTTGACGTCCACTGCACGACTACGACGTGAAACCTCCTAATTTGACGTTTTATGGAGGACGTGGACATACAACAACGAATTTTCCTTTCTCTTTTTGAACCTGAATAAATTCCTTAAGACTTCAACTCCAGGAAACGTCGCCTGTACTTGACATATTGAGCGGGTCCAAATAGACGCGAATAAGTTTGAAAGAAGGCAAATTCATTTTTTTACCGACGTTTTCACTGCCGTCGTCGTCGTCGTTGCTTAAGGTCCCTACTACTTGCAAATGACGCGCTCCTTAATTCCCGCTGTTTTTTCGGCTGCGGAAAACGTTATGCGTTCAAAGTTCTCTCTATCATTGACACTGATTCTAACACAATTTTTGCCATTTTTCACTGTAGCTTTTAATGTTGTTGTTGTTTTAATGGCTAAATCAAGATCCCCTTTGCACAAAAATGTCTAATAAGCCACTCGAAAGCTTCAGTAGCCTTATCTCTGGGAACGGTGCTACGGCGCTCGCAGATGACCAGAAAATGGATTAGCCCTCTTGACAATCTAGATTGCCCAATGGCCAATTGCAAGGGCAGAAACGCGGCTAGCGAGACTCAAGTTATCTACGGAAGAAAAAAAAGAGGGTCCTCAATGAACATTTATCCAACGTTTTTACTTGCACATGCACCAGGGCCTGTATGTATACACCGTAAATCCTGTATTTAACCCCCCGGTGGGCTTATTTATTTCAAGCCCATTTGAGGGTGTTGGGGGGGGGGGCGCTTAATAGAGACAGGGGGCTTATTTAATTTAGAAACGACGATTGTATCAGTTCTCCATAAAGAACTAGAATACAAAGTGGAAGAGCTCAAGTACAAAAAAGTTTTAGGTCACGCAGCCAAGGATCAGAATCAAATCCGATCCTCCAGTTGGTAAATAAACAATCCCGGAATAGTCCACTGGGCGTAGCTTTACAGTCGTGAATGATTAATACAGTCTATCATTTATTAGTGAAGGATAAACAGGGGAGGGAAAGGGGGCAGGGTTAATAGAGAGGGAGGGCTTATCAACTTTCTTCCCCTGAAAAGGGGGGGAGGGGTATTAGAGGGAGGGGGCTTATTTTCAGAGGGGGAGGTGGCTAAATAGAGAATTTACGATATTAAGCTATTATTGTCTAATTTTAAACCGAGAGGGGCTGGATCGAGTCCTTTTATTATGGGAGAAACAACACCAGATCCGCATAGTCAGAAAGGGCATATTGAGGTTAGGAACATCCTACTAATATACAACAATCCCCCGATGCGGAGGTGAATAGTGGTAGCTATAATTATATATAGCGAGACGCGAAGCGTCGAGGTATATATTATATCTAGCGTTATGAACCAACCCTGAGGGGAATAGTTGTTTTAGCATTTACCAAATCAGTTGGATAAAAATGAAGAAAAAGTAACTTTTTGTAAATAAAAGACATCACTTAGTTAATCATTTTTTATGATTTTGTTGCAAATTCGGCAAGAAAATAATTTTCTACCTACTGGTAAACACCTACAAGCCAAAGTTCGTCTCTTTCTTGGTATTTGTTTGTACGAGTGCTTCATTTATCGCTCAAATAAATGTCATCTTGGCTCCGGTCGCAAAACAGTGCATAGCCAAGGGTATTTCGAGTTACGGCCGAGCCAATCAAAACGCGCGAAAATTGCTATTCACTTATTTGGTAAATACTAGTAACAAATATGATAATACAAGTAATAGGTAGTTAAATTCATTTCGTATAGTGCTATATTTCGCTTCATTTATATTATTTAAGAGCTACACTGTAAATCTGAGGATAAATAAAGGTGAGGTATGATGTACGTATGTATTCTCAAGTTTGGTGTTTATCGGGGCTATATTGAACGAGAAACTCCAGAATTTAGCATAGAAATATACAGACGTTCGGACAGTGTGTCCCGGTAACCCATGTATCTCAAGTTTTTAAATAGGTGTATCTTGTTCAATATTGGCCTGATTGACACCAAACTTCAGGTTTTTCGCGCTCTAATTTAAACTTTGTTTTAAGATGGCGCCTTTAAAATTACTTTGGTGGAGTACATGTGCGTGTACTATTACATCATATTTATAACCGAAGTTTACAGTTAAAGAAAGAAAGAACACAACACTAACTGACGCTTTTTAGTGATATAGGCAGAATACTTAGTTCTCCTCCAGTAAACGCTAGCTAACGCTGGTAGAAAGCAAAAACTATTATGTTTGTGGATTTTATTTTACGCGAGAGGTGGTTTTTGGCGCTTGCCAAAGTAAATTACCGAACTCAGTAAATAACCGACCTACATTACCGACCTAAATTGATTGAATTATTCGACTCTAGCAGGGCAGAAGCGCAACGTTTGAAACCAAGTCGTGCTACTGCCGTGTAGCACGGCAAGCTTTGCCGTGCTACGCTACACGGCAGTAGCTCGACTTGGTTTCAAACGTCGCGTTACTTTGCCTTGTCGAACTCAATTCATGAATTATAAATACATTAGAATACATTTTAAAAGTTCACTAAACCGCCTTTTAGTTTTAAGTTTTGTTTTCCTCAACAGCTATTTTATTCGACTGAATTAAATTCAACGTCTAAAACCAAGTCGTGCTACAGTCGTGCTGAAGTCGAGCCAGCTTGGCAATAGCACGACGTTGGAAACAGGCCTAAATGTAAGAAATTGCACCCGAGTCTAAATGAAAATTAACAATAAATGGAAAAACATACCTCCACTGCTTGAATTTGGTTGTAAATGTTAACGTTTTCAAAGACTGAAACGTTTCTCCTCGCCGAATATGTCAAATATATCTTTCCGTAATATGCAATTCGAACCGTTGTCCTGAAAAGTGTAGGCCTCGTCGCGTTGAATCTTGACCTTCGGTTTGCCGCGACATTTCATAACTCTTGTATTCAGTGCTTTAGACGGTGACTTGTTCGGTTGCTTTTTTTCCTCTCTTCACTTGCCGTGTTAGTTTTAAGATGCTCTGCAGCCTACAATGCTCTGTAGTCTATAAGACTCTGCAGTTACTCCACGAAGAGTGAAAACTTATTTAGTAAATTAATGTGTGTGCGCGATGATGACACTCGCACTGAGCATAGGTCACGAACAACTACCTGACGGGTCGTGTCTTGATTTTGTCATTAGTCAGGTGTGGTTATACAAGGATCAAGCTGTGCGTTTTTTCCGATCGTTACATTGTCGAACGTCTCCCACTTTCTTAGCATTTAACTCACTTCACATCATATAATTAACAATAATTTCTATGTTTCTTTCGATGTCGTGACCAAATTTTATGCCGCAGGCAAAATCATCACCTCATGTAGACATCTGTCGATTCGATGACACGACAGAGGTCACGAGACCATGTCAAATTCAAAATCGTAAGTTCAGTTAGACCTCGCCGGACTGCATGGTTTAGTCCGCGCTGTCTCCAGGTCACGATTCGTTTGAATTCTTCCAGAATGCCTTCGTCCAAGTAATGACTTTCATTTCTGCGTTACACTACGTCTTCCATCCTGTGTATTTACAAGTCAGAGTGTGCTGTTTGCATTTTTTGCTAAACATGTGCTAAACATGTTTATGATTCTTTTCGTGAACTATGCTTTGATTTCACTTGTGATAACAGAGATTAATAGAGACTTTGCGTGCGTTCGGCTCTCAGTTGAAGAATCCACCAATCACGTTAAGTGAAGTACCTTATAAAATTCAGCAAAAATTATCGAGTTGGGCAATTACTAGCTAAGCCTCAAGAAAAATGGAAGGTTTTCGAGTGATGAGTCCAGTGAAACGGGTCTATCCAAAGTCCAGCATCGAAGAAACTCCTTCATGAAACGAAGAGGTCGGTTGTTTTGCTCGGCCTCTCAGATGACAGCCTTGACGTCTCATTCTCATCTCCGTCAAACACAGGAAAAACAACGCCATGCAGAGTTCCAACCCGAACAACGACCTCTAAATGTAACCTTACTCAAAGATTCTGACGAGGAGGAGATGGAGGAAACAGTCGGCCACGCCGTGTGAATGATTCAGACTGTTCGACCGATGAACTGGACCAATAAGAGATCATAAGAACAAAGTGATCGGACGGTAAGCTGTAATTACCTTTACTGATATATAAATTTCATACAATCGCAGGGAGCCAAACCTTGCTGTAATTCTTATAAAGATTTAAGACTCGTATAAGTAACAGCGCAATAACGCCGAGATGAAAAAGCACTGAATATCATCATAATCCAGTGCACGAGAAAAATGTTCTGTTCCCTGGCAGCCATTTTTCAATGCATTTCTTTTTGTTTTAAACGTTTTTAATCTATAGTTTTTAGTCTTTACGTTTTCACTGAAAAGAAATGTTTTCAAGTCTGAAATATCATATTATAAGCCTAACTCACGCCTTCCACGAACGTACTTTTGAGCCTTTTTTCAAAGCGAAGCTATTAGGAGTATTTCCTTCAGAGACCGACCCGATGGCGTGATATTGCGTGACAAAGGCAAATTTTTTTTCTCTTTAGTTGAAGTGTCTTTTTCCTGTTAAATTCTGTAGTCATACTCTCTGTCTAAAGTGCTTTTGAATTCTATTACTTGTTCTGAGAATCTGGTCGCCTTTGATAAAGCCTTTATTAACCCCAAATAGAACTCCAAATGGGTGGCAAGATGAGAAGTGCCAGTTTATTGAAATGTTTCAGTGGGCTTAAAATGTGTTCCTATGTCAGGAATTGACATGCTTTTAAACTATTCCTCTTTGTACACAATTGTATCCAGGAATGAAATTTGGTCTTCAGAGATTTCCTCTCTAAATTTATTTAAATTTACATTTATTACACTATTATCGCGGTGATTGTGAAGTGTGTTATTTGCTCTCTTCCGGTGCCCGTCATCTATACACCTTTTCGCCTTATAGCTTTTTTTGTTTAACAGTTCTGTTTCTACTTTCGCCAAGATGATATTTGCGAAAGCAACAGCGACTTTTGTTCCCATCGCTGTCCCATGTATTTGAAAATTTTTTTTTCTATTAAATTAGAATGAATTTTATTCTATGATAGGTCTGAGCGCGCGTTTAATAAGTGACTGTGTTGGAATTGGAGTTCTATCTCTGTATGCTTTGCAAATAGTATTGTTTCCTTCGGGTGGTAGTAAAACTCGGGGTATATAGACGTGTCACGTCCATTGAGTCTCAAGATAAGAAACCTTTCTGTATTGGTTTTAACAGCCTGTCAAGGAGAGATAAGAGTCTTTCTGTCGGTCCGTCACAATCCTAAACAGTGAAAACCCGCATATAAAAACTTAGATTTTAAGAACCTGTTAGGGTAATATTGTCCATCTAGAATCCTTTTACATAAGGACCTGTTTTAGCCTAAGATTTTGAAACAGGTTCTTATTTTGAGAAATTCAGTACCATGTTTGGCCCAGCAGCAACACAGTACCATGTTTTAATGTTGTATTTGTTCTGTTTAACTCACAAAGCTTTGTATAAACTTCATAAATAGCTTTAACCTGCTTCGATTTTTTTACCAAAAATGGGCCCAAAATAGGTTAAACCTATCTACCATTGACAAAAGACCTTACTTATTTTTAAAAATAAGAACCTGTTTAAGAACCTGAGCAGCCTAATTTTCCAGTTAGCACCATATTTATAAAAACCTTCTTAGCCTAGCTTGGAAAAACTTACCTTCTTATATGTGGGTTTTTGCTGTATTGGCCTTCCGACTGAATCAGGCTTGTGATGTTTTTTTTTTAGGGTGAAGAAAATTGGAATTCTAGGCGGGCTAGGTGTTTGAAAGAGCCATTTTTCTTGTCATGTCATCAATGAGTGTATTCTCATGTAGTAGTTTTAACTTCGTGTTTAAGTTTCCTCAACCATCCGTTTGTCTAAGGGTCTTTAGTGTTCCATGAGAACTACACAGGCACCTTTGTCTGTTTTTGCACATTAAGATCTTTGTTTCTTTTAAATTAAAGACTGTAGATGTAGTACTTTTTGTTCTGATAACAGGTTGCTTTTTGGCTCTGACAGTTTGATTTCTGCCAGTTTTAAGATAACTTTAAAGAGGAACTGTGGGTTGAAATTGTGGTATCCAGTTTGATTTTTGGTGATAAGGATGTGGCTTGTTTGTTTAATTTTTGTTTCTTTCTAATTTGTTATTTTGAGGTTGTGTGTTCTTGGCGCTTTCTGCTGGGTGATTTAAAAAGTTTGTTGTTTTCTCGTACTCCCTTATTTTGTAAGTTGAACTCAGTATTCAGAATTCAGTAGACTCAATCTATTCAGTATTCACCAGTTTTATTTGACATTTTGTTCAGCATACTGCTGAATTCGTTGAATTTTTCTAAGAAATTTCCTGCTGTCTCCTTATTTTGCTCATTTAATAGTGTCGTTATTGTCTTTTGATTTAAAGCAATGTACACTCATTATTATGCAACAGGATAAAAGGAAAATGAACAATGAATTTGTTAGGAATCTTTAATAACTGAAGTAAATGAAAATATGATCAAATTCCTGTTTTGGGCTCGCTAACCAGTGTTGCTTCAGTATTTAAAAAAAAAAAACCTTTTTTTTGTTTTTCTTTCAGTTATAAGATCACAAATAGGCGACTCCGCAGGGGAGATAACAGAGTTGTCACGTAGGAGGATCATACAGCGGACTTGGAAATGGCATGAGTTCCTTTATAGCCGTCAATCCTCTCGACTGGGACCAAACACCAGTCATTGGGAAGGTCACCGGTATAAATGATGACCATGTTACAATACACCAATAGAAAGGAACTTATGAGTCTAGCTGGAGGCCCAATTATTTGAGAACGAATAGAAGAAACGTAGCGTGGACACAAGATTTGCCTAAGGAAGTTATTTTGCTTTCCAACTTCACGTTAAAAAGAGATAAGTACCTCCTGCCAGAGACAGCAACTTATCTCAGAGTCGTCTAAAGCAGGATTGATGCTGAAATAACTCTACTCAGTGAACAACCTCGGTAGTTTTTTTAGGTATAAACTTGCAATGGCGCCGGGATTATAAAAGTAAGATTTCTAATCAAATTCAGACATTTTTGTCTGCTGATTTCTGGACAAATCAAAAAAAGTATATTTTGAAGTTTCAGTATAAACGTGTAACAAATGTCGGTTCAACGAAAAAGAGTTAAGTCGAGCAGCATTTATGTGAAAAAAACGTGTAGCAGGTCAAAAGAGCATAAAAATGTGAGCTTATCCTGACTAACAAATAAACGCCCAAAGGCAAGGGAATGGACTGACGATAGCCCTTTCGCGTTATAGCTTTTCTCGTCTTTATTTTGACTAGAACGTGCCTCTTACAGTTCGCGGTAAAGCGTTATTAAATCAGTAACACATAAGATTTGTTGGTATGTAAGTTAGAGAAATAAATATTGGACATTCGGTGATAACAAAGTATGTGATCCCAACGACTATTGTTAGGAAATTTGACGCAAATGTTCCTGTTCACATGGGTCCGAGAGTTGGACTCAAAAGTGGTGGTCAGATCAGCAGATACATGAGAAGAAAAGCAAGACTCAAAAGTTATCAAAAGGTCCGTTGGGCTCAGATAGTCGCGGAAAACGACAAATTTAATTTGGGGTCGACGGATCGGACCCACAAAAAATACGCCGCGTCGGCCACAATCAAGAAATTGGTACGCTCAAAGAAAAATTTTGGGTCCGAAAATCGGACTCAGAAAACTATCCATCGCCGTCCACAACCCAGAAATGGTGGACCGAAAGAAAAATTTGGGGTCCGAAAATCGGACTCAAAAAATATCTATCGTCGTCCACAACCCATGCATAAATGGTGGACTGAAAGAAAAATTTGGGGTCCGAAAATCGGACTCAAAAAATATCCATCGTCGTCCACAACCCATGCATAAATGGTGGACTGAAAGAAAAATTTGGGGTCCGAAGATCGGACTCAAAATTAAAAATAACAGCACTTAATTTCCCTTCTGTTTAGTCGCAATTTGCTTAACACCAAATAATATTTCTACTTATTACGAAGCCGAAAATTCGTTTTGTTGTGAAGAACGATCAACAGGCTTCTGTCAACGGAATAAAAAAGCGTTCCGCGTTTTATAATGCTTTTGTATGGTATTCTTTGAATGTTGTGCAGGGCTCCGAGGGTTTCGTAACTGTTTTCTTTGTATAAGATGACATTTAAACCCAGTCCGCGGAAAATTATAACCTTTTAGATGTCAAAAAAACTGTACCTTCCGCTAGAAATGTAATAAAGTAGTCTAGTTTTCAACTGTGTGTTCCTTAGTTACTGTAAAAAACCCTCGATCGCCACTATTCTGTCGGAAATTTTGCGCTCTAACAGGCTTATTTGCCCTTTTTTAACGGAATTTGCTTAATTGGAAAAGGACGATTTAGTTTGGAACGCCTTTAATATATTTTAAAATAACTTAAAATAACTTAAGTCACGGAATAAGGTTTGCGCGAAATCTTCTTCATTCATTTCAATAACGATTTTCGGTAGAACTTTCGCTGATGAATTACCCCTACTAGAAATAGTAGGCAAATTTGAGCAGATAAATTATTTCAAGGATCAACGTCATTGACATTAGCTTTGAAAATAGGTCTTCTTTACAGACTGGGTGCGGTTACACTAAACCTTTTCCCTGGATATTCCCTTGGCAGCTTGGACTCACTCTTGATTTTGATCTCATTTCTTGCTTGCAATAAAACTGCCAAGGGAAAGAATATAATCACTCCATTACGTGGTAAACTTCCCTGTGAACATGAAAGACTGACATATATCGTACTTTTTTGGGTCATTCTTAATCTTTTGATAAAACCACCATTTCCAGCACTGTTGTGAAAAATTATTGAAGGCGTCAACTTCAATCGCGTGATTTCAGTCACGTGTTGGCGAGTTTACATTTCAATGCTCCCTGATTGGCTTAGCCGCTTTGCACATATTAATCCCCAGGGGTTACCTCTAAGGCAGTCATAAAGCAAGAACCCTACGAGGGGACTCCTACACATCCTCCCTTGTAACTGCATTTGGCACAGGCAAGGTTTTTCATTAATTAAAACCTTCAAATGTGTCTTACGTTATTCCTATTTGCCGAAATTTTAGGTCCATTTTACGGCCTAAATTGAAAAGTAAAGGTTAAGCCCTTTCAGTGAACTGTATAAATTTCACATTGGGTAGCCCGCATAATTCTTTCATATTTTTGCCGAATTGGGAAACCGGTGGCAAGTACATCCATTTCAACTTGACTACTAGAGAGCAGAAAAGTTATGCGCGCGCAAGACACCTGACGTCACAATGGACTTGAATATTTCTGATCGCAACGTTTTTGCATGCCTCCATTCGGTTTGGTACAGAGAAAGAGAACAACTCAAGACTTATGATTTATAGCTCTTGTTAGCGTGCCAACAATAGGTGGGAGACAACAAAGATGTGCATGGTACGTTTATATCTGATGTAATAAATCCATCTGGAGTATCAGTTCCTTGCATTCACCGTGCATTCTCCAATTTCTTAAAAAGACGAAAAATTCCTTTTCCACTCACTAAAAAGCCCGGTTATGATTCGAAAAGAAACATGCCCTTACCATGCATAATACATGACTTACAAGCCTTTGTTAAAAATGTCCCAACCAGCTACTTACATGGTACCGTCACGTTAGCGACTGGCCACCGGCAAGCTACCGATAACTTACCGACAAATAAACGACAGAATAGAAAAATTCTTTGTTTCATTTTCGGTCGATAGTCAGCCTGGCTATGGATTTAGAGCGCCAGTTTCCCGGATGCTCAGCCAAGAAATGGAGTGTTATGAGCAGCAGGTGTATTCCTACGAAACCTCCATTTATTACTTAAATACAAACTAAGAGGCCATTACGTCAGTGGGAAGAGAAGGCCGAAGTTCAACAAGAGCAATTCTCAAATGAAGTCTCTGTGCTAAGGTAAAATTCAGCCTGCTTTAGTCTCGTTATGCACATCGCTGCGGAGATCACAGCCGGCATTTAGAAATATATCCCGACCCAGGCACACGCTTATTTCATGACCTTGTTATAATCACTACAAATAGTATCAGTATTTATAATGGCTTGGCATTGGCTTCTCTGGGTTTCATAGCACGTGTTACTCACTCCGAAAAGTCATAGCATGTACAACAATCGTTATCTAGCTGTGCGCAGATTAGTAGGAATAACCGTTACGCGCGAGGCGCGAGACGGATTTATTGTTCTGAACGCCGGCTGGGCTATACTTAAAGGCTCCCTCCCTCAATAATTCCTTTGTTGTTATCCAAAGCAACCGTCAGTTCTCTAAGGAACCCTTCTTTTTTCGGAAGATCAACCTCAACAGATTTATGATAATATCTGGAGGAATGGAATGGCTCATTTTTCTTTCTTTTTCAGCGACATGTGACTTCTTATGGCCGTATATGATAGTACGGATCCTTTAAGGCGGGGACTTGTGCTATAGAGCCCGTGGGTGGCGGCTTCTTGAGAAAGCTCCTTCTCGAGGACAAGAGTGTATTTGATGATGACATTGTTTTGCGTTTCAGTCGAGATGTAGCATGCACAATGCAGTTTGTTCATCAGGGAGGTTATATTCACTAATAGTAATAGTTGACACTACAGCTGCCCCCGCTCGGTATATTGTCGGTCAGTAGTATTTTTGCTTGTTGTGTAGCTCTTGGGGGTACTCCCCCGGGTGATTTGTATAATTTCAGGACTCCAGCCTTAAAATGTAAATTGTCTTACTTAATGAGATCACCTTGGATGTTACTAAAACAAGGAAGGCGGAACGGGATTTGCGGAACGTGCATGGGGAAACAGAAAGGAGAAGGGGAGACAACACAGAGAATGGGTAATGAAGTTACTGATAGGGCCAGGGCTCAAGAATTGCTTCCATTTTTCAATTTCCCATTTCCGTGTTCGTTCTCTGTACCTTATTCCTCGTTTTAGTAGCATCCTAGCCTGCAGACATAGACGTATTTCCGGTCTTCGTTCTCTCCACCCGGGTGGAGAGAAGTGAAGACCGGAAATACGTCACTCTATGTCCGCAGGCTAGTAGCATCCAAGTCACTTGCTGAGTTTCAGAAAGGTTCTTCTCGGCATTTGATACAGCGATAAATTTAACTTCTGTGTAATCAGTTTCCGTTTCTGGACTCGATAGATTATCACCAATTAGATTACCATCAATTAGCTAGCTCGCTAGTAAAGTAGTTCAACGCGCTTTTTGGTAATTCTCTAATTTACTCCAAAGGAAATTTGTCTTATATTCGATCGTTCAAATCAATATTCGCTGATTTTAATACCCGTCAATATCATCTCAGTTTAGCCCTTTTTCCCACTTGTAACTTATGTCAAGCGGCGTTAAAATCCTCGGTATCGCTTTACAAGCTTCGAAAATCTTTGCGTCGGTGTTGACCACTCTGGCCAAGAATCCTGTCAGCCATATAGTACAGATATTATTCGACGCTGATAGGAGGTAAAATAAATTTCATAATCAGGGTTAGGGTCCTGGAGTGTTCGGGATTGTCCTGGGGTATTTCAGGGGTGAGACGGGTTTTAGAGGCCCATTCGCGCGTGTGATTGAGGTAAATTATAAACTTAGAGTGGCTTAAGCTGTATTTTCAAAATTCCAAGAGTTAAACGTGACAAAAGTGTACATGACAGAAATTTTTTTATTTGCTTGATAGAATCTATACAATGTTTTGATAAGGAAAGCAAAAAAATTTTTTCGATAGCGATTTTTCTGCCCCGTGTTTTAACCTGCCAAAAACGTGAAATTTCACTTCCGGTGAGCTACAAAACCGCGCTAGCGAAAACAGAAGACTGAGAATGATTATGACGTCATTTCAGGACATTAAAATTCCATGTATTAACGAATGAGAGCACTTGGTTATAAGTCATCATAATAAGAGCCAGTCTTTTGTAACAAGAAATCAGAGAAAAATTTAATTTTAGCATTAATAAAAGTGATCAGACTAAACGCTGAGTATTTGACCTGTTTGTTTAAGAAACTGCGCACAAATAATTATCGACTTCTTGACCGAAGCAAATAATAAATTACAATAGAATAACGTGCGTTTACTCAATGTTTCCTTTGTTTAATATGATCGTGACCTTCGCTATCACATAAACACGATTATCGAACAAGTTTCGTTTCTTTGTTTCAAAAGTAAAGAATGACGTTGCAAGTAACGATAACAGAGTAGCTCCTTACAACGCAACATTTCAAACGTAACTTTCAGACAAACGAAGATGAAGATCGCATCGTTCAAGATTGTTTTCATTACCCTGGCCCTTAATGCCTTCCCATCCAAGCAAGTCGCTTTGGGCAGCAAAGCCTCTTCGACTTCAGCAGCTATGAATATTCTGTCGCGTTGCCCCCAAAGCAAGTGCTTGGTAAGATACTAACGTTCCCCGCAAAAGTTGGCTGGCTTGAGCCTTGATGATAAAATCAATTCTTAGTGTATTTAACTACTGAGATATTGCTTTCTCTTTTTAATAAAATTAGACGGATGCAGTTACTTGTCTTGCCGGAGCGAAGTACAGCGACGCCAATAACTCAGGTGTGAAGAGGGATTACGCTGTTATTTAGTATTTTGAACGCAAAAGAAGTCTCTTCAAGCTTCTTATCTTTCAAAAGCAAAACCGGCAATTTCAAGATACGAATAAATTAACGCTTTTTTCTGTTTGAAATAAACCAATGTAAAATCTCGTTATTTCGGCCTAATTATAAACTTGTCTTATGACTGTAAATTAGCGGCAATTTACTAAATAAACGGCTTCTTATTGAAGGAGAGATATCGCCGATTACTACATCATTAATTCAAAATCTTATGGGCAATTAATTAATCACTGATTATATTATTTTTCTAATTATTTTTCTAATTGGTATCTGTTCATTTGACTTTAGATCAGGCAAAAAAAGTGGAAAAACTAGAGAAAGAGGTGAGTTTCTATTTCTAAACGACGCTTAGTTCTAGAAAAAACGGGCAAAAAAAAAGGAAGGTATTTCTTCATGTCATTCTTAAAGAGAGTGAATTTATCTTTTTTACCGGCGTTTGTTTCAGTCCAAATATATTTGACGCATGAGAACAATAAGCATCAGCCACCATTCATCCCAATTCTGGCGCTTTACAAGAGACTGTCTTTAAAAGTAACTTAGTTTATTGATCTAATAGTCGTATTTAACAGCTGGAAGGTTCAAAAGAGTTTCAAGTACGCATTATTAGTTCTACTTTTTCTTGTTTTTATTTTATTTTTTCATTTATAATTTATCTCTTTAAGTTCGCCAACTTAAAAGCAGAACTGGGAAAGGCAGGCAAACCTTCTGGCTTCGCCATGCTTGACAGCAATGGCCGCCTGCCCCACAACCTTCTCGTAGCAGGTTATGATAAGTACTCTGCCTACGACTTGGCGTGGCAGTCTCTCCACATGGCGGCTGCTGCTGCCTGCAGAGGGAGCACATCTTCAGGAGGAACTGGTTGCTGCGCAAACATGGTGATGACCAGAAACACCGCTGAGAGGAAGACTTGTGCTCAGATTTGTGCCCAGACTGTTTTTCGCAACTGTGACGCGGAGGTTTCAATCTACGGCAAGAAAGGCAAGGCCACAAAGAATGGAATGATCGTTGGCGCGTTTTACAATTACGCCTGTAACCACGCAGCCAACGGAGGAAGTGAGGTGTCCAGTTCTGACGAAACTGTCATGAACTACAGTTATCCTTATTTCAGCTTCTGTTGCTGTCGAAAGTAGCATCCACAACAGCTTTGTTGCAGCTTTTTGGGTGATTAAACTCATCGTAGTAGGGAAGTAGATAATAACTATGTATCACCATTTATTTCTGGTAATAATTGAAGCACAAAATAAAAGCTGTAGCTTGGGATATACAACCGTCTCTGCTGTATTTGTCCAGTTGTACTGCATTAACCCCCGCCCACGTCCTCAAGGAAGAGCGGGATGAAATGGAAGGTAGAAACCTTAAAAGTAAGCTCTACGTGTTAAGTTAGGCTACTAAAAATTTCTTGGGTTCTTAAAAAAAAAATGGAAAGTTATTTACCATAATTGTTAATCAAAATATCTTGGCTAGAGCTTATACAGACAAGATTCTTAAGACCCTATGCATTCACAAATAAACCTCTGTGAGTCGCTCTCGGCCTCCTCGACAGACGAAAAGAGGAGGGGGTAGGAGTATTTCTATCTCTATCATTTCCGAAGCACTCGTCTAAGACTATGACAACACTACACCAGAAAGCCCTTGCGCAGGCGCGAAAACCATACCGGATAAGGCTTTTGTTAACACACAAGAACGGTGATTTTGTAGCGGTTTCTGTAACGAAGCGAAGCTACGCCGCGCCGATCTTGAAAGTGCTCGATTGTCAGAGAGGCTTTCATACTGGGCCAGGATATTTTTCGTGTTGACATGTCATTTCAGCCTAAAACAATTTGCAGGGGTAATGGTGTGTTCATATAAAGTTAGTGACTATTTCCTCATGTTGATCACGTGAAAAAAGTGGTAGCATCACATGATTGGTGGAATTACGTCGTCATCTCGAAAACTCCATGATCTTAATTAAGTGGTAGCCATGAAGCTAAAAAATTGCCAGACATATTTCAAAAGCAATCAAGTCATCAACGGTAAGATGACAGCAGTAAAAATGATCTAGATATGAAATGGTTGGGCCCCAAAACCCATTTATTATGTGAAATCCTCCAATTTAATTGTACAATAAGGAGGAAAAGCAACTTTCAACGTTAGTAGATTTTCCTTAAAAGCTTGCTTATCCAAAAACAAGGGAGGGCTTTTGTGAAAACTTACAAAAATAGATCTTACAACAAGTGCAGTGATATATCAAAATAGTTAAAGTCACGAAGTAAAATGAATATATATTGATCAGTAAATGCTTTTCAATTGAGGACGTTTGCGCAAAATCAGTCTTCATTCATTTCAATAACGTTTTTCGGTAGAGCTTTCGCTGATGAATTACTTCTACCAGAAATAGTTAGCAAATTTGCGGGGATAAATTATTGCAAGGAGCAACTTCATTGACATGAGCTTTGAAAGTAGGTCTTCGTTACAGACTGAGTGCGGTTACACTAAACCTTTTCTCTGGATATTCCCTTGGGGGAATAGCTTGGGCTCACTCTGGATTTTGATCTCATTTCGTGCTTGTATTAAAACTGCAAAGTGGAGGAATATCATCACTTCACTACGTGGTAAACGTCCCTGTAAACATGAAAGACTGACATAAATCGTACATTTTAGGGTCATTCTTATTCTTTTGATAAAACTACCATTTCCAGCATTGTCGTGAAAAGTTATTAGAAGCGTCGACTTCAGTCACGTGATTTCTAAGTGTTGGCGTGTTTATATTCCAATGCCTCCTGATTGGCTGAGCCGCTTTGGACATATTAATCCCCAGGGGCTACCATTAAGGGTAAGCTAAGGAGTCATAAAGCAAGAAACCTGCGAGGGGACTTCTACACATCCTCCATTGTAACTGAATTCGACACAATCAAGGTTTTCATTAAACCTTCAAATGCGTCCAACGTTTTCCTCTTTGACGTAATTTTACGCCCATTTTCCCGCCTATATTTTACAGTAAAGGTTAAGCCCTTTCAGTGGACTGTATAAATATCACATTGGGTAGCCCGCCTAATTCTTTCATATTTTTGTCGAATTAGGAAACCGGCGGTAAGTACATCCATTTGAACTTGACTACTAGAGTGCAGGAAAGATAAGCGCGCGCAAGACACATAACGTCACAATGGACTTGATTATTTCTGATCGCAACGTTTTTTCATGCCTTACTTCAGTTAGTAAAGAAAAAGAGAACAACTAAACACTTAATGACAGCATCCGAACATACAAAGACACCTAACCAGTTTGGTAAGAAGCATTTTACAAGTGAAAGTCACGGTAAGATGGATGCATTTAATTAGGCGGTTTAAGAGTAGACTCTCAATTGCATCTTAGTTGCTTTGAATTGGATTTGTTGAGAAACATCCGATAATGGGTGAATTTCTTAATTGGTCGAAAATACATTATCTTTTGTACTCAATGTAGTGCCCAGAGCGCTGGAAATTGCTTTTTAGGGCATTGAAGTGTCCCCAGACCCCTCTAGAAGAAGGAAACTAGAAGTCTCTTTTTCATACAGTCGGTTTCTTTTTTTAAACCTGCTGGCTTCTTCGTTTCGTTTTCCACTCACTAAAAAGCCTAAATTTTGATTCACAACGAAACACACCCTCACCTTAATAATTAACTTACAAGCCTTTGTTAAAAATGTACCAGTCAGCTATACCGATATGGTACCGACACGTTATTGACTGGCAACCGGCAAGCTACCGATAACTTACCGACAAGTAAATGACAGAACACAAAATTCTTCGTTTCATTTTCAGTCGATAGTCAGCCTGGCTATGGATTTAGAGCGCCAGTTCCCCGGATGCAGAGCCAAGAAAGGGAGTGTTATGAGCAGCATTCGTATTCCAATGAAACCTCCATTTATTATATAAAAGGCAAACTAAGAGGCCATTGCGTGACATTAAAGAGATACAGGTGGGAGGAGAAGGCCGAAGTTCAACAAGAGCAATTCTCAAATGAAGTCTCAGTGCTAAGGTAAAATTCAGCCTGATTTATGCACATTGCGGCGGAGATCACAAACGGCACTTACTAATGTATTCCGAACCAGGCCCACGCTTATGTTGTGACCTTTTTATAATCACTACAAATATATCAGTATTTAAAATGGCTTGGTATTGGCTTCTTTGGGTTTCAGAGTACACGTGTTACTCACTCCGAAAAGTCATACCATGTACAACAGTCGTTGTCTATCTCCGCGCAAATTAGTAAGAATAACCGTTACGTGCGAGGCGCGAGACGGATTTAATATTTCTGGCTCCGGTTGTTGAAACGTTGGATAGCGCCATCCACTGGATAAATCACTATCCAGCGGATAAGTATTGGGGAAGCTAATTGTGCTATCCACTGGATAGAGATTTACCCGGTGGATATCACTATGCAGCCTTTGAACAACCGAGGCCTGAACGCCCGCATAGCGCTCGGCCCAAGGCTCCCTCCTTCGATCATTCCTTTGTTGTTATCCAAAGCAACCGTTCTCTAAAGAACCCTCCTTTTCCGGAAGATCAATCTCAACAGATTTATGATAATGTCCGGAGGAATGGAATGACACACTTTTCTTTCTTTTTCAGCAACTTGCGGCATCCAAATATCCTCCTTCTTATGGCCGTATGTGATAGTACGGATCCTTTAAAGCGGGGACTTGTGCTAGAGCCCGTGGAACGTGGCTTCTTAAGAAAGCTCCTTCTTGAGGACAAGAATGTCTTTGATGAGGACACTGTTCTGCGTTTCGTCCGAGATGTGGCATGCGCAATGCAGTTTGTTCATCAGCGAGGTTATATTCACTGTTATCTGGGATCACCTAGTGTGGTATTGACCGAGAACTTTACGGCAAAGGTTCGTTTCTTAGTTTGCATATTTATTGCGGTTTAACTTTTCCACGCTGCAAATAATTTCGGACTGCATTTGTGGCCCTTAGAGTTCAAGTCCTTGGACTCACCTACCCGAGCTACCCAGGGCGAGCTACTTTTCCTTAAATTTTCTTACAAAACTTGGCGATTCGTTTACATGAGAAACAAAAAGTTGGCTCGGCTAGAAGGGTGACCCACCTAGCCGGGTCACCGTTTTCCGATGGTAGGGTCACTTTACCAGCGGAGCCAACTCGCCAACAAATAAGCACCTTGGCTCACCCATCCGGGTCAACTCAATCAAGGCGAGACTTTAGGGAGCTTAAGCAACGACTACGACGACGACCACAACAAGAACAACAAAAAACGATAGGTTTAGATTGGCAAAACGATAACTCTGCACGTG
This sequence comes from Porites divaricata, assembly GCA_038088405.1. NCBI lineage: Eukaryota > Metazoa > Cnidaria > Anthozoa > Scleractinia > Poritidae > Porites > Porites divaricata. The sequence continues at coordinate 6,231,824 of JBBMOI010000005.1, forward strand.
CATCACGCTTTTTTGTACCTTTCTTTGCCGTCGTTGAACGGCTGCGACATGAAACTGACTAATTTAAACGTTTGTAGAGGACGTGAACACAAGATAACGACTTTATTTTTTTGTTCTAAACTTTGATACAGTCCTTTAGAATTCAAATCGAGAAAAATTCGCCAACATTTGAGGAATTGAACAAAATGGAATAAGCACGATGAAGTTTGAAGCAGCGCGAATTCACTTTTTAAGTGACGTTTTTGTAGCTGTCGTCGTCGTTGTTGCTTAAGCTCCCTAACGGCTCGGGAAAGGGAACAACTTCGTTCTCGATGAATTGGCTGAGAGGGTGATCCTCTTTCCCGGAACAAGTTTTCTCTATATAAATGGGGCCTAAGCTTTCTTTCTTTTCTGGCCACGTATTAACTACATGCACGTATGAAGGCGATTCTTTCAGTCTTAAAACTGTTTCTCTAGAAGGTTCTTACTTTTGAATAACACGTTAAGAACCATAGCTGCAACTTGAATCTCGCCAGATTTGCAACTTTGAATTTGCACAGCAAGTAAATGGCGACTGCACCTGCAATCCCATCAGTCACCATGAAACGCTGTATGGCTGGATGGCGCCTGAACAACTCATTGGTAAACCCGCTGACCAGGCTGGTGATGTGTTCAGCTTCGGGGTTCTCGTCTGGGAATGCATCACAAAAAAGCATCGTCTCAAATATGTCAAAAGTTTAAAACAACTAACAAAGAAAAAAGTTGACCCTCGCTTACAGAAGATCCCTGGAAACTGGAGCCAAACTTTCAGGGTCTTGATCGGCGACTGTCTGAAACCTGCCCCCCAAAGGCCAAATTTCCAGCAGGTAAGTTCAACTAGAAGCAATGTAAAAGACCCAAACTAGGGGCAGTTTCACTCTAGGAGCCAGGAACAGCTCTTTACTCGTTTCAATTGCTGCGAGCCCCCAGGAGAGCAGCAAACTAATCTTTGGGTCTCCTGTGGTTCCTTGGGCCGGGAAGTGTCATGTCGTCATTTAGGGGTTACATTATGGATTTATGTTTAATAGGATGATTTTTAGTAAGTATGTCCAGCGGTGTTTTTTAAAACTCAATTTTAAATCGAAACACTCTTCTTTCGTCATTCTAATTCAACTAAGTTTCTACAGGGTGGCGCGCAGACATTGTTAAATTATTTTCGTATGACTGTAACTCACTGGCCAATAAAAACAAAAATCATCAAGAATTTGTAATTGTAGCACTCCCTTGTAGTCCTGATACCCACAACTATTAATTGAACCAATAAAAGAGCCTGCATTTAGCAAAATATGTTCGTCAGTTTATCGCTTCTCAGATGATGTTTTACTACCCAGCATCTGCTCGCAGCAGAAAACTTCCAATTTGTAACCTCTTGTTAGATATTGGTTTTAATTACGGAAAACATAACGATAATCTGTATAAGTGTAAAATCTCTTCAATCTCTTCTCACAAGGAACTGGTTCAAACCACTCTCCTCGTATCGACTTGCGGCGCTAAGTCCAAATTAGAGGAGACTTCTCTTTTATAAGAAAGCAAAAAAAATCTTGTTACTTTCTTTCTTTTGTTCTAGATTTATGGATGGTTATCTGCCATAGTGACGTCACAGTACGTATGTTTACGTCCCAAAAGTTTCATCGTTGAACAAGGCAGCAACTTATTTTCATCCAAAACTGTAAAATCAGTGCGCACAACTCAACAGTAAAATGACAAGGGAAACCAGCTAGTTATGACATCGATCTAAGTATTTTGAGGTCAATAAACCCAACGCTTCAGTCTTTTTCTATTCACTTTTCTTTGATAGTTGGGACACTATTGCAATTTAACGTGAATCGCTTCATTTCAAAGAAAAGATTGATGATAAAATATGACTTGTCTTGAATTTTTTTTTCAATGACCTTTATTTGTATTTACGTATTTACCTAGTAGAAAAACCTGAAAGTTTTCGTCTTTAATAATGACGTTTAAAATTTTATGAGAAGTGGAACGAACCTTGAAGATTTATTCAGTCAGGAGCCTTAGTACGTGTACATGTGTTGCAGGATGTTAGCTTAATATGTCTTATTGTATACAACGTTTTCCTGTCAAAAATACTCATTCACTTGTGTCCAAGACTCCGTGACTTCTCCTTTAACTACAGATTTTTTTACGCTTGGAGACATAATGGCACCTTGAATGAAAATATAATTGCTTTTGTTTGCATTCTCTTGAAACTTAACAGCAGATAAAATAGAATACTTTTTCTTGTTTACTTTCCCCATCTTACACTTGTATTTACATGACGTTTTTACTCTAGGACTAGTCATGTGACGGTTAACGTGGTCGGTGGTTTATTGCGTACTGTAGCAATCAGAGCACTAGGTCTCCTCTTCTTATGTGACCCCCCGCTGGCTGTAAGGTGCATTCGTCGCTCAGTTTGCATCTTCGCATTATAGTAAGGCACGGAGTCGGGATGCTCCATTAAAAGCTCGAGTTGAAGCCGATCGAATTTTTCTTGCTCATCTTCGGGAATTCGACCGTCTCGGCCAGACTTCGACTCATCGTCGGCTCCAAGGAACGACTCAGAATACCAGTTATCGAACTCAGTGACCAGTCGATGCCTGCACTGATTCACCAGCTTTTCACAGTACGTCACCTCAGACTTTGTGTTCAGCAGGTCTTCGTAATCGCGTCTGTAGCGCGACTTGAGATCCTTGATTTTCCGAACGAGTTCGTATTCATCTTCGTCGATCACGACTTGTCCTTCATCAGTTCGGAATTCTCCTTCTTCGAGTCGTTCTTGTCTCCGCGTCGCAAGTAAGACTCCATTGTCATTAATTTCTTTCATCAAATTATTGACGGACTCAGATAATTCTTTCGCTTTCCTCTTCTTCTCACGCAGAATTTCTGAAAAGAGAGAGAGATTTAAGAGGGCTTAAACAACTACAAACGCCCACCAATCGAACTGGTTCGAAAGGTAAGAGGAACACTTAAAAAAGTGACCCTTTCAAACCAACGCACGACCTGGCCAGGGACTTACGCATGCGCAAAAGTAGAAACATGAAAACTGTCTGACGGAGTCAACACTGGTCTTCTTAATTCGCGTAGAGTTTGTGTAATCGTAGGGGAGCAAGAGCAAGGGTAGGGCAATGGTCGGATCATTGCTTAAAGAAATTCTTCTCCGGGTGCTCCATTTACCTCACTTTTCTTCAAAACCAACCAGTTGAAATTTCAGTTCGACCTGGAATGAAGTTTAGAATGACACCTCTATTAAACGGACCCCCAATTAAGAGGACACCCTCTATTAAGCGGACACTAAGCCGGGTCCCAAGACGGACGTCTGATATTTCCCTTTATAACGAACCCCTATTCAGCGGATACCTCTAGTAAGCGCACGCGGGCACTAAAATAAGTTGTATTTGGCTACTTTCTATTGTTAAAAACCTCTATTAAGTAGACACCGGACTGAATTGACAATAGTAGTATTGGATTACGTCCTTGAAATACGTACTAAAGTCAGTTAATGCTTTTGCATTTACAAACAAATTAAAGTTGGTAATGATAGGTAATGAAATTGAACTCTGGATAGCTTCTTTAACAACATGTAACTTTATCACAGTACAGAGTAACCGTTGAATGTTGATCGTTAACAAACATTGCGCAATTTTTTACACCTCTGTTAAGCGGACACCCTCTATTAAGCGGACACTTGGCAAGGTCCCCAAGGTGTCCGCTTAATAGAGGTTTCACTGTAGCTGTAAATTAATCAACCATGGAATAAAACCTTCGGGTCAACAATAAATTCAACGTTGGTAGTGTTGGCATAATCCACTATTTTTTTCTGCGATTTTAATTCTCCTCCATCCTACTTCAGGTTGTCTGAATGCAATTCTACTTTGAAATACACTCTGAGATCGCTGAGGTACATGTGAGTGGGATTATTAACTGATAGAATTGAAAATAAATTGGAAAGAAGTAATTTAATTAATGAGCATGCGCTTAACCGTGAATCTGTCCCTTTAACACCAATGAAATACCAAACGATTTCACTTTAACAATTTTTTGCTGTGAGAGGCGCGATTTAGCGTATTACCATAGCAACGGTAACTTTTCACGTCCGAGGATAACATCATATTTTCACGGGTCAAGATGTTTTCGCTCAAATTGATGTTTTATAACTATCATTCTTCTAGGTCTCTGAATGGCTTAAGCCACCTGTATATTGACTGTATATTGCGAACACTTTACCTTTATTCTGGTTAAGGATACGGTTAATCTCGCTCCCTCTTTCTTGTTTAAATTCCTCAAAGGCTTGGCTCTTGGGAGGAGGCGTGGCCGCGCGCTGAGTAGGGGACTGAACCGAGGGTGACTGAAGCCGATCCTGTCCCTCACCACTTCCTTGTCCATCACTCTGCCCCGCACCACCCGTGACAGGAGATTTTGCGCTATCCCTTTCTTTTCCTTTGTTGCGGCTTTTCACCTTTCTGGAACTCACTAGGGTGGAGACATTAGGTTTGACCCCTGGTGGAGCAACCCCAACGCCGAATCCTTGCCCGTCCACTTCCCCAACAAAACCACTGTCATCACCCGGGACATTTCCTGGCTTACCCACTGTAGCTACAAAAGAGAAAGACTGTGATTAGATGAAAGAAAGGAATTCGTTTTACTTTGCAAACATAGACTATTTTATGTGGATCTGGACTGGATTAAGTCTCTTGTCAAAGTCATTAATGTGACACACAAGACTTGTCGTCATCCGTCTAAAGGGGGCTTTGTCACGTCTCTCCAGCGTCATTACTTGCAATGAACTTATCTTAATCCAAGAAATTACTTTCAAGTGACTAATTCACAGCTTCATGTTAAGCAAGCATTAGATCAAACGTTACAAACAACAAAACTATAATTGAAATCCGTTTTATCTACTTTTTCGATTCTTTTGTATTCACTCTTTCAATTATGCCTTGTTTTAATGTTTTGGGCGGTTTCTACTGTTCGAGTTTTTATAAATTTCGTGACACAGCTGTTAGGTCTTTTCATAGACCGTAATGACACTTTTTCCCACCCTTTCATATACTCAAAGTGAAATCCCTAAACCTTTTTATATACCTGAAGCTAGACTTTCTCAAAGTCCTTCGCTTCTCATTTCCGGCTCAAAACGTTAATAGAAGGTACTAATAACACAACAAATACAAAGTAGGCACAGATGGATAAACATGGAGAAGATTAAAACTGATTGAAATTCAGGGGCACCCAACGACGGTTTCCTTCAAAATACATTGAAAACACTTTTTAGGCTATCCAGAGTACTTTTAGATCTCTAGAAACGCATTCTAAGCGGAGCTACAAAATTTTTATCTGTTCGGTCTTCGTTGGGGAACTTAAGTCTTTTCGAAATTACAAGGGCTTCAGTATTATTTTCCGAAAAATTTGGGTGTGATTTGACGTTTTACAAAAGTGAGATTCCTCTCTCCATCACATTTCAGGATCCGAAAATTTTAGGTTTCCTTTTTCTAAGAAAAATAGTGTAAACTGGGTAGTAAAATATGAAAAATTAAACTTCAGAAAATCGTAGGGAATTTATTAGATAAGTCTCGAAAATTGTACATGAATGGGACGTTCATCTAGAAATTTTTAGCCGTCCTCAAGCAAAAGAAAATTCTAGGCTAAATTTGCTTCTCCGAACAGATATTTCACAGAAAACAGTCGTTGAGTGTCCCTGGAAATTGTGGGCTTCTGAAAACTTATTAGCCTGACAATTTTTCAAAGTTATTTTTTTTGTTTGTAAAGTTTGTTATAATGCTAGGGAAATATATTTGTAGCAGAACAAACCGTGATTTTGTCGTTTACAAGTAATTTCTTCGTTAAAATTAAGTTTCATAACGCATACGCTAGCGGTCATTTAATTCCCCGCTGTTTTTATTTTTATCACCCGCGCTCGGCGGACTTTTAAGAGAAAATAGAGGGTCTGCGAAAAGACTATCCGTGACACCACACCTTTAAAAAGCTTCACCAGTTGAGTAAAGTAATATAAAGGGACGAATCCATCCAGATTCGTTTTTGAAACTAAAAGTTGCACTAAAATAAGGAAATCTGTTGCTTACCCGAAGCAGCACCATCTCTTTCTTGAAGCACATGCTTCTGTCGCAGCCTCTCTTCCATGTCCGACTCCATGTTATTCACAATCACTCGGAACTGAGCGAAGGTCTCCTTGATCTGCCGAACATTAACGAGCTCAATGTCGTTTAGCTCCCCGGCTAAAAATCGTCTCACTTGTTCACGGACATCTTGAATTTGTGACTCCGATAGCGGCTCGTAAGAGATTTGGCTACGGTTCGTAAGGGTGTCGTGCATGGCGAGTTCCTGGCGAAGAGTACGGATTTCTTTCTCGTGTTGTTTGCACAGTCGCAGCGTATCAAAGTGCTCTGTTATGGCCGGTTCTGATGGTACGCTCATCATACGGTTACCGAAACGCAAGGTTGAGAGCTTTGAGAAGAACAACACAGAAACAACATTAGTCCGAACTATGGAGAAGTGTCGGCATTGTAAGTTTCAGAGCAAGTTAACTCATTGTTAACTCCTTTTCAACAGCTGACAGTTTTCAACGCCTATGATATTCAGACGGAAAGCTGGCTCGCAGGTTACTTGCGAAGACGTCGGTAGTTTTCTAATGCTCAGCTTCAAATACTTGCAGTATCGATGCCGCAAGAAAATGTTAAGTTAGGAAATTAATGTGTGAATGCAGGGAGGCCAAATTGTCAAACCACAAAAGGGTATCTCAAGTCTGGCAGATCTATCTCCCTTAAGCGGGAGACAGCCATTCTACGACAATTATCCAAACCCTTCAGCCAAAGAAGGCCTTAGAGGGCATATTTTTAGCGCCCCCCCCCCCCCCCCCAAAAAAAAAAAATTCTTGGCAACTCCCAATTACTGCAGTACAGTAATTTAAAGTTCAAATTAATATATAAAAGAAATGTGATAAGTTCTAGAGAGATAGTAGCAAACGAAGGTCAAAATAAACAATCATCGAACTGAAATTGTGATAGAATTATCACGCAATATATTTAAAAATTACCGTTTCCTCTATATGTACAGCCTCGCCCCAGATATTAGCTATTAACAGAGTGTTGCATCTTCCTCCAATGGAATCTTTTAACACGTGCGTAAGCTTGCTTTGCCTGAAAGGGACATGCTCTCTCCTCCTGTCACCCAACGCTATCACCGCCTGCTCCAGAAATGTAAGAGACTTGTTGATGTACATGGCCTCTACTTGGGTTTCTCCCACAGAGAGCGTTTTTCCAAGTCTCTCTGATCCGGCCAGGTCCACCAAGTTGAGTTTGGATGTGACATATTTCGTGTTGGATTCCACACGGGAATGTGACTCAATGTAGATGGTGAAGACACAGTGTGAACGAGAAGAACGCTTGTTAAGAGCATGCTGAGAGATGATCCGATTTGTCTCTCCCTAAAATAGATTGAACACCTATTAGCTCCATTTCTGCAGGCATTAATCCTCATCAGGGAAGGGACTGGGGTACTTGCTAAGCCCTTATGAGTAAAGGCTAAAATTTTGCACCTGCTTGGCTTATTCCTGACAACAACTCGGCGGGGGCGGGGGGTGGGGGGGGTAATAGGCTAATGGAGATGAGCCGCTGGATGGGGTCGCATTTTTACGACTGGATTGAGGGATTGCATTTTTAATAGAGTTACTAGAATGGGGTCGCACATTTTTGGGATTTTGGGGGTAAGAATATTATGGTATTCAGTAATTAAGGATTTCAATCCATGAGAATTTTTACTACATTAAGTGCAACAAATGTGCCAGTTCATTTTAGGATGACCTGGATAAACAAAAAGTGACTTAAAGTTGGGATCGCAAAAATTACGTTCACCCAAAAGTGACTAATACTGGGTCTATAATTGGCCATAGAGACTAGCGGCACATAGCTAGTTACTCAAGTAACCCCCCAGGCAACAACTACAGGCTGTATGTGGTCAACAATGACAATGTGTGTACTGCTCTTTCTTGAGTAATCACCTCCAATACCGGTAAGCTCAATGAACTCCCTCTCAAGGGCCAGGAACACCCACACAGATAGAAAGTGGTATCTTACAGATAGTAACAAAAGGGAATGAATCACTGTGTAAAATAAATGTTGAGTGGATGGAGTGACGTAAAAATTCTCCCTGTATGGTAATTAAACCATAGGTTTTACAGTAAGGGATGTGGTATTTGAGAAGTTCACTGAGAACTGTGGATAAAAATTGAACAATTCTGGCCACTGTAATTTACTGAAAAACAATACTCGTCTAATGGTACGAGAGTTTAGTTTCAGGAAGTCTAAGATAGAGGTTATTTAGGGCCTCTTCACAAGCCCAGTTGACCGGGCTGGCCCACTTACCGGGACCAATTTCACCTTGCATTGGGTTCATATGAGAAATTTCAGCCTTGTTGCCGAGATGAGAAAAGGCCGAAGACGAGTTGTGGAATGAAGTCAAGAAACAACAGCAAACATAGCAAAACACAAAGTTGTAACTTTTGTGCCTATTATAGCTTTGGCAACTCTTATAGCCGTATCACTGTACTGTTATCAATTGGGATGCTTATGATGTGGAAAATGCAGCAGGCAAAGCAAGAAGATGCAGAATTCATTCGCAGAATTCCATCCCAGTATCCAGGCTGAATTGATCAGGAAAAATCAGATCCCAGTTGGAAAAACTGAGATCTCGAGAATCAAGCCAGCCTGCCCTCTCGTATGAACACATCAAAAATTTTACAAAGGATTCAGAGGTAAGGCAATCTTGGAAACCAGGCCAGCCCGGTCAACCTGGCTCATATGAGAGGACCCTAGCATGGAATAGGGTAAAAAGCTTCATTACAGCAGGGGAGGACAGGGGGTGGGAGGGGCACAGGGGGGCAGAGAGAGAAGGGCAAGAGGTGGGAGAGCTTAAGGGATGGGAAGTGGGAGAAAAGGGGGAAATAATACAACAGAGATGCAAGTTGCGGGAGGTGGGAGGTTTGGATCCCCCTGTCCCTCCTCCCATTCAAAGCACACAAACTGACTACATTGCAGTTAACATGAACATTATCACCATTATCATTATTATCATTCCACACTGACTAACCCTGCTATTCAACAGCTTCAAGGTGGGGAGGGGGGGGGGGGGGTAGGGGGAACCCCTTACCTCAAGGGTGTATGCCAGATTCTTTTACTTAAGAAGGGAGACAGTGGAAGTAGCCTGCATCAAAGACATAATCTAGCCCTGGTTAGTAACATCTGCAAAGCAGTGCCAATATCCCTGTTCTGGCTTTTGACAGAATCAACGAATTACCGGAAATGGTTTTGAATTTCCCCTCATCCTGAATGGCAAATTGACAATGGCTTTTTTGACAGGCCAATCATGGCATGTACTTAAATACTGGTGCAGAAATGGGTGGGGGCTGTCATCAACTGACGTTCCCGTTCTGTTGCTAAATAAGCCTATTGTTTTCTCAGTCACTCCTGTGGGGTCTTGTAAGAGCTGGGTAGCAGGTGTGCGTTCAATGACCAGGGACCCAATTGATAAAAAATGTTGCTTTCTTTAATGTCTATTACTGTAACTGTATGATATTACTTCAAGGCTTGAAAACAGAAAATGGGGTTTTGGGGGTTAATTTTTCGTGGGTCTTGTTAATATCTAGCTTCTATCTTAAGATTTTTTTTTGGTGTTAGGGTTTTGCCTCAAATGATCATCCTAATCATGAGTGACTCTCCCTGCGCTAATCTGGACTTTCTTCCTCCTGTAGGTACTGAGGCACAGATTACGTACAACAAAATAAACAATACTACCGCCAATAAAGCCCCCCAGGAGAACTCTATTTGTTTGTTTGCATTGTTTCTTTTGGGATGACAGCTCTTGCAGAAAGACCCCATTTTCCAGGTGATAATTTTAAACTCTTTGAAAAATAGGAATGAGGTTTACCCATTTTATGCTTGAGTTTCGTTACTTTTGTTTTGTGGATAGTGTAAAGTCACGTGCTTCTCCTTCGTTAGAAGTTAAAGATCGTTGGGAGTTAGGTATTAGTTAGAGTCCCTTACCTCAAAAAGGAGATTAAGCGCCTCTTCTTCGCTATTCACGTTACGCACACTGAGTCCTTTTACCCTTGTATATCCATCATCATCGTCAGTCACCGTCATGAGCGCTGGGTCTGTTGTAATAGTACCCGGCAAAGTACATAACAAATCGAACATTCGCTCGTTGTAGATCTCTAAGTACGAGATGCGAACACTGACGGAATACTCGGGCCTTTCACGGATCTCCCTGTAAACCTGTTGAATTGCCCGTGGGATGATCCCACGGTGTTGAAACTTTTCCGTAGATCCGGTCATGGTGAATGTCTTCCCTGCTCCAGTTTGCCCGTAAGCCAAGATTGTACCGTTGTAACCGTCCAAGGCTTGCGTCACGATATCTTTAGCGCATTCCTCGTAAACATCGCTCTGACTGGCGTTGTGCAAGACGCGATCCAGGTGAAAATTCCAGTCTAATATCTGGTTGTTAATATAGCCTCTTCTGAGATCCTTCTTGCAGTGAATGTTCACGGACTTTCCATCCGGCAGGAGTTCGATCATGTCCTGCGCAAATCTCGCCGTTGGCCGAATTCTGGCGTACACTTTGACTCTTCCATTATCTTCTTGAAGCATGGTGCTTCTTGATACGTTTACCACGACACGAAACCACAAGTATTCACCAAACAAACTCTCTCTCTGATCTGCCTTGCTGTGGTTTGCCTTCTTAGCGCCAACTTGTTGTTACGGTAATCGATTCTTGTTGCTATGTAACTGACGCGCATCTTCCTCCACAAAGAGTGCTGATGTTTTGTTCGCAGGCTCAGTGAAAACAAGATGGCAGACGAAGGTGGGGAGAATCTAAGACACGGATTACAGTTATTACAGAAATGCTTGAAACAGGACGCCGAGAAGGTCAGGAAATTAAAAAGAAATAATACAAGATTATATAGGGCTTCGTTAATACTATGGAAATTATTAGGTTGAGTTTGACTGGTCTGGATGATGACTAGCAAATTTTTGTTTTAAGCTTTTTAATATGGTGGCGGAAGACGTCGATCATAACCTTTTCGAGGCACTCCATTTTTTATCCGCACCTCTCGTATGGAAGGCGTAATTTAATAAATTCTTGAAGGACCTTGTCGGAATCTTACATTTTTACTGCAATAGAGGGTTTCGGAATTGGCCCGCCTTTTACCCACAATGCAATGGATCATCTGAACTTTTTACTACAAGGCCTGTGGGAATCGCTGATCTAGATTAAGATCTGTCGGAATGCTGCCCTCCATAAGGTGGAGCGAGATAAGGGACTTGTAGGAATCACGATTTAAGAGATAAGGGCCTGTCACAATCATACCTTCCATGAGGGGTGGGGGGGGGGTGGGGGTGCAGTAGTTGATTTTTGGTTGAAGGTATAAGAAAGGTGTTTTATCGAGAATCAGCCTCGACAGTCACTGCAACTAAATCCATAGAAAATTATGCAGCAAGTGCTCTTATTTTTTATAATTAGCTGAAGCCAATACTATTTTCACTTTTACAGTTTTTAAAAATACACAGTCTGCATCTACCCTTCCATTTTTACCATTTAATACAAAATTAAATGTTTGAGAATAACTCGACTGAGTAAACTTGTATCGAAATGACTAGCACGGAAACAACTTTGTAAAGAAATGAACGTTCATAGTATTAAAGAGAGGGGCTGTTTGGCAACCGAGCCAGCAGGTTTAGCATGCTTACATGTACCTGTCCCGAAATTTAAACTAAGGGGACTTTCCATTGTGATACCTCTGTCCAGCTCCTTTACTGCCCAAGAGGGGGTGGGAAAGTAGGGAGTATTACCTTGTGTTAGTTAATAATGGCATGTGCAGTACCAATAAATATGGTTTAAATTAGCCTCTTTTTTGGTCTGGGGGAGTAGATTTGAAACAGTTGTGTGCAAAATACAGTGTATTGTTTTGTGCTCTCTGGAAATAGGTCAGCTGGAATTAGCCTGTGAACAGGCTCTCTGTTTGGGGGTTAAAAATAGAGAGGAAAGGGAAGCGAAATGGGGGGAGAGAGCCTGAAGACAAACGTTTGAGGCCACTATTCCGCCCTCTTGTAATTATCTTGCTGAACATCTGTCCGTAAGATCATTATCTGTCAATCAATTTCGCGCGTGAGAAAACCTCCTGGGAAAATTAACGGGAATGTTCCGTCTGAAAACAAAGTGAAATGGATCACGAGTGTAATTGTCGATTTTGAAAAAAGTCATTGATCTCCGGTAAGAGAATTAATACGGTACCGGTCCTTGGCATTTCAAGAAACGAGACCTTGCTGGTTGACAGTGGCCAAGACAGCGTTGTACTAGCGCAAGCATTTGAATCCTCAAGATTTCCACTGAAGCTCCAAAGACAAGTACAAAGAGATCAGCAGCGCCTCGATCACCGACAGGAATTACACCTTTGGGTATTTATCCTGTATTTATGGCAATAAAAGGGGGCGGTAGGCCTACACCACGTTTACCTGATGCCAGAATGCTGCTTGTTCTCATAAGTTTTTTCTTCTGCTGGGTAGATTATGCTCTGGAAGGTTCTACATTTTCACTGAGCAAATATGATTTCAGCCGCTTGTTTCACACTTAGAGGTCATGGCACACATATCGATTTACTGTGGTTTTTGTCTCTGGTCGGCATGATTTGCCCTCTGATGTAAGAGCATTTTCTTTGACTTCTTTTGAAGCGTAAAGCTTTCTATTAAGGCTGAATAAGGGTCTTACTTTTCTCCAAAGTGCCTTCTGGATCTGAATAACTAAGCGATTTTCTGAAGTCAGTGAATGTAATGTTTTTCTGAAATGTTGTATCACGCTGGGCCCAGCTCGTTAGGTTTCTTTGCAGAATGTTTAAAAATTATCACGGATAGTAATTTACAGATCCAAAGTTATAAGATTCAAACGCAGCTTAAACTGAAGCTCCATCAACCATGGAGAATTACATTGTGACTTGGTAAACTCCAGCTTAGTGTTCTTCTAAAGATAGTGCGAGTCTTTTGACCAAGTAGTTCCTCCCTTGGTAATAGCTTTTGAACAAGCTCTTTGGAGTGTTTTGTTATTGCCACTTTGAGATCAAATCGCATGCTACGTGCCAACAGAAAAGCCGATGCCAATCAGACCTATCAACAGTCAGTGTTCTTGCCACTAAGAGCTTACCAGAATAATTTAAACAACATCACATTCTTTTTTACATTTTTTCAAGGGCTATAGAGTGATGTAATTAGTTGTCTGCAATAACACCAAAGAAAATTTCTCATGGGAGCCTGAGATGCCAAATTTAACAAAATTACATCTTACACATGAACTTTTTAGAATTTTACATTGCGTTTTTCATAATTCTTGTGAAAATTGACATTTATTTTCTTGGGGCCCCATTAGAAATAGTCTTTGGTGTTATTACAGATAACTAATTATATCTATAGCCCTTAAAAAATGTAAAAAAGAATGCGATATTGTATAGATTATTCTAGAACAAGGTTTTTGTCCACTGAAAATTAAAATTACTCAATTTCCTGACGGATTCCATCTTACACCATAAAATGAGTTATTTCAATGTTAACACAAGTCTGTTACTGTCTTAACCCTGGTTCAGGTAACTCATGAACTGTTGGATTGCATATGCAGTGGGAAGAACCTGAGATATCAGAGCTATGGGAAACTTTGGACCATTCAGGAGTGGAAAGTGTTGCATGAAAATGGGAAGGAAGAACTGAAAGGATTCATTACCAGAGGTCTCAACAAAGAACAGGTTTCTATAATTATGTACCATTTTCTAAGATATATACATGTATTTATTATTTTAATTAACCTGGGCTAGGCTCTCAGATAATAAAATTAATATTAATTGCAAAAACAAAAATATCTCTGCACAATTGCTATCTTGGAGCCTGGAATAGGATATCTTTTCATCATCATCATAGTAATTATCATAATAAATATAATATTAATTATAGTAATTTTATTATGATTAATTATTTTAGTAACTGTGAATGGTAATTTGGACATTGTAAGCTATATTCTTAACTAATAAACTCAAGGATGGCTCAAACTAAAAGGCCCTCTGAGAGGGGAGTATGTTTTTTTCACAGTGTTCACAGATAGTTACTTGACTGTGTATTTACAGATGATTTGAATTCTTGCCGGGATTTTTTGAAACAGAACCCTTTCCACATGTATCCTCTTAAAGAAAATGCTTCTAATAAACAGTAAAATGAACTTTTCTTCAGATCTCCAATGAACTTGACAGATATTCTCTTTCTGGAGAAGTTAAACAAGCTGTGCTAGATTGCCTGTGGCCTCGACAAGAAGAAGTAAGACAAAGCTTGGTACAAAATACAGCTATGATATCGAACGCTGTTTTGAAAGACTTTGATTGGAAAGTGAAGGTACGCATTACCCATTATTTGCAAACAAAAAGCTGGCAAAGTGATTAAAGTTCATGAAGATTATGCCCAGACCAAAACGACACAAAAAAAAAATACCCTTAGGCATAGCACATACCTATATGGCTTGTATAAGGGAGTCCCCCCCCCCCCTACCGGGCGTTTTCCCCATGACATTTTCCATGTATGTATTTTTATTCTTGTGTGATTGTTGAGCTTATCGTTAAATGTAATTGGTCAATTTTTCATCAGATTAATTTTATTGGAAAGTACTCTTTATTGTTAATTTGGAACTCATAGATGACCATGTCCAGTGATAAGTTAGCCACCATAAGGCAGCCCACAGTTACTGTGAATTTTGATGTGGATGAGAGTGGCCAGGAGAGACATATCTCAGCAGAACTTACAAATGATGAACTCAAACACCTTATATCTTCTTTAGAAGCAGCCAACAAGGTTGGTTCTAGAACTCAATATATCTCTAAATGTTAAAATTTAAAAAAACCAATGTATTTTGTGCTCTGTTTCTTGCTTTGAAGTGCCATGATAGGTTTTGTTGATTTTTGAGTCAAAAGGTAGGGATTATCTCCACTGTTTATTTTCTTCTTTCTCTTTAAATCTAGGTTTCTGTTAAATGATTTTAATATTACTTAATGTTATTATATTTCTGGGCAATCCATATTATTGACTAGTTTGGGTAATGGGAGTAGCCTGTTCTCAGCTCTCAGGTAGTAAGGACAAGCAAAATGAAAAGAAGAGACAAAAAAAGAAAATTAGCAAGAAATTACATGGGCTATACTTGAACAGGGTGCATTTCAAATAGAAAAGCAGGAGTGTCCAGGGTTAAAATCAATCTTGTACCCAGAGCCCACTGACCACTCTCCTTTTGGTCAAGAATGTGGACCCACAAGGTTTTCCTTAAGAATTCTAGTAGCTGGAGAAAGGTGTAACGTTCTGCACAGGAGAATATTTTAAAGATGCTCCACAGCTGAGTAAAAATAGTAGGCTATTGACTATTAGCCAGAATTCTTTGTAGTAAACTGAGAATTTTCTTATCTCCGATGCCTAATGAACACCCCAATGATGACCTCATCCCGATTCTTCACACATGGCAAAAGGAGCCCCTGGGGATGAGGTTGATGATTACAATTATTGGAATGAATATTTACCAGTACAGTCAACTGTCTCATAGCGAACACTTCTCGTAAGCAACCACCTCCTGTAAGCAACCACTTTACAAATTTACTGTTTTGTTTCTCAGTCAAACACTGTTTCAAAACTCTTTCATAAGCTAGCGACCACTACGTAAATTTCTTAAACGACCACGACCACTTTTTGGGCTGGAAATTTGACATATTCTTTCGTTTTCTGTTTCCGGTAAGCGACCACCAGGCATGATCATGCATGATTGTAACAAAACTGTTGCTCAAATGTCACAAAAGTTCATTTTTGAATAGTGCTGACCAAGTTACCTGACAGATTATAGCAGCTGACTTACAAAAAAGATGTCTGTAATACGATCTGTACTAAGGTAAAAAAGTGGATTGTCACTTTCATCTATTATCATGTTACATACAAAGTTTCATCAGTTCCAAGTGCTATTCAAGTTAAACATTATTAGCAGTTCCCTATTTGCCTCATTTTTGCTAGTAAGATTATAACTTTATGTAATTACATTAATCAGTTCAGTTTGAGTTTTTTTCTTGATTTTACCCATAGACAACCACCTCCCGTAAGCGACCACTTTGTCGTGTACCAAGGGTGGTCGCTTACGAGAGAGTTGACTGTATCAAGATTATAACTGAATAACATTTTAATAAAAAAGGTATCACTGACTATCGTTTAGGACTTTTCACTGTTAGTGGGTCTCTGTTATCTTTTCAAAGAGTTTTCTTCTTTTTAATTTAATTTCTACAATACTGTTGTAAACTGTTACCCCTTTCCCCCCAAAACTAAAAGCTTTTGAAGTTATTTTAACTCATCACTTATAGTGTGCAGTGTTCACTTCAAGTATTTATGCTGATTTCTCTCCTGCTCATAGGTGGTGATGCAGCTAAAGAAATAATATTGTATAGAGACATTAATATTGTTTAAATTTCTTTTGAAGATTTTTTCTGCAAAGATAATTGCACTTCTACGGTTATTAGCTAATTATTAACTGATCTCATCATGAGCAGCACTGATGTAAAATAATAAGAAAACTTTGCTAAAAAGCTGGAAATTTTTTTCCAACAGCACTCACTCTCATTGGTTACTTCAAGGTCACATGACATCTAACAATAAAACTGTTTCCCACCAAAATCTCTGAACAGGCAACATTGCAAAATCTATGTCAGAGGGTAAAAGTGCACTGTTACCCACAAATGTTGACAGATGACATCGTCCACCATTACAGTGAGGTGTAATGAATTTCAAGCTTCAAAATTTCCAGCTATTTTACATCCCTTGGGACCAGTCTTTTGTGTTTAATGACGCTAGGATTGAAATGAATAGTGAGGTGATTTTTTGAAGAAGCAAAGTGTTGTATCAACTTAGATTAGCCCCCATAAAATTTAAGGTAAACAGATAAGTGATTCCCAGGTTCTCTAGCCACCAATCAATTTATCGCTGAACTTGTATATGAGATTTTTATCCACATTCAGAGACTTCAACCTTCCCGATTTGCCCTGGAGTCTTCCAAGTTGCCTCCTGTTCTCCTGATTTTTTTCACATTTTTTATTGTGATCTGAGTGTAAAACACTCTGTATTACATTTTCCTATCCTATAATGTCTCACCCAGTCTCTCCATTGAACACCGCCGCAATGTCAAAATGCATGGAATGACACCTTAGAGAAATTAAATTTGCAAAATTTCCTGGTGGGGGATACCTCCAGACCCCCCTAGGGGCTCATGCCTAAGGTGCCTGTGTGAGCGACTCCACTTTCCTTCAAAAGGGGTTGGAATCTCTGCATATTTGTCAATGTGCAAAGTCAGCAAGTGTGTTTTGTGTTTATTGTTTCCTTGATAGAAACACCAGAGATACATACTATTGTTGTTCATTTTTATACTTCCTTAAATCAGTTTGTACAGTGTTTTTGTAACAAAAATGATGTAATAGTATATGAATTTGATTAAAAGTCTTGAGTATACAATAATTATTTTCTAGATTGTGAAAGTGTCATATTTCCTGTCAAGCAGGAATAACCAGTATATCTGCATATACTGTAGTCTGTAGTCTCCTACCCAGTAGTTCTTTGTGCTGTCATGCAATGCTTCTCCCCACAAACTGTGACAACATGACAAACAGCTGTATGGGAAATGTTAAGTACATGTACTGGCATGGTAGGTTAAACAATATGAAATAAAAGATATAAGTTGGTATCATTTTCAGTGAGACTTTATTGTTTGGTTAGCTTTTTGTGGCTTTTGTGTTGTGCCAGTGTACACAGGACTTAATGGTTTACGAAAAGAAGCATTGTATGTCATCAAGACAAAATCATTCTGAGATGCCCCTCTTAGTTTTGTCTAATAGATACCAAATTAATCTTTATCGCTCCCAATACCTGTGCAAAAGGACATTGACTTCTAGCAGTCTTCAATGCACATAATTATATGGAACTAAAAACTGGTAAACCTATAAAGAACATGCTGGTAAATTTAGCAAAGAAACTAAAATTTCTTGGTTTCTTTGAAATCAAACCACAAATTACCAAGATTACTTGCATTCATTATACTTGAAGCAACTATGACAATATTATTGTGATGGAGGCTGATTCGTTTGCACAACAAGAAGGAGGAGAAGTGAAAAAGAGTCAGTGGAGCAGTTTTGAACATAGAGAGTGGATAAAAAAACCTCTCCAAATTGAATTGATTGAGGCACCTAAAAGGGAATGTTTAATGAATAAAAAACTCTTACATTTTTTTAATGGTGAATGGTTTATGTTTGACAACACACTTCTATTAAATGAGCCATGTCATGCTATTTGCTACCTTTTTTTTAAAAAAAACATCTTTCGATCAACTGAATTCCAAAAATAATGGTCCAGTTTTGTTACTTAAAACTAGGCATTGTAAATGTTCCAGGTGTCTGTTGCTAAAGATGGCAAGGATAGATACGGATTGAAACATTAAAATATTGAGCTGACATTTTCAAGATTTAACGCTGACAAAAATCACCAAAACTATGAATAAAGCACCCTGATAAAATTTGTTTCAGATACCTTTGTCATAATCTTATAGGGGCATTTTGCACACGAGTTAAGGCACTAACCTGAATAATGACTTTGGAAGAACTGACCTAAAACAGCAATATCCTCTTCACATACCGTAAAATTCTGAAAATAAGCCCCTCCCTGTATAAGCCCCCCAAACTGGTAACGCAAAAAACCCTCCATTAAATCGTCCCTCCAAATATAAGCCCCTAGGGGGCTTGTACTTGGAAAATAATTGTCCTCAATTACAAAGTAAAACAAAGCAAAAATGGTAAATTTACTTCCAACTATAAGGCTAGCCCAATCGGTTTTGAAAGGCAAATTTCCCTCCATAGATAAACCCCTCTGAATATAAGCCCCTCAAAAAATAAGCCCCTCACAAAGCGCCTTTGAAAAATATTAGCCCCGGTGCTTATTTTTGGAATTTTGCGGTAGCCCCTTTAAGACCTAGGGTAGTCTTTCAGTACAGTGCATGTAAAAAACAAAAGAAAAGGAAACAAACATATCCACTCTGGTACCTGGACTCTCTGTCAAATTCACAAAGACAGAAATTTGAAGGCAAAGAAAAACAAATAACCCACATATGCATATAGTCCTCTTCTTACTGTGAAACTCACAAAGCCATGAACACCAGAAATATTTATGGAATGTTATTGTGTTGCGAGAAATAAACCAGTGAGGCGTGAGAAAACTAAACCGCAAACAGCAACAGTAATAAGTTTGTGGTTTTGAACATCCTCCGAGACCCAGGGTCAGATACTGGGGGCAAGGGAAAGTCTAAACGGGTGGAAAATATCGCACAAAGAAAAGTAAAGAACGGCAAGGAGAGCCCCTGGGGACAATATTAATGTCTTACCAGACCAGTTCCAAATGGTTGCCGCCGTTCTGCCTTCTGACTAGTATCAGAAAACATTTGTTTTTCAGCCCAATCAGAAGGCAGAACAGCGGCAACCGTTTGGAACTGGTCTGGTAAAACATTAATATTGTTCCCAGGGGCTCTTCCGACCATTCTTTACTTTTCTTCGTGCCACATTTTTCCGCCCGTTTAGACTTTCCTTTGCCCCCACTATCTGCCCCTGGGTCTCCCAGGATGGGTTTTGAGGTTTGCTTGCATATCCTGAACGTTATTGTGATTGGCCAGTACACAATCAACATTCCTGAAATTTTTCAGGTGTTCACAGTTTTCTGAGTTTGATAGTAACAAGGATAGGAGCATATCAGAATGAATTCGTGCAGAACACATTCTTGGAACACTACGCAGTATGAGGCATATTTGACAATAATTTATGGGACTCTTGAAAGATTAAGGCATGAAAATTGTGATTCAGTGGAGAGTAATAAATGGTTCCGGGACTGCTGTGCTTTAACCCTGAGTTTCTTTCATGACAACTATTTGACCACTAACGCAATACCAATCCACGGACACCGAAGCTAAGGCAACTCCAGATCTCCAATGCTGCACAAAACAAGGTCTTGGTCTTAAGCGGTCCCAGCTCACTGATTAGCCCATTGCACAAGTAAATTCAAGATGCCTTTAAGTATAAATCAAACGCAAATAATAATATACAACGTACATGTATTGCGTTGCTGTGACACTTTTATATTGTCCTGAATTTTGCACTTCGTGTAACGATCGAAGAACACTTTAAGATCCTCTGCACTCATCCCT
The DNA here is from genome assembly GCA_038088405.1 of Porites divaricata. Lineage (NCBI taxonomy): Eukaryota > Metazoa > Cnidaria > Anthozoa > Scleractinia > Poritidae > Porites > Porites divaricata. Next base: position 6,252,128 of record JBBMOI010000005.1, read on the forward strand.
TAAATTTTTCAGCGAACCGTTTGGCGATGAAGATGTTCGTATCTAGAAATCTTTCCACGCAGTTTACGATACAAGTCTCCGTTTTTCCATCCAGTTTACTGCCCGGTTTATCAACACATTTTTCCCAGCACATGTCCGTGAAGGCATGAATTTGGCTTTGAAATCTCTGCTTTTGATCTTCAGCCATCAGTTCCTCCTGAAGTTTCCGATCGATCTGGGAGTTATTTGATGGTCCTCCAAACGACATTTTGCAGTAAATTTTTCAGGAAACTCTTCCCGATGTAAAAAGTATTTCACGTGCATAAATCAAAATGGCGGTTCTTTTCTTGCGCTAGCCTGGTAACGAAAGTCGGTTTCAGGTCCCGCTCACTCTGTCACGGTTGGGTTTGGGCGCGAGCCGGGCGAAGGAGTTCCCATATTTGTTTGAGTCAGTACGTAGAAAAAAAATAGTTATATTTCAGTGATTTAAATCGAGGTAAGAGGGATGTTGACCCAAATGAGGAAACAAGTTTGAAATGGTCCTCTCCATTTGAAATAAAAAGAATTCTGAAACCTATATTTGAACGAGATTTATTTAAAATATCTCCCACCTTATGCCAATTTTACCTAACTATACCACTCGTAAAATAAGTAGCAGTTTCTGAGAGTTTGTATTTTAAGGAAACGTAAATATAAACATCTATAACCTTTACGTACGTGTAGCGTTCACTTTGATTCCAGGCAGATTTCTCGTAGGATTAAATTGAGAAGATGAATCAGAATGGAATAAGCCTGTACACAGACGGAACCTAATATCTTTCCCCTTTAAGCCCCAGCATCCACTTACAAATTCTCCAAACTGATCTCTATACATTTCCTTAAAGAATGAACTGAGAGAATTTGATAAAAGATCAAAGTATTTTCCGTTAGGTGATCATTTTGTTAATTCTCATAACCGTATGTCTTGACAATATATGGATATTGTTAGGAGAAAATTGATCTTGGTCACTATTGGGGCTTGAAGGCTTTATAAGGATGAGATTACGTCTGAGACAGAGGCCAGAATGGTATAGACTACAATGAAAGGGTTCATTACAGATTTCCTGTTATATATATATACCGGGCACTTCTAATCGTGACGGTCCATGGAAGTATTCTTCTCGTCAAGTCTAACCAATTTCAACGACACCCTCTAATATTCCCAGCGTTTTCACGTGTTTTGGTAAGGAAATGCGACCATCCAAGGTTAGCTTTTTTTAAAATTCCTCTTTCTCATTAGGATAGCACTCAAGTCCGAGGTAGCATGTGTGTTCTACCTGTTTCTTTCCCCCACCATCCTCAGCCGAAGTCGAAAGCTTACTTCAAGGCTCTGTTATGTAGGTAGCGATGGCCATTACATAACCCTTTATTTTACAAAAGATCAGCGATAAATAGTTACGTTGATTAAGCAAGTCCGACTAGGTTTTCGGCAATTATCTTAACAGTTACGCCGAATAAACAAACGAAGAAACTCTAAAATTAGTGGACAATACAGAGTATTGTACGACCATAAATTTCAATCGTCCATTATTGTCCTCTCCTATTGCACAAACGGATCAACAGAAACAGTTCTGTTCTTCATAGATCCTAAACCCTCTAAACATACAAAACATACCTCATTCCACTAGCTCGAACAAATCGGCAACAACTGTGAACAACCATAATGAACCTTTGACTATAAAATGATCACCAATGACAAAACCGCTTTGGTTTTAACACATTTTCATCATTAGTAACAGTAAAATGCATGACAGGCCGAGTGGAGAATATCAGAAGCATGTATGCTTCTGAGAATATACATTAATTTTTAAAGAAGCAGACAGTTACCCCTCCCTCCAGAAAAATCGAAAAAGGGGCCCTTCTCTGATTTCTGGGGGGAGGAGGCGGCTGTACACAGGCTACATGACACCATAGGTGGCCACAACCCTGAAGTCGTTGTATGGTCGCATATAATTTCACGAGAAGGGTAGAAAATACGCGCTACATAAAAATACCTTACCGATGTTAAACCCTTCGCCAATGAGTTTTGTTTTCATCGTTTTTATGTACCTTTTTTCTCTAATATGTATTTTACGAGGAACTGTAAATGAAAAACTGCTTAACAACTTATCTTTTCAAAGTTTTCGGTGATGGCACTGACTATTTTACATATCCTGCTTGTACGAAGTAAAACCTATCGGTTTTGTCTGCACAGCAAAGAGGCCTCATAGACATTGTGTATTCGCGGTTCTTTGTAACTCTCAAAGGCCCTCAAGACATACCGTAGCGGCCTGCTCAGTTTCCTCAACACATTTTAAAGACGCTTGAAGGTCTAACAATACATAGTAAGGTCCACTCCACCACTGACCAAAAGGAACGCCACTTCTGGAAACCGGAATGAGACAATGCCACATCAATATTGCGTTATCAGAATACATCTTGTCGCTTGGCAACCTTAACTGCGGGTTCAATCAATCCACCAGGACTCTTACTTGACTGAAAAAAAGGTTTAATATCTCCAGCGGTTAAAAAGACGGAAGAGAGAACTTTGTAAGATGTTGTGCATTATGTTCCCTGTTAGCCTGAATGAGAAATGATCATCCAGCCAATGACAAAATAAAACAGGCCTATCGGATACACAGCAAGCGCTTTTCTGTTGGTTGGTTGGCTGTCTCCAAGAAATTTCACAGAAGCTACAAGAAAAACACACACAGAAAGAAAAAAAAGAATTAGGGTATGTTCGATTGACGTTATTCTGGAAAGGAAATACATTCTGGCTTATTCCGGAAAATTCTGTCTAAAAAAGAAAGAAAGAAAGAAAGAAACTGCTTTCAGGATAGGCATCGATAATGCAAAAAAGTTGGTGACAAGGAACAGTGGACTGCTATCTTATTTGTTGTAGCAAGAAATCTAGAGGAAAATTCGTCCTAGGGAAATCATCGTATAGACCAGGCTTCTTCATCCTGAGGTTTGGAGGATTACATGTCACAAGAGCGCAGGAAAGCAAATCGCCTCAAAACGGGTCGAAATAATTTTAACAACAATAATAATAGATTGTTCTTGTTAGGTCGTAATGCTTTATGTTATTGTACTCAGTCGACCATTGGCTTCAGTTGAATTATACTGAATGTTCTAGCCTGTTCCAGGCGTTTAGATAGAGAAGACGGCGCAAAGAAAAGCTTCTTCCGCTTATTTCCCCCTGCTCTCCATTTTCGCCACTCTCCACAATCTCAACACTTGGAATAGCCTGCGTGCAGACGAAACTAAACTCTGGTTAGTTAGTTAACCAGAGTTTAGTTTCGTCTGCGCGCAGGCTACACCTAGAATAGGCGATGAATGTTTAGACCAAAGAATGCTGTTGTAACAAAGATTAGAGCGTTGCGTGACGACAATAAAAACGGCTGCGTGAGGGAGACAAGGAAAATGATAACATTGAAGTACTAAGAGTAAGAAACATGTCCGCTTTATGAAGGGCTTAACTGTTTTTGTTTCTTTTTTTTTTTTTCTTTTTAACTTCATATTTAAGAATTTACAGAGGACAAAAGCGTTTTAGTATCAGTATTGTGATGCAAACGCCTTTTTCTCGTTAGTTTTAGCAGGGAGACCTTTTTGACTCTTTCAAGCAACATCGAAATGATTTCCATTTAAAAATTTGGCTTACAGTGTATTAGTATCGCGAGTTTTGCTTTCGGTTTCTCCGGTAACCTCCGTCGCAAAATGTAAATGGTCTGCTAAATTCAGATAATTCGCTTGCCACGTGTTAAATTATGCATAAAACAGAGTACAGTGAAGGAGTCACGGCCGGCTGATTCTGCAGTGCATTTCGCTGAAGAAGGATGTTATGAAAGAGTTTGTTTAGAACTTGAACGTCAAGTCCCACATTGATAGACATGTGTTCTAGAAGATTTTTGCCCACGTTTACATTTTCCATCGCTCTGGGTTGTCTTTTCCTGGGAGGTTATTACTGGTTCCTTAAGGCAACAGTAAATGGCGGTTATACAGAATGGTCGGCTTGGAGCGACTGCTCGAAGGAGTGCGGTGAAGGAACCCAAAAGCGATATCGTTTGTGCGAGAACCCGCCGCCGGGGAGGTATGGTAAGGATTGTTTTCGCTTCGGTGTAAGCGAGGACGAGAAGCCTTGTTTCTTAAAAATCTGTCCGGTTGACGGAAGGTTCAGCCAGTGGACCGCATTTACTAAATGCGATAAAACATGTGGCGGAGGAAAGCGGTTTCGAACGAGGCATTGCAATGACCCACCACCTGTGTTCGGGGGAAAAAACTGCGAGGGTGAAGCGAGACAAGAAGAAGCATGTAACACCGAGCCTTGTCCAGTTGTAGACGGTGGATTTTCGGCGTGGAGTGAGTACAGCGCTTGCTCTATGACGTGCGGTAAAGGACAGAAGACACGGACTCGAAGCTGTACTAACCCAGCGCCAAACAACGGTGGAAAGCCGTGTGATGGACCGGCGAGCGAGACGGCTGATTGCGATCAGGGTCCTTGCCCGAAACCTCCACAACCAAGACCTGCCGAAGAAGAGAAGAAAGATGCCGCTCCAAATCTCCTGCAGCAAGCGGACGAAGCGAAAAAGCCAGAAGAAAAGAAACAATAACAACTTTAAAGAAATCATGACAATTGAACCGGGTTTTTAAAAAAATGTGAGGTTAAGACTTTCTAGCTGATGGACCAATTCAGTAACGTTGAACATTTGAGCAAAAATTGTCATTGTTTGAAAAATACCGCGAGAAGCCGACGACATGAGGGAAACAAGCAAAGAATATGCGATGTCTTGAGGACAAACGAATATAAACAAGTGGGATTTCTCACACAAACGAACTACAGTGTAATTAAATAGATAGGCGAATTTTAAATTACTGCTTGTTCAAAACGTGTCAAAGCACACGTTAGCCATATCCACAATCACCCCACAACCAACTTTTCGGTGGAGAAAATCGAAAGGAAAAGGGTCACCTGCTGTTTATGAATTCAAAAGAACGTTTTGTATGTCATACCAAAAGGGAAAGAATGGCTAAATACTTTTAGCTCACTGCCGGAACTACTTTAGTCTGCTACACAGCCGTTTTTAGTGTCGTCACGCAACGCTCCTCCCCACTAAGAGAGGAACGTTGCGTGACGACACTAAAAACGGCTGTGTAGCAGACTAGAACTACTTCTCATGGCTAGGAGAAAAAATCACGCCAACTTGATACAGAAGAGCCTGTTTACATGGAGGTGGGGGAACCCCAGATAGGTGAGGTAAACATGATCAAATTTTAAAAATGAGAGACTATATGGACAAGCAGGTTACCCCACCAAAGCAGGTTACCTCACCTGCCTGGGGCCCCCCACCTCCATGTAAACGGTCCCTAACTTGTCTCGAAGCCTCACTTTAACTCAAATGGCTGTGAGTAAGAGAATTATACCTACTCACAACCAGGAGATGAAAATGAATGCAATGTGGAGTGAAGTACAATGAAAATTATTTATCTCCACAAAAATTTTTTTGGGAAGCTGAGGGTTAATTTTAGAGGAAGAATTTATTATTTACAAGTCATAACAGTTATACATCAAACTTTTCACCAGGGCTTCAATATTTAGAACATAAACAAGTCTAGGAAAAAATGACAATAATAATATCATCATTCGTAAACTTGATGCCAAGTAGTCAATAAATGACAAGACCTTTTGGTTGTTTATTATGTCTCTCGAATGAATATCCTTTCCTTTCTGTAGATATATGGCTAGTAAGCCTAAAGATACTCTAGCTAGTGTACAGCTTCCATCTCCCTTCACGAAAAAATTGGGCCCCTTTTTTGAAGGTTGGAGGAGCTGTACACAGGATAAAGTGAGCCTTGAGCTCCATAACACTCGCAAATGTCATAAGAGGACTGTAATCTCTCTAGCCTACAACCCAGACATAATTTAATCTAGGTTAGTAACGTCTGCCAAGCAGCACTAAGACCCTTGGTCTGTGCTCCCAATGTACTCAATGAATAATACCAGAAGGGCATTTTGAATTTCTTTTCATACTGATTGGGAAATCAACAGTGGCTTTTTTAACAGACTAATCATGATGTGTGCTCAAATCCTCAGTACAAAGCTGGGGGCCCAGAACAACGATTTATTTTCTGCGCTGTTTCACAGACCAGAGTTTAGTTTCGTCTATGGTGCAGGGCATAATCTCCCAAGCATAATCACAAAATGGACAAAACAGTGATGATTTTAGATGTCCACATTACAGGGTTTTCAATAAGGTTCCCCCCACCCCTGCAAAAGTTTTGAAATTTGGGCCTCTTAGAATGCAGTTCCAGCATTCTGGAGCAAAAATGAGAGTTTTGTAACTGAACACAGACATCATTAAATTTTGGCTTTTTTATTCAGCAACAGCAAATGAAAGCTCTATTTTTAAAATTTATTTCTCCTTGTCAGTGGAACCATTGGTAGTTTCAGTATCAGTTTTAAATCATGTTATTTGTAACAACTGGGGTACTTTCCAAAGAAAAGTAGGGGGCAAGTTCACGTGAAATAGCTGGCAAATTGTACCAGCTGCTAGCTCTTATTGAAAACCCTGACATTATAGAAAAGTCTGCTTACAAAGTGCACTTGTGGTAAAGAAATACAGGAAGAAACATAATGTTTGTGACTTACTTAAGCTTACGTCTGCATTAAAATCACAACTGTTCAATACAGTTAAACTTGAACAACCATTCAGTTGCTTAATTTACAAATTACACAGTACTCTAACTTACCAATTGTTGACCAGACAAATCCTAGTATGACCAGAATAAATCGAACAGCAAATAGGAGAGTAGACTGTTTAGCAATTAAGATAAGCCGGCATGCTGTCAATGCTATATTTAAAGGTAAAATACAATATCCAAGGACACAAATACTCTGGAAAAATGATCTGCAGTATTAAAAGAAAAATTATCATTGGATTAGCATAAATTAAGATACAGTAGAATTCCAGTTCCTCAAACCCTGAAAAACTTCAATCAAAATTTGGCTTCAAGCAGTGACATGTCCAGGACTGAAATCTGTTTAAAATATTTGCCAACAGAGAAAAAGTTGATTTTTCAGGCTACAAATATTATCGACCATCACGTACATGATGAACTCTCCCTCCCCACCCTTGACTTATTTTAAGAGGGGTGTCAAAAGACAGTGGTCTGAAATATCAATTTGACTTTTTGACCAGCTAAGAAAAATAATGTGTTCTTCAGCCTCAGTGTGGATATGTTGCGGCTCAATTTTGCTTTTGGTCTAAATTTCATTTTCCTTTGATTTGGGTATAATAATGAATGATTATGGGTTTGAGACAAAGAGAATTCAATTTAAACCAAGGGTAAAATTGCACCACAGCAGATACAACCACTTTTTGGTCAACAACTCACATTGACTAGTTGACCATAATAATTATTGTCAGTTAGACAGATAATTTAGAAAATATAATCAATCTTGTTTTTAATTATTATTTAATGAAAAATCATTATAATTTTGTTGATCTGTATGACTAACACAATAATATTAATAATATTGGAAAGTTGTTACACAGCCCTTTGCATAATTTATGACAGAAAGTTTGCCCAATAACAAGCATTTTTCCAGTTAATTAACAACTAGTTATGTCAGCAGAACACAACTTGTCCATCCCTACTGATTGAACAACTTTTTCCTGAGGTCATAATATCTGGTGGACATTATTGCACATGCCTGAATGGCTCACCAGTGCATCTTGCTTATTGGTAAAGATTTGCATAGTATCGTTGAAATACTTACATTGTTCCACCCAATAGCTTTGAATTTACAGTGATGACTGCAGATCCTACCCACACCACCACAAAAACCTCTGCAAACTGTGGTCCACCGTCATTGTTACTGTCTACCACTTGGTGACCTTGTAACATCCTACACATCAAAATCAACTGTGAGCATGGGGTTTTGCTAAAAGCAGGCCCGCAGCCCAGCAGTCCGGCGGCCCGGACACCCAGTCCTGATTTTCCATAGTTTTTTTGTCCAGCGGTACGCGCATGTACAGACCTGTATCGGGTTTGGGCATGCAAAATGGACGACGGTGAGCTTGAATTCAATTACCATTTTAATAATCATTTCAATCCTTTTCAACCCTTTCTTTTGTTGCATTTTGCTAAGTGAAAAACGTTGTCATTCTCTGTTTATTTGTCTGTTTACAGAACCTGACAGAGAGGAAGTCCATTCTCAAACGATGTAAGTTATTTTCAAACCACAGTTTGAAAAACTCTGTTCTGCTCTCCTTTTGGGGTGGGGTTCCTGTAAACAGACCGACATGTCTCTATATAGTAAAAGATCCGCAGTTCACATATTTCATTACTTATGATACCGTCGATTGCATCTACCCGTGAACGCACGCGCTCAAAACATGTTTTCACGTGACGTCAAACTTCTGAGTTTCAGCCGTCAAACTTTGAAGTTTTCCCGCCCAAATGTGAAGTTCCCACGGTAAAGTCGGTAGAGTCGGTGTTCTCGTGGTTCACTCTGTTCTCTTGACCATTCACTGTCAGCGCGGTCAAGAAATCAGAGAAAAATCAGCGAAAATCTTTTCACTGAAATGGAGAGCCGAAAAAGCATCGAGGACTTCCTCAGAGAAGTGGATGAAGATTTATTAATATATGCTGGTGAATTACGAAGCAATGGTTTTACGTCAACAGCGAGCGCAAAGTATCTAACAGAAAACGATCTAGCGGGAATCCCTGAAGGACATAAAAGACTTATCTTAAATATGGTTAGTCGTCTGAGAACGCCCGTACGTGAAAGACCGCAAACTAATAAGTTACCTTCATCCTCAGAGAAAAGTCCAGCTTCTAAATCTCCAGCGAGGAAAAAAACTGTCCTTAGTGTTGGCGAGGCAAGTGTTGGACAAGAAGCACAGTGGTCACAACATGAAGCCAGCGTCCCGCGCCCAACGATAAGACGAAAATTACTGTCCCCTGGAGAAAGATTCATCGAAGAAAAACGTCGCGCTGTTGAGGAAAAACTTGCCGAAGCAACTGAAAAACGAAAAGTGCTAGAAGATTGTTACCGAAGAATAAAAGAGGCTGCCTCCGAAAATAACCTTACCAGCCAACGATGCAGTAATTGCCATTACCGAAATCATACTGTTCGCAGTTGTCAGATGGAAAAGTGTGAGTCAGTATTTTTCTGTGGCGAAATAACGCGACATCCTGACGAAAAGATGAAGCTCCAAGAGCAGAAGAACAAAATAAAAGCATTAGAAACATCAGCAACTAAACTTGAACAAGAACTGAGGTCTAGGGAAGCAGCTTTTGATAGAGTGCAGGGGTCTGTAAACAAACAACTAGAAGACATGCTACTCAAAGAATACCCTGAAGAATATGTCCAAAATAATGCAAGAAATTGGCTGAAAATTCAACAGGACATTGCGTTTGTGAAGAAATCATTAAAAGGCAGTGGACCGCCTCGACGAGAAATTGTGAAATCTCTCCTTGAGAGAAAAAGGTCTGCTGAGAATGACAAACAACTTGGACTTAAAAGTCTTCCAGAACGTGGCGCCGCCGCGAACAGCTCAACTGCTGATTGCTCGCAAACCAGGGTCCGGCTAGGAAGCTACGGTGTAACTTTCCCTGATCGGCGAAACTTTACTAGCTCAACCAGTTTCTGCTTGTCACCAAGTACAGCAGAGGAAGAGGAAGAACAGCTTTGCATGGCTAAACAGTTGTCTCTTGGTTCCATACCATTTGATAATGGCGATAACACTGAACAAACCAAGGAAGTGGCCAATATTTTGTTGTCGTTTAAGTCTTCAAAGGAATGAATGAAACTTTGACTTTGTGTATGGTATCTTTACGTAGCCTGTGTGCTCGATTAACCGTTAATAACTTTACTGTTATTGTAAGATCATAACTAGTTTTGTCATGTGGACATCCTTTTTCTTTTGTCGTTTAATTAAGCAGTAAAATGTTAGGATGTTTTGAAACAGAAAGTTCATTTTTTTTTGAAATTGCACATCGATTGTCGTTTTTTGCATGTGTACGTTTATGCGGAAAATTAGCAATTGCCCTTCTCTCAGATAAGTTGATTTCAATAACACCAAAAATAGAACAAACTGAGGAAGCGGACAATATTTTGCTGTCCTTCAAATCTTCAAAGACTTCAAAGGAGTGAATGAAACTTTGCGTCCTTTTTTAGTTTTGTGCACGGTATTTTACATGGTCTGCGTGCTCTATTTTACCGTAAATAATTTTACTGTCACAGCTAGTTTCTGACTTGTTGACATCCGTTTTTCCTAAGCAGTAAAATGTTAGGTGTTTTGTAACAGAAAAATCATTTGTTTTCGAAATTACACATCGATTGTCGTTTTTTTCTTATGTGTACGTTTATGCCAGCACAAACTTATCAAGTGATCAATTAAACTAGCCGTTTTGTCCGATAAATTCAATAAATGGAAATGAACTTTAAGACAATATTGACTTTTTATTGTAGTTTAATATTTGATGGGGTATTATTCTGTGCTTGTAGTGTGTTCTCACCATACTATTTCATGCAAGGGAATGCACACAGCGAGCGTCCTCGAAGAACCGGACTTTGTAAAAATACTGTAACGAAAAAACTCTTGACAAATACATTCGGAATTGTGTTAGTAACAGGCCTTTTTACTTTTGGCTTTTCGCATTACATATTGTGATGATAACAGAACAAAATTTGGCGGACAATAAAACCGCCGAAACATTATAAGTTTTATTTTCATTTCTGGGTCAGATGACTACAATATTTTACTCTATTTCTCACTCGTCCATGGCAATAATAATATTACTGTATTTGTTCCATATTACAGTTCTGTCTCTCAAAAAAAATATCCTACATGCTTGTAGTAGCCGTACATGTCGGCCGCTGTTACATCCCCGATCGCTCTTAACACTGCGTATTCCAGGTTATCCCACACTAGTTCCTGGTATCTGTACTTCAACAAATATTTCAGCTTCGAAAATACCTCCTCAACAGGATTCAGATCTGGTGAATACACTGGGAGGAAAACGAGCTCCATTCCCAGATCGTTTAGGAAGCTTCGCAGAGCTCTTTCCGCTTCGCCATGATGCGCAGCTAGATTGTCCACCACAACAATGTCGCCAACTTCGAGAATTGGTCTTTGCGTTATTGGATCAACTGTTTGGGAAGCCTCATCAAAGAATCGTAAAAACTGTACAGAGTTCGATGCTCCTTCTATGATGTTTCCATATTTTACGCCATCATACCCAACCAGAAAGTTCAGGGTGAGGTTTGCAGTAGACAAGTATCTTCGCGCTTCTACGCAATCTTCACCGACAGGTGAGAAACCAAAGTTTCTGTGACCGGCATCAGGCAGTTGAAAACCTGACTCATCGAAAAACTTAACAGAGGAAGGATCTTTGTCTTTTAAATAGTCAATGTACAACTGAGTGTACACTATATTTTCGGGAGTAAAACGCTCTGACGCACATTTCCCCAATCTTTTTCGGGAATAGTTGCGGCCACTTGGAAGTTTGTTCCTAATATTTCTGGAAATTGTTGATGTTGACAGTTCTCCGCAGTCACCGTGAATGGCCAAATCATCGCGCAGTTCTTTAAGAGAGGACGAACCTCTTGCTTGCACCATGGTCTCCAACAGAATAGAGTCTTGGAAAGTACACTTAGGAACTGTTCGAACGTGATTCAACTTCTTGGGAGCCGTGCTTCCAGTCAAGTTGTACTGATTAACGATTTTTGAAACTGCACCCTTGCTGATGCGTAATCTTCTCCCAACTTCTGAAAAACAATAATCCTGCGCAAGTTCTTTTACTTGATTCCGCAAATCGCTTGAAAGTGGGACACCTTTTTGATAATTTCTTCCTTTCTTGTTGATTGAAAACATCTTCCCTTTGAGCAGTGCCGAGAAGGATAACTTCACATTTGGGCGGGAAAACTTCAAAGTTTGACACCTGAAACTCAAACGTTTGATGACACGTGAAAACATGTTTTGCGCGCGTGCGTTCACGGGTAGATGCAATCAACGGTATTTTCACTTTCAAAGTATGGTTTGAAAATAAGTTACATCATTCGATAATGAAAGTCCTCTATTGTGCTGTCGGTTTCTGTAAACAGACAAATGAACAGAGAATGAAAATGTTTTTATCTGAACAACATGCAACAAACAGAAACAAGGATTCAAATGATTAAATGGTAAACGAATTCAAACTCACCGTCGTCTATTTTGCACGCCATAATCCGATGTAGATCTGTGCATGCACGTGGATTTACCGCTGGACAAAAAAACTGTGGAAAATCAGGACTGGGCCACCGGGCCTCCGGGCCGTGGGCCGCTGGCCGCTGGGCCGCTGAGCCGTCGCAGGCCGTGGACCGCGGGCCTGCTTTTAGCAAAACCCATGAGCATGTACACATATATATCACACAGCCCTCTCAAAACATTTGGTTATCTTAGTGGAGTAAACAATTGATGCAATAGATCCTGTCAATATAAACCATGACAAATATAATACCCATGTGCGGTATGCAGCAAAGGTTTTGCTAACTAGCATTTAACAAGCCCAGAGGGAGGAGAAAAAAAGTAAACGTAGATTCATTTTTAGTTTACAAATAAAATACCGGTAAGTACTGTACTCCCAAAAGGAGTCAAACCAATGGCCTTCTGGTTATAATACCAGACAATATATTATATTGTGTGTTAAAAACCTGTGCAAAAAGCAAATTATGAGCTGTTTTGGGGGCCATTTATTACTATGGATACCACAACTTTTGGAAAATATGTTATTAATATGGGCAGCACTAATCACATCCCCAAAGTAGAAATTTAAATCATCAAAATTTTAATAGAACTGCAAAAATGACATTTAAATGTAAAAAGCAAGGTAAACTAAAAGGCTTGATGACTATTTTAAATTGTTGAATATTTTATCATATTTCCACTTTGTTAAATGAAACTGGGCTATAATCTACTAAACTTTTTATTAAAAATAAGATAAACAGCCTTGGAACCTCTACTAATCAACACCTTCTACACTTCATGGGGGCAAATGCTTTTGTTCCAACAGAAACGTTCACTCTCTTCAGTCTACTTGATGTCCACATTATGCATTCAATGGTCACTTATCCTTGCCCAGAAAAAGAACTGACATGTTGTTGAGTCATTCAGCTGTAAAATATGACCCTTATGCCTTCTTAGGAATCTTTAAGTCTTAAAAATTATTTTAAGGCTTAAAAAAATGTTTGATATACAAGCTGTAGCTCATGGATCAAAAGATCATATGCACGCGTACGGTGGGATAAATTAAATTTATACCAGTTTAAGGCATTCTCACAATAATGATTAAGGTGATGATAACATCAAACCCATGACATCAAGTGTATACTTACATAGCTAATAAGACACAGAGGATTAAAGGACCCCAAAGATCCCCTGACAAGAGAAAATATGCGTTCAGAATTAAATTACAATAGAAGCTCTCCAATATAAGGATTTCGACCCAGTACATTTGAATTTAATATAGCTGTAAGCTGATATATTTCAACTTCTATCAAACAAACATACGTAAGTGTAATCGAAAAAAAATATTCTTACAGTCTCTCAATAAGCTCTTGCTTTGTCTTGGAAGAAGAACATGAAGAAATTTCTTTCCCACGGCTTTTAAATCTCGCTTCTATATCAGAAAGTATGAAATGATAGATCAGAAAAAAACATCAGTGTCTCGAAATCATAGCGGGTGTTCACAGGCAAGAAACAGCGAAATACCGTTCAAATACAACTCACTAATGTTTCTAATACAGGCTCATCTAGTGTGCTAGGTCCTTCGTCTTCTTCAGGGGCTCCGGGTACAGTAATATCCCCTTCAATCTCCACATTTACGCTCGTTGGAACAAATCCCTGTTCCGACGCCATTTTGAATTTCTAACTTTCCCTGCGGGAAACTGCTGACAAGTAATTTCAAGCGGACGTCAACATAAATTAGGTCCGAAATGCGTGCTCTAGATCATCGGCGTTAACAATTAATTATATTTACAAATACACTGCAAATTTATGGCCTGCTTTTATCCCTTTATATATGTACTTTGCTCAAAGAAAACTTATTGACACATGTCGTAATCAAGAACAACAGCATGTAATATCAGTGCCATGGTTTACAAATAAAACTGCAGCAAAAAGGATTTTTGACGTGCTATAACTAATTTTGGGCGAAAACTCTTCTAGGGACAAAGTTCCGGAGAGAATGTCTGCGTGAGAGATTTTACTTGCTATCAAAATCATGTGTCAGTTTTTCTTTAGGAAATTTAATAAAAACCTCTCGAGGACCCCTATAAGGGTGGAAATGAACCTGCTTGAGAAATGCAAATAGCGCGGAAATCAAGCATGGTGACACAGGAGATCCCATAAGTTTAAAGACAAATTTTAATTGACAAGGAAATTGTAGCTTTGTTGTTCAGGAGATGTTTTAAGTTAAAATGTAAGTTTAAAATGACAAGGAATCGAAATTGTTCCCTGTTAGCAGAGGTCAGTCTGAACGCTGAAGGAAAAAGAAAAAATTCTTCTACCAAAGAAAGAAAAATGGTAGCTTTGTTTTAAAAGACGGCCTCGTTCGCCCCGTTTACTCAGTTGAATCAATTTGGCCTTGACAAGTAAGCTGTCAAATTATAAAAGGATTTTGTTTTGTTTAGAGAATTTATGAAAGCAAAAGAGGAAAATTATGGACAACAAAACAATTTGCCAGCATCGAATTAGAGTCAGTGAGGAGAAGTGAAGTTGCACAAAAGTAAATTGTTCTCTACGGAAACGGTACAAAATACGACTCTTCTTTTTGCGATCGATGACAGTTATCTTTGGATTGTGATTAGTTCTTGGCTTTATGAAAAGCATCATTTGAGTGAAAATGAACTCAACAATTGAATGCAATATCAACTCAACAGAGGGTTTTATTGACGGTAAGAAATTTGCTTCGCAAAGAACGTTCGTCATAGTAAACTGCGCTCTAAACGCTCCACTTATCCTGATTTCTATTAGTGGTAACACATTGGTAGTGGCGGCGATGATAAACACGCCACGCATGCGATCATCTTCAATGGTGATGCTATTCAGTTTGGCTGTTTCGGATCTTCTTGTTGGATTAATCTCCCAGCCATTTTTCGTTGCAAGTGAACTAACGAAGAATCGACTTCTCGAAAAGCTGTCCGAAATTATTGAGTTCATTCTTTGCGGGATTTCTATGTGCACAATGACAGCCATAAGCGTTGACCGGTTTGTGGCTGTCCAATACCCCATGCGATATCAGTCAGCCATTATAACAAGACCTCGGGTGACATATGCAACGATAATAATAATTTGGATCGTCAACGTTTCTTCTTCAGGCCTGTATCTATGGCACTGGCCTACATATTTTGGAATAATGGCGGTATGCCTCTTTGTTTGTCTCGCGCTTTCAACATTCTCGTACGTGAAAATTTACCTGATTGTTCGGCAGCATCTGATTCAGATCCGAGCCCAAGAAATGGCTGCCTCGCAAGTTATTAGTGAGAGACAAACAACAAATTTGCTGCGAAATAAAAGAAGTGCTATGAACACATTTATTTTTTACATTGTCATGATCGTATGCTACATTCCTATTCTAATATCGATAGGTCTTTCGAGCATTTCGTTTAAGGATTGGAGAGAAGCATGGCATATTGCTGAGACAGTGGCGTTTTTCAATTCGTCTATAAATCCATTATTATATTGTTGGCGTCTGCGAGACCTTCGAGCGGCAGTTATGAAAGTCTCAAAAGAGTTTTTCTGTAAGAAAAAAGATGAAAGGTAATCTTTGGCCTCTATTTCTAAGGCCCCGTCCACATGAATCCGGATATTTTTTCCACGTTTTACAGCCTTCTGTCCGCACGTGAAAAGCGTTTTCGAACACCAAAAACGCAGGTTTCCGAAAATGCCGCCCCGTGGATGGAGCTTTTTTTAAAAACGTCGACTTCTCGTCAACGTGTGGATAGACGAAAAGGAAGATTCTCGAATACGACGATGACATAGGTCAGGAACTACTGCATTACCCTTGCTCTGTAAGGGATGCTATCGTATTTCCACCGTATTAGCGTTTTCGTGTGCTGGACGAGTGGAAACGATTCGAATACCCTACGTGCGGAGAAAAATACCCCGTTTTCCTTTACACGTGAACGGGGCCAGAGAGGCTGACAATGGTGAACTTCATAAATTAAGTTGTTGTTAAGCACCTCATGACAACTTTAACCAACTTTGTCCTACATTTTTTTCTTCTTCTTCTAAAAAACACACCAAAGAAAACAATCAAAATACTGTAATACACTTCTCGGTTTAGTTCAGTACTTTTTGCCAGTTACAAGAAAACACACACTAGACGAGTGGCCATAGGGAAGTGTGGAGAATCTACACAGTGGTATACAGTTATAGCGGACACTATAGGGACTTCGAGGCAGTGTCCTCATTAGCGAGAATCAGTATATAGCGGGAGTTTATTTCAGTCAAACGTCTGTAATTTAATTTTAGCCTGGATTTAACTGCTGTCCATATTATCGGGTTATCCGTTATAGCGGGGTGTCCACAAGGCGAGAAATAAATGTATTATGGTTTTAAGGGTTTTTAAAACATCCTAAGCGAAGTTCCAATGTTGCATGTAGAAATAGGCCATTTCCGAGTTCCCCCGAGCCTCTGCTTCAAAACGAGGGTAGGTGCTCAACCTTTGATATGGAAATGATTTTTCATTCTCATGCAAATAAAACTCATTTCCACAAGAAAAGTTGAGCACCTAACCTCGTTTTGATACAGAGGCCCGGGGAAACTCGGAAATGGCCTATTACTTATTCCGTTTCAGAGGAACACCGACAGGAGATACAACAAACTCACAGTGATTAATCAGAGCTTGGTATGATTTATTCAACTAGTAAAATACAAGGTTTAATGATAATGGCTTAATTACATTGGGATATAAATCTTTACACATTATAAACTCAACTTTAAAATCCCACGAATTAACTATTTTCGAATCCCCATACTAATTTACTCTGATTGCTCCCCCAAATTTTGGCACTATTTATTATTTTAAATGCTCTTGGGAATATGCAGTCCTTGAAAAATTTGGAGGGCAAATAAAGTTCATTATGGGGGATTCAAAAATAGAGAATTAGCAAATGCTCACTCAATATTCCTCTATTTGTCGTTATTACTTAATGTACAAAAAGGTGACGTAACCTGGTCATTTCAGACGGATAACGTTGTTTTCGAAATTACTTCGCAAGTAAATTGCGTAATCTGAGGAGGAGCGACAACTACTTGCTTAGTAACTCAGTTGTCGCTACGAGTCAAACTCTTTTTCAACAGCAAAATCAAATACGAAAAAGGAGAGAAATAGACTAGAAAATAGCCTTGCTGCGTTTGGGAACTACCACTTAGATGCTTCGTATTTGGGGAACGGTCATTATTTATCGCCGGAGGGGGCGAAGGATTTGGGGTTAAACAAGGTGAAATTTAGCCGATCCCCCCCTTGAATGTTACTTCACAAAAGTGATCCCCCTAATAACATTTGGTGACTTTCGCGATCCCCCCCCCCCCCCCCCAATGTCTTTATTTTTCAAGCAAATTTGAGTGGTCCCCCCGCTGAATCCTTCCAAAGTTTTCGGTGATGCCCCTTTTGGGTTCTCAGTTACGACTGATTCCTTTTTTGTTCTCCTAAAAATCAAGTGTTCCCCCCCAAAAAAAATCCCCCGCCCCTTTCCACCCAGGCGACAAATAATGACCGGTCCCTTCGTATCGATCAAGAAAAGAACAGAAATTGACCGGGTCTGCAGTAGGTGGGATCGACCCGGGAAAAAAACAAGTAAAGCCACGGTTAAATTCCGAGCTGTTCATGTATCGAGTGGTACAGCTTTCTTTCAGTCTCAAAATTTAAATTTCGCTGGTAGAAACTGGGGGAGAAACGTGCAGTGAAACCCACATTTTACAGAGGGTACGAATATCACGGGATACACTCTCTCGACTAAGCAACCCGGAAACTGGCTACAAACTAAGGTAGCGGACTTTTCGTATTCAGATCTTTTCTGTGTCCGTGCACTTTACATAGACAGGCTTCCGCGAGACTAGGAGCTGATCTTGACTATACAGTTAAATCAGCATCTACTTTAAAAAGATGTTGATTTTTTTCTCCTGCTGTCATAATAAATTCGGCAATCAATCGCCTAATAAATCCCCGTAAAGAAGGTGGATTAACTTTTCAGGTTCTGCGGGGTGAGCAAGGAAAAAAAAACATAAACAAGGAGAAAACTTAATTGATACTTGTGGAAATACAGGAACCTAGAACACACCTCTGTAGTTAGTACTTTGTTTAGCCACGGTTCAATACAGTCAATGTAATGATCCACAAATGTAAAGTCTCTACTATTTCTAGGGATTTGACCACTAACTAAATCCAAAGCTATACAAAAGATAAACGACGGCAAGCGTTGGAGCTTCCACGATATGGTACACGATATGGCGTAAAGGAAAGTATGACGAAAGAAAACGCCCACCGCAGCCACTGAACACTTGGCAGTGATTTCGGTTATTTCTCTTCCGCTAGCCGTTTTGACGCATGCGTACGAGGGGAATGCTACTACGGCATCATGTTGTTATTTCTGAATCGCACTCTGCGGTGCCAGAGTAAGCTGTGTATTGGTGTTAGGCAATGCTCCAACGATGGCACTTAGTCGTGGTCCAAGACGAGCGTTTATGGTGGGTGGGGGCCCTGGACGGACAACTCCATCAGGCAGGCGTATGTTGGCGGGAACGTGAAAGCGCAAGAGGGGCTGGGGCGGAGGGGGATTCGGGCCTGCGGCACCTGAGGAAAGCTGCGTCTGTACATTGATGGTGTTCTGCCCCAGCTGAAAACGCTGTTCAGGCTGCGACTGAGTCATATGTTGGATGAATCGCAGCTGGTTTTGTCGGCGAAGCTCCTCCTGTTGACGTTGATGTTGCTGCAGCAAAGCGTCTCGTTGTTGCTGCTGGTACATTTGTCTCTGTTGCCTGACCTGTCGAATGTGGTCTTCAATTTCCTGTACATGTTGCATACGCTGGAGCTGTCGAATCTGCTGTATTTGATGGAGCATCTCCGTGTTCATCTGCACCCGTGCCATAACTTGCTGTTGAGTTTGGGCGTGGTCCTGCAGTTGGTCTGTCGTGCGGGCGGGAACTGACATAAAATAAAAAGATTTAAAAACTTAGTAAGGAAAACAGAGGAATAACGATTTTCGAATTGTTAATTGTCGAAGCTCCTCAATACTTGAACGCACTGAAACAGAACGAATTTCCCCTCTCAAGCAAAACATCATGATTGCAGATAAGCAAAACATTGCACATTTAGTTCAGAGTATTCTTATGCCACCATTTTGAGCGACTTTCGTTTCTTCACATCAGAAAATTAAAACATCATCAAGAACAACAACAAAAAATAATTAGGGAGCTTAAGCAACGACGACGACGACGACGACGAGAAAGGCAGAAAAAAAACCTTTGCCGTCGTTGCATTCACTTTTTAAGAGACGTCTTTGCTTAGTGGTCACTATCATCATAACCATCACTAAAAAAAGGTTTTAGGGAAACCGGTCGTTTCGATACAATTTTATTCATTCTAGATGTAAATAGTTCCACGTATTTGGCTTAAAGAACGAAGACATTCACCCAAAATGTTTTTCTTGTTCACTCGCAAACTATATTTGAAGTGAACAAAATTTCTGTGCAATTTCACAGCTGGTTTCCCTAAAAAATGGTGAGTTCACAACTGTTGTCAAAGCACTAATAAGGCACGCACATCAACTCTAACAAAAGTGTAAAAACCTTGCAAAAAAAGTACTGACATCAGGTAAGAGACTAATACCAGAGAGACTCGTGAATTACATCCGAAAGTAAAATTACTGAACTAACCGGATTGTCCAGATTTTTCTGCCTCGTAGGCTTCCCAAGCCGCTTTCATTTCCTCTTCAGTCAACTCTTCAGACTCGATATTCTGCAGCAGAGAGTCGTGCTCATGATAGTTCACTATCCATTTGGGGTGAAGGCGGTTGATCACGTCCGCCAAAATAGCATCCTGCGAGAAGAATTGTTAGTTAGGCCCAGTTCAAAAGTCAAACTTTTCATGTACCGAACTTTAGCACCTGTTTAGGTCGACCCAAATGATATAAGTTCGACGGTTGATTCGGAAGTCGAGCTTAATTAGTCAGACTCAATTCATTTTTACGATGCACAATGATCCACAATGCTTACCAGTAAAAATAAATTGTAGTTATTTAAGCATTATATTGCGGCGGCACAAGAAACGTTCTACGTTTGAAACGAAGTCGCTACATAGTCAAAATTCCTATGTGGGCCACTCTAACTTAATTCAAGGGTCAACCCAAATTAAACATGTCGGACTTTACTAACTGAAACGTCGATCTTTTCATGTACTTAATTGATGGGATTAGGTTCGGCACACGAAAAGTCAATTTCGTTCCAACAAGGTTGATGCAAAGTTCCACGTTTGAACTACGCCTTAGTTAATTAGTAATGGTCCCCGTCATTTATGACGATGGGGGACCCTTGATCGTACTTTGGTGTGTTTTATTGCGTCGTCCTGCCACTCTAGCGTGGAGTGGCATCTTTCCTGAATGGGGAGTGGCCCGTCATACTCGGCGATCCTGCACAGACGGGTACCGCGATTTGTCTTCCTCGTTCAAAAATGGTACTGCCATATTAATTACAGTTTTACTGTTTTAATAAACACAGACGAAGGAGGTTACATGCATACAGTTCTAACCTCAAAGAAGTGAAGTTAATCTAGCCGGGTAGAGCTTTAAAAAGACTTCTACCCTGCGAGCAAGCTCTCCTATTTGGGCGAGCGAAGCAAGCTGCGCTAGAACGCGCGAGCGAGCGGCAAAGCTCTCCCCTAGCCCCCGCTTTCGCGTCTCCTCTCGCGCGTCTACTTTTCACGATATCCCCAAATGGAAAGCCTGCTTGCAGGCTAAAAGACTTCTTTTTACACATCCACGGGTTTCAGAAAAATATTTTTAAAAAGGAAGCTACACGGTCTCGATATTATACAAATATCTCGGTTATAACAGACTTAAAAAGTGTCCTTAAATATATTTTACTTAAGGGCAAAGAAAAACACATTGATCTCAACCACGGGCTAAAGACTTGCAGCCTTGCTCTTTTTCAGCCATTTTTCTTTTGCTAGAAGTTTGTTCTGTAGGGGAGTAACAGATACCTTAGGAAGAGGCAAAGTTGGTCGTTCTGTTTTCTCTTTGTTGGCCTCTGTTTCCTTTCTAGCTCCACTGTCAGTTCCTACTCCACCTTCGGCCTGGTTATTGGTTTCACTGGTTTTCTCATTTTCTGTATTTTTCTCTGCATTTGTTCCATTTTCAACTTGTTTTTCATCCTTAGATTCCGTTTTCTTCCTAGCTCCTGTTCCTGCCCCGTTATCTTGTTCGTTTGCGGCTTCAGTTTTATTCTCAGCTGCTGCTTCTTTCCCGGCTTCCGATTCTTTGTCCTCGGCTTCCAATGCTTTGCCCTCGTCAAGCAAATCGGGAGTAAAAGTGTACAGTTGACGAAGGTCAGCTGCGGTGAAATGTCGCTCAATCTGCTGTTCATCGACTACTCGTCCGGCCATAGACAGTTTTGTCACCTGTAAAAGACCAAAGATCCAAATATACAAAGACGAATGAGTTGTCTCACCATACGGATCTCGTGGTACTGTATGCATTTACGAAGAGGTCAAATAATTACTCTAGTTTGAATTACAAACCTGTCTATCATAGATTTTCTCTTCCATGGTCCCCTGTTAACATTAACACAAAACGCATCAATCAGTACTGTCATAATTAATCACACTCCCAGGGAGATTGTGGAGAAAAAAGTTCCGGTCAACCCTGGCCTCCCCCCCCACAGGCCACTTTGTCCTTTCACCTCTCCCAATTATGCAGGTTGTCGTAAACACAGTGAAGCAACCATTGCGAGGACGCCGTGGGGACAATACAAACAAATACTCCGCCACTAGCTGAAAAAGCGTCAGTTTCGTCCATAATAATCCACTTAAAAACAAAGAGTTTACTTTCCACTTTACTATTGATTCAGTCCACATATATCACGTACGTACTATCAATCCACATACCAGGGAATCAATGCCGACTTGTTATCCACTTGTTAGAGGTTTCAACAGCACTTTGGGTCACGGTCATGGAATCAAAGCCGAATGAGACGAGATACAGTGTATGGGCGTGTCCCATACTAAATATAAAAAAGACAGGGTTCTATCTCGGGTGTTTAAAGGGTTGAAGCTCCCCCCCCCCCCCCCAAAAAAAAAAAATGCCCAGCTTGCCCCCCAAAAATATCACTACAGTACATAAGTAACTATATTGGAAAAATCATCCAGACGCGACGGGGTCAGGGCACACGAAGAAAGTATTCCCTGTTTAAGGACACTATAATGGCGAGGAACAAGGAGTATTATTGTTTTAAAATAATATACCACTATAACATTTCTCAAAAAGTCAAGTCTCAAAATGCACCAGACTGCATCTCAGCGTGCATTCATTTTAAAAAATTTCCGGGGGGCATGCCCCCGGACCCGACTAAGAATCTCGTGGCCTTCGGCCTCTCGGGACTTCTTCCCCAAACGATAAATCCTAGAAAGATCAACAATTTCCGGGACATTCACTCATGTCACCAAACCGGAGGCACATAATCCTAGATAGAACCCTGAAAGACGAACAGTTTCCGGGACATTCACTCGTGTCACCAAACCGGAGGCACATAATCCTAGATAGAACCCTGAAAGACGAACAGTTTCCGGGACATTCACTCGTGTCACCAAACCGGAGGCACATAATCCTAGATAGAACCCTGAAAGACGAACAGTTTCCGGGACATTCACTCGTGTCACCAAACCGGAGGCACATAATCCTAGATAGAACCCTGAAAGACGAACAGTTTCCGAAACATTCACTCGTGTCACCAAACTGGAGGCACATAATCCTAGATAGAACCCTGAAAGATGAACAATTTCCGGGACATTCACTCGTGTCACCAAACCGGAGGCACATAATCCCAGATAGAACCCTGAAAGATGAACAATTTCCGGGACATTCACTCGTGTCACCAAACCGGAGGCACATAATCCTAGATAGAACCCTGAAAGATGAACAATTTCCGGGACATTCACTCGTGTCACCAAACTGGAGGCACATAATCCTAGATAGAACCCTGAAAGACGAACAGTTTCCGAAACATTCACTCGTGTCACCAAACTGGAGGCACATAATCCCAGATAGAACCCTGAAAGATGAACAATTTCCGGGACATTCACTCGTGTCACCACACTGGAGGCACATAATCCTAGATAGAACCCTGAAAGACGAACAGTTTCCGGGACATTCACTCGTGTCACCAAACTGGAGGCACATAGAACAACCTCCATGTGCGATCATGATCACCTCTCGTAAGCGACCACTTATCCAAAACATCAAATATTTTCCAGTCAAAGTCTTATAGTTGGAACCTCAAGTAAACGACCACCTCTTGTAAGCGACCGCGACCGCGACCACTTTTTTTAACCTTTTCCAAGCCAACACCTAATACAATGGTCTGAACTCTGTGTTCGCTGTATGTACTACGATACTCGGAGTATGAGAAGAAACAACGCTATAACCTAGAATAAGAAAGCAATATATTCTCTCCAAAACGTAGACATGTCCTGACTTCAGACTTCCTACAGTTCGACTCTCGAAAGTGACCACCCTCTGTAAGAGACCACTAACTCTTCGCATTTTAGATGGTCGTCCAGGCGAGATTCGACTGTATCTCGTAAAAGGGAGTATCCCGCGTTAGTCTCTATATTTAACAATTAGTCGCCGAAGGCGACGTGAATATCGGCGAATAGTCACCGAGATGAAGTCGAGGTGACTATTCGCCAATATTCACGACGCCTGAGGCGAATAATTGTTTTAGTATAATTACATTGATGATTATTCGAGAAAATAAAATTATTGATCAATTCCCGACCCGGAAACATTAAAAAATCTGGCTGCCATTTTGAAAACTGCTAGCCTTCAATGCTATAATCACCGCGCGGAGATTATAGCGGGATAGAGCGAAGCTCCTAGCCAATCACGGCGTAATCTCGTACCCAGATCTCACTCTGTTTTACGCTGTTTTTCTCCCTTGACCGTGGGAGATCTGGGTACGAGATTAATCACGGCGCTCTATTTTCGATAGTCATCAATGTAATTATACTAATATGCAATAGAGACCTCTAGAATCGAGGACGAGGACGACTACGAGTAGGAGATTTGACTTAAAGTTTTTTCGCGTATTCTCAAAATATAGACTCCCCGGAAAGCTTCATTTTACCATTTTTATCACTGTTATCTTACGTGAAGGAGGTTACACCCTCTCCCCATCGCAAAATGATAAAACTTCTAACATTTGATAACTTGTTTCCGCCGCCTCGCAATTCTCGCTAAAACTCGTAGTAGAGTAACGACGGCTATCACGTTTCCCCCCAAAATGACGCTGGTTCAAGCGCGAACACCACTTAGTATTGAGAAAATTTCGTACTCGTAGTCGTACACGTCTTAGAATCTAAAGCTCTCTAATATATCCCGGCCTTGCTCACCTGTGCTATAAATCTGTATACATACACAGCTTTAGTCTGTCCAAAGCGATACACTCTGAAGATAGACTGCACATCGTGGGAGGGGTTCCACGAAACGTCAAACACAATGACTCGATTGGCAGCCACGAGGTTGATTCCCAGTCCACCAGCCTTGGTTGAGATGAGAAACAATCGTGCACTGAAAGAAAAGACAACACAAACAATATAACGCATACACCTTATACTCTCTGTTGTATGTAACGTAACGTGACGTGACGTAACGTAGTGTAATGTTTACTCTGGAAACATTTGAGAGCTCTGAAGAGCTCATTTGAAAATATTCGTGCGTGCCAGATGGAATTGGAATTTTGATATGCTGGCATGGAGAAAGATCTCTCTTAGAGCGAGAATCAACACCACAAACCCAACCCATATAAGACGTCTATGCTGGGATTCGAACCTGGGTTGAACTTGTGGAAGGCGAGGCGATTTGTTTCTTTCGAATTCTCAGTGTACTCTTATTTACCAATGCATCGAAAGGAGAAGTAGTATTTCAATGAAATTCTTTTCGCTGACGCTTCAAAACAGTGCAGTGTAAATCGAAAGTCTGTTGGAGACCTCATAATCCGTCAATCACATTTTCCTTCCCCTTCTTGTGAATCACACGCTGAGCTGTCATTGACAGAAAGCTGTCCACGGTCAACTTGTTTACATTTCAAAATGTCGGCACGAACAATCAGTAAAGGATTGAGGTGACGAATTCATACCAATTACTGTATTTTGTAACCCTAAGCCTCCAGTTGGTGCCTTAGTTTACGGAAATGGGTGAAAGGTCTATCTATACTTGTCCTTTTATCAGGGGCACCCAACGACTGTTTTCTGTAAAATATCTGTTCGGAGAAGCAAATATTGCCTAGAATATTCTATTACTTGAGAACGGCTAAAAATTTCTAAATGCCCGTTCCAATCATGTACAATTTTCGGGGCTTATGTAATAAATTCCCTACGGTTTTCTGAAGTTTAATTTTCCACATTTTACTCCTCATGTTAGGTTAATTTTCGTACAATAAAGAAAACCTAAAATTTTCGGATTCACAAATGTGATGGAGAGAGGAATAAGAATAATTCGCACTTATTATATAAACACCAATGAAATACCAGGTGAGCTTTCACGCGGCACGGTATCCGGAATACTCAAAAAACAAACCTTGTTGAGATGAACAATTTACAAGCCCAAATCGTGATTATAGACCTTAAGCCACATCAGAGCACACATTTTTTTATATACCATTGAGAATTCATCGATGGATTTGTCCAGGAAAAGCCAAACATCGACGAATACTTCTGAACTCGATCGTCAGTGGAAGTGAGGAATGACATATATGTAACCTTTTCCATCGATTTTCCAAATACATATAACGATTATTTGCTTGCTAATGTTATTGATTCACTTCTTTTGTTATTTTGGTAAACGAAAGCGATTTCTCCCGCCCGGAGCCTACGCGTTTCTCACCTCTTCTGTTCATGTTCCTTTCGATACTGTTTTTAACCAAATATGATAAATATAATAAATATAATGTCACAGGATGAGTTAAAGTTTGCTCAAAAAGAGGTTTTCTGTAAAGGATCGAGGATCAAATGAAACACTAGGAAGGATTGAAGCGGATTTCTAGATGTAGCCGACGCGTTCATTTGATTTCGGGTTGAGGTAAACTCTTTTCAAAACTGACAAAAGTAGTGTCCAGGTCAGCGCAGTCACATAGCTGACTGTGTCCCTTTAATAGGTTTCTGGGAAACTGCCCGCCTACCCCGCCTTTAAGCCAACATTTTTCCCTAAGTGAGCAGTAAGTGTTAATGTTGGTTTAAGGGAGGGGTAGGTGGGCAGTTTATTGATCCAAATTTTTCATCCAGTCGACAATTCGCCCATTCGCCCAGTGCCAAGTGAACCTAACCTAGCACTTACGTTTTGTTGTCTTCATCGTTGAAAATGTCTGCCCAGCGTTGCCTCATGGTCGCACTGGTGGAACCATCCATTCGGAAGTAGTCACAGCCACGGCACCAATTCTCCCTGTCACCACCTATGTCTCCACCTCCCAGCACCCTCTCGATCAGATCCAGGGTCACAAGACTGTGGCTAAACACCAACACTTTGTCGCCCACAGCTTCTGCATCGGCTAGTATCTCCATCAAGAGCACCATCTTACCACTCAGTTCTACGTTGAACTCATCTGCTTCCGTGAGAAACTCGTCATACCACTCTTTCTCGACTTCAAAATCTTTGAAGTTTGTCCCGGATCGTGTGCTGCCAACCGCGTCTAGATCGCTGTTGTTTGAACTGTTTCTCGACAGTCTTCCACTACTCTTGGTTTCCTCGTCCTCTTTGATGTTACTCTTACTTGAACGAGCTTGCTTGTCACGGCGATTTCCTCGAGACGTACTAGCACCGTCATTTACTGACACAACAGTGATGTCCTCGCCATCAATACTCACAGTAGCTGGACTGGCCTTACTCGGTGACTTGGCGCTTCTCACGATGGCTGCAGCTCTACTCCGTGACGACTGCGGAAGAACTTCCTCCTCACTCTCATCATCACTATTATTATCATCATCATCCGCGCTCGATACCTTTTTTCCTCTTCTACCTCCACGCGTCTTCCGTCCTCTGCCATCTTCGCTGCCTGATGAAGACAAAGCTTCTTCCACCGAGGTAGTGGATTGCTCACTCTCTGACTGTTCTTCTTCTTCTTCCTCTTCGTCACTGTGCACTACAAAGTCATCCATGCTATCGGTGTCAGCGAATGTCTCCGGTCGCCGCATCGCTTCAAGCTTAAGACACCAGGGGTGAGTCCAGATCCGCATCAGAGCTTGGTAATCCGAGAACAGAGAAACTCCCGCTGTAAAACAATTTTCCATGAGACAATTAATAATGCAATAGGACTGAGTTGAGTCAAATTCGGTCTGCAATCATTCGAGTGATTAAACCCGAGTTCTGTTGCCAAGCCAAACAGATTTTAGAATATTGTTATAGTTATGAGTGAAAAAAAAACATCAAGTAACGATCCACAAAATGACTGTAGTATTTTCTACTGTTCTGCAAAGGTACGCTTCCCTCGTATACTGAAAATGCATCAACTCGCACTAGAAAGCAGGAAATTGTGTAAAATGGATTCAACCGCATTTAAAAGCAAACAACCAACGAGCCAATCATCAGTGTTTTACACATCATACAAGGAAAGCTTACAACTTGCCATGTTCCTTACTTAATTTGTGTTCAGAAGAAATTTTGATTCAAGAAGTAAATTATCTACAAACTACAGATTAACCATGCTGATGGCTTCACGACAAACACATATATGTACCCCGACCATTACATGTAATGTGATGAACTTTGACTGGAAAGCTGTTAGGACGAACAGTTTCAAAAATCCCTAACTGTGATCCATCTTAGCCTTCCTCAATTTTGGCTACTCTTGCCCTGTGTTTACCGTGTTATGTAAACCTTTCAAGAAAAAAAGGAAAAAATTGATATTGGTAACTCAAAACTCGTTATTTAAAACTTAGGCTGCGGTTTAAGAAATCATTGGACCTCCCGATATCTTTCTTAGTGGGTTAATGTAAGAAAATAAGTGCTTCTCCGGTCTACGCCATATGCTCAGATTGTTCGCGATAAATCCTAGATAAAATCGTTGGGCAAATAGAAAAGGGCCTAGAACGCGGTTTTGTTAAACACGAGCTAAACTCCGTTTAAATGTTTGGCCAGTAGTTTTCATTGTGGACCACCAGGTGAAGAATTAAAACTGGTCGTAGGCAATTCCAGTTGGCTATTCACAAGCCTGAACGATTAGTTGAAATCAGAAAACACTGAGAACAACAATCCCACAATCGCTCAGGGCGGGGATCGAACTCGGGACCACTAGATTACAATTCCAGCTCTCTAACCGCTCGGCCATGCTTCTTCAACTTCAATATTTGAAGCAGTTAGTTATTTACACGATTATTATTTCGTCATTTTGATGGCCAGGTCCTAGTGGCTAAATTTGGCTAAATTTCGTGACACAGCTCGACTTCAGGCTCACGAAACATCTTTCCTACCTTTCTTGCTAAAGTCTCCTTCTTGGAAGATAAAAGTGTTGAGAAAATGTCGGTACAACTTCTCCTGCAACGCAGACACCCGAACCTTGATCACGTACTCATGTTTACGAGGAAGAAAGGGAACCAACACAGAGTAATCTCTCCTCTGATAAGAATAAATAAACAGAAAAATAAGTGAATGGACCATGCGATCTATCTGCACAGCTGACCAACAAGACTATAAAATACTAAGTTAAAGCACATTTGTTTTCAAAAGCATAACAGGGTTGGAACAAAGTTTTGAAGTGAGCGGCTTAATAGGCTATTTCCGAGTTACCCCAAGACTGTGTTTTCAAAGCGTGCCATTAAATATGAAAATGATTTTTTTTATTGTCATGCAAAGAAAAATTTTGTAGTTAGCCTCGTTTTGTCAGTGATGGTTTTTGGAACTCGGAAATGGCCTATCATTGATCAATGCAGGTGGCTGATTCAGCAATCTTTTACTTGAGAATGAGAGGAAGAGCTAAGCAGAGTAGCTGGCCAAAAACACTGCCTGTGTAAAAGAGTGGATGCAATAATATCCATGCACTATTCCACCTAACCCAAACGTTCCTCCCAGGAGCGTTGCATGAGGACACTAAAAACGGCTGTGTAGCAGACAACCCAACCCACTGTTATGGAAAATATTTGAAAATGTTTATTGAAAATCAGAAATATAACTGATTACATTACTTTCCCACCCGCAAATAGCTTATAAACTACTCGAGACGGCGGGGAGCTGAGGACATATTACAAGTACAAGGTTTATCTATAGATGGACTAAATAACAGTGAAGACACCACTATACAGTAAATAGAATAAACTAACATAAAAAAAGGAAAGTACATAACGATTACGAAGACAGGCTAACCTAAAGTATTAAATAACTTAATAAGACGGGAGACTTCGACATAATCATCTACTGGTACGATAGTTTGTCAACTTACGATTAATTTTAAGACACTGGACTTTCTAGCTTGACTCTTCACAGATGGCGGCCATCTTGTTTTTAAATGTACCGAGTCTAGCCTGGGGATTAGTGTCAAATCTACTTTGGGGGCAGGGACCAGTTTGGGAGGAGACGAGACAAATAGCCTCCCTTTCCCCACCGCTAAAACCCAGGGGGTCTGCCCCTTGGTACATTTAATAGTGCTATGTCATAACGATAATGCTGTTTTAGGTCAATTCTGTCTAGGAGTTGTTACTAAGTCTCTTTACCCATACATAAAATGCTCCTGTAGAGTTATGAAGAAGATATCAAACAAATTTCTTCAGGGAGCACTAAGCATAATCCAGGGATTTCAATAAAAATTGAAGTAGCCAGCGGTTTCGATAGAGTAACCGACTGTATCAACAAGGGGCCGTTGGTACTCTTTTCTAGGGGGGAGGGGGAGGTCTAAGCGCGTTCTGCCCCAGAAAATCGTGAAAATTCAAAGCCCTAAAAATGCGATTTTCAGCGTTCTGGGGACTAAATTTGAGGACAAAAGAGCGTGTTTTTTCATTCAAGAAAATGTAGCTTTCAATTTATCAGTCACACAATCAATTCCTAGGAGCAATGAACAAATGATGAAAACTAAATGACGAACTTTTGCACTTAAACAAATTCTGCGTAAACCTAAAAGAAACTTTTGAAAAACTGACTGAATCGAGACTGAAATATAGCGTTCACATGACTAAAGCATAACGTAAAACCAGAGGGCCTTTCGGAAAACAAATCATTATTACGTTTTCATTCAGATTTTATGATACATTTTTTGTTTACAACGTTATTCAAACTAGTTGCTTCTTCTTCCTGTAAAAAAGTAGCCGACCTTTATGAGCAAAGTAGCCGACGAGTTTCGTCGGCCGTCGGTGCTTATTGAAACCCCTGATTATTAATCATATTTAAAGTGATTTTTGTAGGCATAGTTTTCAAACATGAAAAAAGTTGAATCCACGTTCATCCTTGCAATCCATTGCAACAGACGACAAGAAACAGTTCAAATGCAGTATTAAATAACAAAACTGGACTTCACTTGATGCAAAGAAAAGTTTTAGCTTTTTAAAAGGAAGGCAAATAGTATGACATAGCCCCTTTAAACCAAGATGCCCCCCGCACCCCCTCCTCCCCCCTCCCCAATAACGCAAAACCCTCGATCTCGACTATCTCAGAAAAAAATAGGAGACTGTGAACAATCTATTTTAGCATTTTACATGTAATTATTTGAAGACGCTATACCTATTTGAGGGGAGCGTCAAGTTAAAGGCAGCACTTTATCAAAGTCACCAGCATGATGACAGAGAGAAAGTCTCAAAATTCATTATACGTGAGCAGCTCAGGATAGTTAATTGTACTTTGATCTATCGAATAAAGCGTTCAGGGTAATACTAATACTAACCTGTACACACCCTTCCAACATCTTGTGGAGCACATGACATCGCTGTTTCATCAGCTGAACGTCCAGTGCAGTGCTGTCTGCACACTGACCATTTTCAATTGGGTTTACAAAGGTGTTGGTGAACTCTTTCCGCGTCCCAAGAAGATTGGGCTTGACAAAACTAACCATGCAGTGATCTGAGAGAAAAATGAGCGATTATGAACAAAAAATATTTTTGGTATTTTCTCAGTGTGAAAAAATGGTTCCTATTCTTTACAAGGAAAATAATGATGTTTTTTTGTATGTTAATGGTTTTTGTGGACGTCTAGTAGTTATTTCAAATCCATAAAAAGAGTAATACAAAGATAGTGTTCACTATCAAGTTGGGTACAAATCATGTTTCCTTGGCTTGATTATTGGGCTGTCAATGAGGGCAATGTCCAATCAAGAAATGAGAAGCTAGATTCTTTTTATGTCAAAAAAAGACAAGATGGTGGACGGCACTCCCAGAAGGCTTTGCATGTCCTATTCCATATCCCATTCAACGGGTTAGGAGTAGCTATTCACCCAAGCCAGTAAAAAGTGTATTTATAATCTATACTTCCCAAAATAATAAGCCACTGCATCACACAGTCGGTACCCCAATCAACGCCCACTAACATGTTCTTGGGTTAGCAAAAATGCTAAACCCGGCAGCTTAGAAACTACTGAAAAACAACTGAATTTTGGTCCCAGGTAACCATTCCTCATGAGTAACACCATCTAAATATAGTCCACAAATGAGGTCCATCTACACTTACTATGTGTTAGCAAAGTGGTGAGGTATTCAAGCAAAAAGAAAAAAAATGAAACATACATTCAATAAGATTGTTCTGTAGAGGCGTTCCGGTGAGCACGATGCGTCTTTTAGTCTTGATACCATTCAGTGCCTTGGAGATTGCACTTCCATCGTTACGTAGAATGTGACCCTCATCACAAATCACCAAATCAGGACCTTTAAAAAAATGCACAAAGAATTCAGCGGTAGATCCAAAACGAATGCACTTCACCAGAAAGTAAACCAATGCAGCCTTTAAGAGGCTTTCAGAACCCTCCAATACTATGGTTGCTTATTTGAACGAAGTCTAACTAAGACCACGGTTTAATAAATCTTGAGATCTCCAGATCTCTTCCTTTATGGGTCATTTTAAAAGGATAAGTACCTTTCTAGTTTACGTTGTATGCTTTTATGAAACTATTCACGACTAACGGTGTTAAAATAAAAGTGTTGGCCAAAATGAAAATGTCTTACAGTGTAGAACACGGTTTTGTTAAACACTAAACTCTGTTTAAATAACCAGCCCTATATCCTCATTCACCACCCCATTTACTTGCGTCATTTTTCGCGCGGTCTTTGACTCTCGTTCCTCTTTGTTTGCTCTTTCTTTTCCGATTTATTTATTTGTTTTGGACTGTCATTTTGGGTAAAAATATCCAGGCCTTCGTATAAAGATTTAACACGTTTTACAGCGGTTCCACTTACACATCCCTAAAAAACAAAATTTCGTTT
The DNA here is from genome assembly GCA_038088405.1 of Porites divaricata. Classification (NCBI taxonomy): domain Eukaryota; kingdom Metazoa; phylum Cnidaria; class Anthozoa; order Scleractinia; family Poritidae; genus Porites; species Porites divaricata. The sequence continues at coordinate 6,284,771 of JBBMOI010000005.1, forward strand.
ACACTTGTGCTTAACCCTCGGTTAAAGTTAAACATCTTTCGAAAGACCTGTGCCATTAGCTGAATGGTCTCTATCATGGTGGTGATACTTTCTTACAAAAAAACCTTATTCCACTAATATAAGGTGCACACATGGTAAAATATAACCAATTTGAGTTACCCAAAGTGGGACGAAAAAATTTCGCAATAAATCTTTAAGTCTACTAAACAAGGGAAATAAATCATTATTGAACTTTTCTCACCAGGGTCAACCAGAGCTTCTTGGAATATTTTCTTCTGATGTTTGCTCCTGACTCGATAGCATTGTGAGAGATTACGGTACATTGAGTACCCCACAATCATCACCCCACCGTACTTAGACCAATGGTTCAGCATGTCAGCTCTGCGCCAATTGTTTCCACCTACATCCTGCAAAATGAGAACCTAAAAAGAAGGAGATTTCAAATAAAACCTTATGACACGAAACAATTATGTTTATGCGAAGCATTAAACATATTATGATGTAGGTATAAGTTTGCACCTCCTTTGCTGTGAATCGGATATAGATTTATGGGACTTCCAATTGGGTCAACGACTGGGAATGGGAGTGTCTGTTACTTCACTATACTCTCTCAGTTAGTATGCAAGCTTTGATTGGTCAATTAAGCAGGTTGTATTTCACTGTTTTGACCGCTGAAATGAAACGTTTGCTTTGGTCGAAATTTACGACAGAGAAACTATTCTGTAGAACTTTTTGGACTATGGGTGTAAGTATTAAACACATGTTTCTGGCCACTAAAATAAAGCCACAATTTTGTGCATTCTGCCACATGATGTTCTTAAAGGAATATGTCTTTTCACTTGATATGCATGCATGCAGATTTGGATAGAGCGACATGGGGTAATACCACATGGTCTGCTGTGGGAAAACAAAACATACAAGCTGAAGAGGTCTATTAATTAATTTGCCAGTTAAAAACTGACACTGTAAATACACAAAGACAAAGAGAAAATGTAATACAGTCAAATCCCGTTACGGTCAAACCAGGTCAAGCGTTCCTGTCGCTGACGAACTAATGAATTCATTAACGGGAAAATGATTCCGTTTGTTGATTCAATAATCTTTTTATAAAATGGACAATCCAATATTCATATTTAGCCTCGATTCCATAATCGAATATTCGATTACTGTTTTTTGAAAAACTACACTTTCCACAAGTCGACCTCAGAATTTTGTTTTTTCTTCTTTTTTTCTAAGAGTCAAGTGCGGGCGAGTTCTGAAGTTCAAACTCAAACAAACTGTTACATCAGGGCCCCCTCCCCCCCGTGTTACATTTACGCCATTTTACTGCCAGTAATCAGTGCAACAGACCTGACCTCTTAGAAAACGCAATGGTCAAACTGAGGCCAGTGCACGTGCGGTGATTGGTGGATTTCGATTCTCAGCCTTTGTCAGTTTCTTTCCATTTGCGGTCTGTCTATTCTAGCTGTTATTTTGGTTAAAGGCAATGAAAAACGCAATCGTAAACGGTAAGAAAAGGGAAGCAATTACAGACAAGAATAAAGAACAGGTAGATTTTGTCCATAAACCAAATTAACATTTAATTATTGAATCGAGGCCCAATTTGACTGTTGGATTATTCATTTTATGAATGGATTATTGAATCAACAAACGAAATTATTTTTTCATTAACGAATTCATTAGTTTGTTAGCGACGGAAACGCTTGACCTGGTTTGACTGTAATATGGACACTAAGTGGGCCATAGATAGTGTCTATATCAACGGAATGTCCATATCAAGTGGGCTGAATTTAGAGAAATGCAACAGCTAGGGACAGAGGAAACTGTCCATAATAACGAGGTGTCCGTAAGCGGGTGTTCGTAAAGCAGGCTTCAACTCTAAGTTGAATAAACAGCAGCATTACAGAGTGACACCCATTAAAAATGCCTGACTAACATTTTACCTCAAGTCTGTCATCTACACTCAACCATTTATCAAATTCAACCTGCCAGTTCAGGACGGTGTTTAATGGAGCCACCACTAAAACACGTTGCATTTTGATGTCTTCATGAGTCATAAGGGTATGAACAAGAGCCACAACCTTGGAAAAAAAAGATAAAAGAATTGATACAAATCATCAAAGCAAGAATGGCAACAAAGTGGAAATTTGCCACAAGGCCATGAAAACCAACATACATTGTAATTAAATGTGTGAAAAGTACAATACACACCCAGAACCAATTCCGAAATATTTGCAAAGCTTGCCACACTCAGGTCTTTGCCCCTTAAATTGCAAGGACAAAAGTTATGAACTATTTCCTATGATCTATTTATGTTGTCCCTCAGCAGCATAATGAACATATATAAAACTGTTCTATTGAGGCCTTGAACAGCTGTTTAAAAAGTAAAAACTTAAATCCAAGCTTTCGCCGATCAACGGCATCATCAGGGATGAGAAAATATTCCGCGCGCGCTATATATATGTAAAGAAAGTGTAGAGTGAAATATGTAAAAGATGTGACGTATGTATGAAGGCCATAGACACTCCATCATTAGAGCTTTGTATTCTACTCACAGTTTATTTCTATAGCCTATGGTAAATTTTAAGTCCAAAATGTAAACCTTGCAGCAAACTCTAATGAAACTTACTACAGCTGTATTTTGAACAAAATGTTTGCACTAGATAGGCGAAGTAATGAGTATTGTTACCTGTAAAGTTTTCCCGAGGCCCATGCAATGTGCCAGTAAACACCCCCCACCGGGGTCTTCCTTCTTCCAAGACTTCAATGACTCAATGATGCAATCATACATAAACTGTATCCCTTTACACTGATGCGGTTTCAAGTGCTGTAGGAGATCCTCCTTCACTTCAACAATGGGCTCCTTGGTGCTCAGGTCAGATTCTAGCACAAGACTTGCCACTTTGGCCGATTCCCCTGGCATGTCATCCTCATTATTTCGAGTCCGTTCCAGAAGGCGTTTTCGCCTTTCTTCCTCAAGCCTTCTTGCCTTTTGTGTCTCCTCTGCTAGTTTCTCGTCCTCAATGAGCTTACGGATTTTCTTACGACCTTTTCGTTTTGAAGGGCTAACATCCTCCTCATCATCATCATCATCAACCTCTTCCTCGGACTCATCACTGTATTTCACTATGTAATGCTTCTTTTTTGATTTTCCCTTACCCTTGCCCTTTCCTTTCCCTTTACCCTTCTGTTTCCTTGTCTTTGTATCCTCTTCTGATCCAGAACTGTTCCTTCTGCCTTTTCGTCTTGTCTGCCTTTTCTTTCTCCTCCCCATCTCTTTCTCTTCTTCATCCCCATCACTTCCAGATGAGGCCTTCGTCTTTCTTTTGTTACGCTTCTGAACTTGTTTCTTTTTTAATCTTGTCAGTGGAACATCACTATCTGACTGGTCATCCGATGAAATGGATTCCTCCTCAGAGGTAGTTTCTTTGCGTGGCCGTTTTCTGGTGCGTTTCTGAGAAACACCTGACTTCTTTGACCCCTTTTTCTGTCTATCACTATCACTTTCTTCCTCTTCTTCTTCATTTTCCTCTTCTTCTGAATCTGAAATTGCTTGCTTCTTTGACTTTCCTCCCTTCACCTTCTTGCTTGTCTTTTTTCCATCCTTACTCTTCCTTTTTTTCTTTGCATCATTTTCACTTTCCTCTTCACTTTCCTCAGAATCAGACAGAGCTGGCTTCTTGGACTTTCCTTTTTTCTGCTTTTTACCACCTTTCTTTGGTTTTTCATCTCTCTCATTCTCTTCTTCTTCTGACTCTGACACATCCTCCTTTGTTTTTCCTCTCTTTTGAACTTTGCTGTCTTTTTTTGACTTCTTGCCTTTTCCTTTCACCATAGAAACAAAGTTTGAATCTAACTCGGAATCAGAATCATTCTTTTTGCCTTCTAAGCTCTCAACATCCATCTTCTTCTGTTTCCCTTTATTCATAGATTTGCTCTTTGACCTGGCAGTCACAACAGAGTCTGAGTCATTTGATGAATCCTTTACAGTCTTTGTTTTCCTAGCTTTTACACTCTCCTCATCCTCTGATTCTGTCCTTACATCTAATTTCCTTTTAGTCCTTTGATTAGTCTTAGCACTATTTGACTTTCTTGAAGAGCCCTTGACACTTTTTTCAATGTCGACACAATCACTGTCATCATCGATAACAAAAACATCTCCCTTTGACAAACCATTTTCCTTAACAGTACCCTCCTTGTTCACTGGTTTTTTCTTCTTTTTCTTGAGAGCAGAGTTATCACTATCAGAATCACCTTTACCGTGCTTTTTCCTCAGAGTTTCACTAGGTGACAAAGCATCATCGGAACCCATTCCCAAATTTTCAGTCAAGCTACTGAGTCTATTTCGTCGCTCACTCTGGTTTGGAGTACCAGTGAGAGAAGGTCCTTTTTTTGTTTTGAAAATTGTCTTTTGAGATTTGAGTGTTTGCACAATATTCATAATGTGATTGCATCTTTTGACAAGCTTTGATAAAGGTTTAGGATTACAAGCAAAGCATAACCACTCTTCTTCTTCCGGTGCATTTACAAGTTCTTTGAGTTTGGCCTTTCCTAAGTTGAGTTTAATACATTTTTTACAGAAGGCCTTGTCACACTTGTCACAGCAAATGAGTGACCCACCATCTCCACACCAACGACACTGTTCCTCTACACCAAACTCGTCACGGGTAAAAGGCCCAGAGTTGTAGTACTGGCTGCATTTCTAGAAAAAGAAAGGGATATCTAGATTGAAATAGTGTATAATCACTGGTGTAAGCACCAGGAATGTTTTCCATTACCTTTATAGTATTTTTATGTTCGCCGCGTTCTTAGTTATTTTGTGTTCGCGCCTTTTGTTCGGTTAATTAGTTTTTCATTGTCCGCGTAGCTTTGTCCTTCGTGTTAGGATGTTTCTGTATATCATATATTTAGCTTTTATTGTAATTTTGGCGTCAGTTCTTCGTCAGTTGCGCTTGGTCCAGTTTACAGTTTAATGTTTGGGTTTTTGCTCGTCCTACTTTTTCGTCCTTATCTCGCTATCGTCTTGTAAGTATCTCGTTTGTTTCATTCGCATTTCTAGATTGCCTTATTGCTTTCGTTCAGTTTGTAGGTTGTTTTATCTTGACTTTGTATTTGTTTAATTGTTATTTTTTCAGTATCGCTCGCCATACTTCGCATCGGTTTCTTCGAATAAAGTTTGTGTGTTAAAAAGCGCATAAAGGCTGCGACTACAACTGGTAAATAACAATATTATTGTTATAGTGAAGATGTAATATGTGTATGACAGGCCTAGTTTATCGTTTGTCTCAATATAGAGTGAACCCGCTAAATACAGACAGCAAGGGGATATGTCATACTGTTGGTATTATCTGGGTGCTTGTATTAAGAGGGCTTTTAGAAAAAAACGTCACAGACACGTTATCAATCTACATATTAAAGCAGACATTTTTACGAGAAGACATTATTTAATTTCAAATCAGTGAATGTAACAACTAAAAGAAACTTTGCCATCAGTTTTCATAGTCTTGGACTAAAACTACCTTTCAAGTATTGTTCTCAACATACAACAATAGAATCTGTGATTTAACTTTCTATTGATGCTTTTAGTTTGCAACTCAGCCAGATAGACTGAGCGTAAGACAGAACCTTTAAAAGGTAATTCACTGTTTCTGTTAGGTTTTCGCTGATAAGATATTCAGTCGCAGACAGCGAAAAAAAAAGCGCCCATAAAGGCGAGTTGATGATATCTTTTTTGTGACTCGGGACACAGAAAAATGTTCGCTATCCGTCTTAATTAGAGTCCGCTTTAAGTGCGCTAATTTTAGAGAAAATATATGAGCTTTTCATCGGGACAAATGAAACTGTCCATTAAATACAGATGTCCTCATTAGGGCGGTGTCCATAGAGCGGGGTTCCACTAAAGGCCGATACACACGAGGGGTTTTGCTCCCGGAGCATGCTCCAGGCTCATTTTGCATGTGTCAGTACACACGAGGGGTCATACTGCGGGAGCTTGCTCCATGTTATGGTACACACGAGGGAGCAAACGAAAGAAACTTGGTGTGGGATAGCTGATATTCCTAATTTGATTGGTTAATGTGTAACATTTGCCGTATTAATCGACGTGCAACAAAAAGTGTCAGTACACACGAGGGAGCATTTCAAGTTCGCTCAATTTGCCCCGGGAGCTTGCTCCCAAATATTTAACCGGTTAAATATCGTGGAGCATTTTGTGGGGTGGAAATTCTGCTCCCGAGGATGAAGTATACCAATGAAATCGTTGGTACACACAGAGGAGCTTTGCTCCCGGAGCGTGCCCATGGAGCATACTCCGGGCGCAAAACCCCTCGTGTGTGTCGGCCTTAAAGGCAGTAGTGACATTTTGACTGTCTGCTATTGTTGGTCTTCATCAGAATAATCCCAGAGTAGCCCACTGATAAAAATCAGTATCCATATATCAAACGATAAATCATTTTCATGGATCGATAAATCAGTAAAAATCGGTATATTTGATTTGATTGATATCAATTGTGTTGATCAATGACACAATGACACACTCGTTTTGTACATGTACATCGACTTATTTTGAGGTTTGCCGATTTCATCTATTTTTAAATCAGAAGATACATCTGTTCATCTGTTTACCAAAAAAATTAGCCTGCAAAGCATGTGTATTTTGCAGACATTCTTTCAGTTCAAAGGAATGTCTAAAATTCAGGCTGTATTTCATGTGATACTTGCTTGTGAGAACTGAAAGTAATAAACTGAACTATTTCTGCTATAAATTATATATATAAAATAAAGGGTTCTAGAGAGAAACTTGTTTGGGTAATAGTTTACACATTTCTTATTTTCATGTTTGTTGATCAGTTGTTACTCATGAATGTGTTTCCTCAGCTGTATCTTACTCTTAAAGCCAAAAAACAACCACAGCAACTTCCCTTATAAATCATGAAAAATTGATATAACACCGATTTGACACAGCAATTTAATTTATAGATTTTTCTCTGATTTCCGTTATCAATAATATTGATAAAAATCACTCGATTGCTACTGATTTTTAAGGATAATGATTTTTATCGACTGACTACTCTGGGGTATAAGTACACTGTTGAAACTCAAATTCAGCTTTGGATCAAATCCCACCACCCATTAGTGACATTCATACGACACAAATCACTAACAACCACAGTGCTACTAAAAGGCCCACCCTTCACAGCTAATTCACACCATCCCCTAATTAAGACCAGCAGTATGAAGTCAAAATAAAAAAATCATAATCAAAAACAAATTGAACAACCTCCTGATAATTTAAACCAAATTCTGTTTCCACAAAAGGTTTTAATAACAGGATTACTGTAAAGGATAATCGAGTTACGATATGAAAGTAGAAACCCAACATACTACACATCTCTCTCAAAATTTTCTTGGTCATTAAGTCTCTCTTTCCTATCATTTTTTTCTCTCCATGAGAGACCTCTGCTGTACCAGAGAAAGCACACCAGGATACTCCCCATGGCTGGTAAATCTGCAAACTCCCAGCCTTGAGCAGGGTGGGATGTGGGTAAATGCAATCAAAAAGCTAAACAAAGCCCAATGGCTACCATGAAACACTGTAACAAGCACAAGGAGAGAAAGACAAGGCTGCCCACACCTGCACCACCAACAACACAAGATGGCATTCCTTATTGTTAACTGTGTTAAATTTCACTTAACTGGATAAAACTTTAAAGAAGAGGTAACAAACGTGA
>JBBMOI010000005.1:6297500-6325000 GCA_038088405.1 Porites divaricata
ATGCTTAGGGTTTCAAACGGGGCAAACGCCGTTTATGGCGTTTGAAACGCTGGATTAACATGCATATAATTACTGAATTCGAGGTCCACACAGGATTCATTCAGTGTGTTTGCAGAATGCGGGTGATGCAATGCAATAAATTAAACTTTATTTCAACTCGAATTTAATATCGCAAATACATGCCAATATCTCCGTGATATCAAACAGAAACTACTTTGATGAGTCTAAGTGCAGTTGTTTTACTTAGTATTGTTCTATTTTACACAGTAAACGTCGCTAAAAGTCTCGGTAGTGCTAACGTACAGCGTGAAACCTTATGTATTCGCACAATTGTTACCTTCTTAACATGGCGGCGCTCTTTTGTCGGAAGGGTGCTTTCAACAAAGACACGAGCGAGAAACTATGAAAGGCCGCCACGGTCGCCAAAACCGAACAGCAAAACCAAAAGCCACGAATATCACTAGCTTCACATTTTGCATGATCGAAGAGAACAGTGCTCCATTATTATTACTCGACACGAGCAATTCTCTTTGCAGATGAATAGATATGTTTCCTAAAGCCTCATAACCAAACAGGGATCGTCCCTGGCTTCCCCGCGAGCTTGTTCTTGCCTTTGCTATCGGTTGATGTTTTTACACATTGAAAAAGATAATGCCTTTGAAAATGAATCTGCACCAAGTATTTGTCATGAATTTTTGAACTGCTAGCTACTGCTGTCGCGACTTTGTTTCTTTAGTCACGCATACGTACCCTGGTTAAGTTAGTTATGTAATTTGTGGTTTTACATTTTACGTCCATATATGGACATGAAGAATTGCAGACTAACACGGAAAAGCGGGCAACAAACATAGTCGTTTAAACGACTGTTCGATGCCTTTCCAACCATCTTCTGTCAACCAGCAAATTGTGACTTTATCGTTTACAGACATTGATGTGAATAAGTTCTTATAGTTCACGCGACGACAAGAAACTAGAGGTCCAACTTTGCTGTTAAGAGAACTGATAACTCGGGTGAGGAAGAGAGAGGTGTTGTGTTACAATGGTGACCATTTTTTTGGTAGTTCGATAAAAATCGCACAGAGCAGATTGCAAAGTTTGATTGTGTGAGTGTACTGAAGCCAGTGAACCCATTTCTTTTTTATATAGAAAACCCACACCAAACTAAAAACGAAAAAACGAAAACACAATGTAAGAATAAAGTTAACAATTGCGACTCACATGCCAACGGTTGGATTCAACCTTCACAGAAACATAATTTCTTGAGCTCTTTTGGAACAAAAAGGTGAGATAAGTATACGATATAAGGTCACAAATGTTTTTCAGGTTGTGCATATGTTGTTCTAAGTCTGCATCAACACATAGAAGTTATCTCATGACTAATGTGGGAAACGTGTTTCTTACGGTTCTTACACTGTTTGCGCTATGCATATGTAAAGCTGATGTATCCCAATTTCACATCAAACAACAAGAATATTAAGTTGCTTTGTTTTATTTTGATTTGATTTCGGTCTCAACTTCACTGTTTCACGATTTTAAAGCTACTATTTTTGCTTTCAAAAACCATAATTGGATAACCATTCCTGACTTTTGTGGAATAATAATTATGTTTGTACCTGAAATAATTTTAGCTGTTGACAGATCTACAGAAGGTCTGGCATTTGAAACACATGCAAACGCGTTTCGTTGCATTTTAAACGCCTAGCGTTTGAAATGGGTTTCAAACGTGTTTCAAACATAAACACCTTTGAAACGTTTTGAGTTAAGCCCCCTTTTCGCTTGGAGGGTCACAAATTAATATAAAACTCTTCACGTCATGTTCCTTGGGAAACTGGTCAGTTTTGTTTTCCCTCAAGTCCTGATGTTTCCCTCAACTTCACCTTGTCTCGGGAAACATCAGAACTCTTGGGAAAACAAAACTACAGTAAAATGCCACGAAGAAGAATCTAGGATTTAAGAACCTGCTGGCAGAAATTTTTTCTTTTAATACTCCAAAATATAAGAACCAGTTTGGCCAAGAAAAATTAACAGGTTCTTATATGTGGGGTTAGACTATGATATATATAATAAATGTATAGTAATAATAATAGTTATATAGCGCCAATATCAATATTGCTATTTTCATCAACACTGCATAAAAACTGCATAAAGTATAAATGCATAAAGTGAACGAACCTACCAAAGAGTTAAAACAATTATGTCACACTAAAACTATAAAAATTACCTAGACTACTTAAATCGTATAGCCGACTGAGTAAAACATTGCGATCCACAGTACCAAATACTGCACTAAGATCTAATAAAACCAGTACTGTTGCATGCTGTTTGTTCATGTTTAACAAGATGTCATTTTTCACTCTCAGCAATGCTGTTTCTGTGCTATAATTCTTCCAATAAGATGACTGATTGGCAGGATAAAGGTTGTTCATGCAAATGTCACTACGAGTTTGGTTATAGAAGGCTGACTCTGTCAGCTTTGAAACAAATGGTTAGTTACTAAATAAATGGGACGAAAATTCTTGAAGAGAATGTCGAGGCCAGGTTTTTTAAGTGACGGTAACACTAAAGCCTCCTTCCAGGTGTCAGGAAATTGACCAGACTTTAAGGATACATTGATTAATCTTGTAAGTACAGGAAGTAGGACTTCACATCGGCTGACCAAAGTTGAAGGCATAGGGTCAAGAGCACAAGATTTTAGAGACAAATGCTGCATAAGAGATTTCACATCTTGTTCCGTTAACATCTCAAATTCAGTGAGGTGGATGAAATATTACTCAATGCCCTCTATGTCAGGTTTATGATAGATTACAGCAACATGACAATCGAGGCGACTCCTAATATGCACTATTTTCTGTACAAAAAACTTTTGTAATGTTTACAACCATTGTTGAAAACTGCATATCTTCTAGCTGTTAACCTAGTTTTGTTAGATTTTTGGTAAATAAATGCCTATTATGAAGGACAAATACCATTTAGAGCAATTTCTGATAATCAACAACAGTATCCTGCTTCATAAAAATTAAGAACCTACTTAAGAACCTGTTGAGCCTAAACTCCCAATAAGTACTCCAAACTATAAGAATCAATTTTGCCAAACTTTAAAAAATCTACGATCTTCTTCGTGGCGATTTACAATAACTGTTTCCCCCAGGAACAGACATTAAGTGCATAATATATCCAACAACGTGTCATAAAAACATTGACTTAAGTAAAGAATAAAAATTATAACAACTAGTTAAAGAGCGAGTGTGTGCATTTTGTCACTGTACATTGTTTACAGCATGAATTCCAATTTAATCCAACGGACGATCTCATGTCATCAAAGTTGACAATAGTTGGACCAAAATTGTGCATGCAGGCACTGACTTGCATGAGGCAGTGATATGTCACTGTAGCATCTTATTTTGGGGGCTGGTTGTTTAATACCAGTGAGGGTGCCCCCCACCACATACACACACTAAATTTGTGACCCACACCTAATTTCTGTGGAAAGTAGCAATATTCGATGAGCGGTACTTCTTCCTAATTCATAATTCGTTTTCACCGTACATCTAAATTATTTGGGGGAAATTGGCATGGTCATTTCTATATTTAGATTTTAAAACCGAACATTATTTTCAGTGAAATATATGACACTAAAACAAATCATATATTCCACGTTCACTTCTTACTCCGCTCCAAAATAAATTATATCGCCACCAAAATCATCGGAAGTATTAAAAACTAGGTTACATAAAAAGTAACCTAGCGGCAATGAGAGCTTAACCTTTGAACAGGAACATTTTTAAACGAAAACCCACAATACACTCGCGCAAACGGCGACTATAACGCAAGGAAAAACAAGGACGTCACTTGTTTAACAACCGTAAAGCCAAGCAGGGGTTAATGGAGTGTTTATATGCAAATATCGCAAGCCGGTAGTCTTTTATTGATTGTCACAGATCTGTGTCGTCAAAATAGTCCTTTTCACATGTGAGAACAAGAAAGTGTTCACGCAACACATTAGATCAAAACAAAAATCTTACCAGCTTTTCTTCTTCTTCTTCTTGAATTTCCGTTCCTAGGGGCGTCTCTTGATGGAGTTTTGTGATAATATTTTCGAGCTTTCGTCTAAGGAAAAACCAAAATTCAATTCCACGTTTGGCGGTAGATAGCCGAAATGTCACGGCAATTAACGATGGAAGTTGGAAACTACAAAGTAGTAAACACACGCCACTTAACAAGAAAAAAAGAAAACAATTAAACCAACCGTTTTGTCCTCACTCTTTCTTCGTCTGGCATTCTCTTTTCCCGCGAAAGGAAAGGATTCTTATTTTACAATAAATACAGAATCCATTTCTTTTTATTTCTTTCTTTTCGCGCCAGCCTGAGTGGCCAAGCCTATTGCATTTCCCGGCATACCCTTCAGAACACGTGCTGAAAGGGTATTGAAGGGGGAAAGGGAGCCCCGACAGAGTTACCATGGTGACAAACTCGTTACCATGGATACCAAAAATTCAATGGGGCTGTCAGTCTTGCCAGCTGAATGGCCTTTTCTCTTTCCTTGTCAACCCTTCATCGTAACTTCCTCTTTCCAACCGGATAATCCCATGTAAGGAAATCCGGGAAATTTTTTATGGGGGGGGGGGGGGGGGGGAATCCAGAATACAGCTCAAAAAATCCAAAACCCCACTATAAATGAGAATCCAGAATCCAAGTTCCGATTGACAAAATCTTTAATCTTGTACCTGCTCAGGTGTATTAAGGAATGGGTCAATTAAGGCATGTGTGAAAACAAAGGGGGATGGTCTATCTTCTACAGTATTCAAGATAATGAAACGAAACGTTGTCAAGGTCTTACACTCGACAAGATGAATCAAGTTGACAAGAAGTTGTCACCAATTAGTCACGTGACCGTAAATGATATCAAGTTTCCTTATTTTCCTTTAGGTTAAGCGCACACTAACTTAACACAAAGTGATATGCGAAATGATGCTTGAATGGTTTCATGTGCACGAAATTCTACACGAAACCAATTGGAATGGATGTCCAGGTCACGTGACCAATAAAATGTGACATTGTTTTGTCACGCAATAGCCGTTTAAAGTTGATGTCATCTAGATGGACTTCGATTCCAGTTACATTTGAGAAGAGGCCTTACATACTAAAAACAATAATGCAAAAAAATTTCTGAAAAGTTAATTTTTCCTAGTGTGCAGAAGCCCTAAAAGAACAAACCGGAAGTTAAGCCATAAGTGGTCACGTGATAGGTTACTATGGAACCACTTTTGTGAATAAAGCTCCCTTGACAAGTTTTAAGTCGTGGCCTAGTTTCATGTTGATCGGACATTTACTTTCGGATATAGACCACCCCCCGTATTTTCTTTACAGAATGTGTGACCCACTCCTTAGCTTACCTGAGTGGAATCCGGAATCCACAGCGTAGCTAGAATCCAGAATCCAAGACTGTCTTGTAGGCCCAGACAGATTGTGCTCGGCAACTTTTGAGCAACTTTTTAACTTTTTCCAATTTTAGCAACCTTGAGCAACTTTTGGCTTTCTGAGCAACTTTTGAGCAACTTTGTATTGATATGTCTAATAAGAATCACAAAAATTAACATGTGGACCACATGTGATGTGGTTGAAATTTTGAAAAAGACTGAACAGAGAATTTAGCACGCACATTGTTGTTATTTTCTTTAATTTGTTGACATTGCTCAATAAGATGCAAGAGCATTTAATAAATCAAGTTTTGTTCTGCAACTGTGCAAACCTTTTATAATATACATGTGCCCAAGATATACACTTCAGATTAATATATTGAACTTTCTTAAGTTCCAATTATCCAAAAAGAACAATGATCGATGATATTTAATAATATTTGTATGAAATATTGATATATTAAAGTAGCAACTTTTGAAGTTTTAGTAGCAACTTTTTGGGTTTTTGGGCAACATTTTAGCAACTTTTTGGCTTTAAAAAGAGCAACTTTTCATGATTTTGCGAGCACAATCTGTCTAGGCCTACTTGAGTTCCATTAGGGCTCCTGGGACTGGTCATTATTTATCGCCTGCGGAGGGGGGAAGGATTTGGGGTAAAGAGGGCGAAATTTAGTCGATACCCCTTCTTCACCGAAGTGATACCTCCTAATAACATTTGAGGACTTTCGCGATCCCCGCTTCATGTATTTATTTTCCAAGCAAACTTGAGTGGTCCCCCCTCTGAATCCTTCCAAAGTTTTCAGTGGTCCCCCTTTTGGGTTCTCAGTTACGACTGATCCCCCCCCCCCTTTTTTTCTCCTAAAAATCAAGTGATCCTCAAGTGGGTCAAATTCATGCATCATTTGGGTCCTTAAGCAACGAGAACTTTGACGTCCTATGAGGGGAGTAGCAGTGGTTATGCAATAAAGCCAAAAAAACAGTAAAACGACAAGCAGACACCGAAACCGCAGGTAAGTCTTTTTTTTATTTATTTCATTGAAGAAAAAAATTAGATTTAACCTTATTTAACGTTGGCAGATCTCAGTATTTTATTTCTCATCGCCAAAGTCTCTTATTTTCAACGGCCGCGTGTAACGCGACACCGACGCGTCTAGCAGAAAGGTCACGCGTCACCCATGGTAAGTAAATTACTGCACACCCTTTCCTTGTAACGTGAGTTTGGGCTGCCTGTGCTCTGACTCGACAAATTCGTGCAGCGGGACGATTAATGGCATTCAGGCGCGGATCCATACCGGTTTTCCACCTTGTGCGCATTAGATCATATTGTGCTCCTTATGAATAATAAATTATTATCATTATTATTATTATTGCTCCTTTTGTCTTAATCCTGAATCACTCCTTCATGTTGTCGCTGGTTGTCAACAGTACCTTGATCGCTTTACCTGGAGACACGACTCAATCCTAAACTTCATTGCCAAGTCACTTCAACCTGTAATTAATGTTCACTCTTCACTCTATGCAGATGTTAATGGTTTTCTGAATCCCTCAATAATAACTGGTGAAAATTATCGTCCAGATCTTCTTTTCCTAATCCAGTCCAAGTGCCCATATGTTCTAGAATTAACAGTTGGTTTCGAGTCCAACAATGCAGTGCGTAAGAAAGAAAAATATGTGAACTTGATCAACGAAATGAGTAGAAATTACAGATGTGTGAGATTTGTAAATCTCTCCATGAGTTCCCTTGGCGTTTCCTCCGATGAATGCTCCACTTTCTTAGACATGGTGAATGACATTGGCATTGACAAAAAGCAGCAACGTTATATAGTCAAGAAAGTGATAAATATAGCCATTAGAGCAACATATTACATCTTTTGTTGTAGAAACAGGAACTGCATAGGTAGCCCAGACTTAATGCAATTTTTATTTTTTGTTTTTTGTTTGTTGTTGTTGTTTTTTTTTTTTGGACTTTGTTTTGTTTTGGTTTTGTTTGTTTGTTTGTTTGCTGGTTTTCTTTTTTTTTTCTTTTAAATAATTCAATCTCAAGCAGCATTTGTAAATTGCCTATACGTAGCGAGATTTACAATTGTACATTCAAAAACACAAATAAAGTTTCCATTATTATTATTATTATTATTATTATTATTATTATTATTATTATTATTATGTTTTACGGAAATCGGCCAGATTTTTTATAGTAAATATATATTTTTAATTAAACAAAAAAAAAAATTCCAAGTTGAAATCTGTCAAATGATTTTGGCAGACAGTAAATATCTTGAATTAAATTAGCTGCAAAAACCGTGGACGAAGATCCTGCTAGTTGTAAACATTGGATCTCTAGAAAAGAGATCAAATCAGCCAAAATATAATGAACCAAGAACAAGAAGTCCAAAGACTACTGCAAAGCTGATTTAAAACAACGTATATTGTTTTTTTGTAACAATATCTTGTCTGAATGACTCAGAAGAGTTTTGCGAGTTGAAATCCAAAAACACGTTCCGGGGAAGCATGCCCCCCGGCCCCTCCTAGAGGCTTGCTTTTTCGGCGCTCGTTTAGGAAATCGGTCATTATTTATTCTAGATCCGCGCCTGGCATTGAGATTCGTTGCGTGAGAAAGAAGCGTTCCATCAAGCGAGATCCCGGTTGCTAATCATGACGTCCGGGACGTCAACGTTCTCGCTGCTTAAGCTCGCTAGTAGGGACTTTAAGATCCGAGACGCGACGGCTGTAAGACGCGACCGGAAGTAAATTTTCAAAGAGGAGACATGTTGTGCATGCTCACAGCGTCGTCCTGGTGTCAGCACGTTGCGTCGAGAACGTGGGTTTTGCGAGTTTGACGTTCTGTACAAAACGTGAGTATATTTGTTCCTGTGCTTAAATTAAATGATGATATATTCCTCTAAACATGTAAAATCAGCACTCTACGATCATTGGGCGTAATTTCTGGCGACATTTTAGATCTCAGAGATGAAAGGATTTTAATTATTTTTAAATTTCTTTCAGGTGTACGAAGCTTATAAAATGGCAGCGACTTCGAATTCGACTTCGAGCATAGCCTGAATTTCATCCGACTAATTCGAGTCGTTATTACTCCCTCAGTTGTTGACTGAGAGGAGAAAACGACTCGAAGCAATCGGATGAATTTTAGGCTACTTCGAGCAAGGCTTTCAAGTAAGTCACGAGCTAAAACTACAAATAGTGAATGCAGGAGTCTTCTGGATTCTATTCTCGTCTCTTGTACCGTTGCAATTCTCGATTTATTGCGTTTATCTGCCGCTAAAAGCCAATTTTAAGCCTGTATTATTTTATTTTATTAAACTGCGTGTGTTTTTATGCTTCTTTTTAGTTCAGTAATGTTTTGGACACAAGATCATGAAGCCATTCTATGCAGAGAATTCGTCAATGTAAATCCCTACACAACGATGAGCCAACGGAACTAGAAAACCTATTGGATATGATCATCGCGTTGGAGGAAAGTGGCGAAGCGGAATTACAGGGAACAGCTAGCAAAAAACTTCAATATTACATCGGGCTAAAGCGAAAGATGTTAGACTAAAAGCGATGGAGAAGCTGTCAGAGACGAAGAAAAGAGGTTCATGAGCGGATGAAAGCGATGACAAACCGAAGCGTCAACGAAGAAGTGGAGGTGATGCTATCGAACAAAGCACAACAAAGCATTTCTTGGACTTTCTTAACTGATGCCATGGCTATTTCTGCGAAAGAATTACCGAAGAATACGTGAAGAATCAAACTGATAAAGAGCGGTTTGCAGTCGCGTCGTCTTGCATCGCGACGGAGATCTTAACTTTACTTCTCGCGTGCAAACGACGGCGTTCTAGTTCCAGTCCTTAATCAGTCACCGCGTTTTAGAAGTCTTCGCGTCCCAGATCTTAAAGTCCCTAGTAGCAACTGTAATGCACATGCCATCAGCTTGCTCCATAGCCAGCTATAGCCTGCGAATACTACCGTCTCTTCTCACATCTCTCCGCTAGGGACGTTTCGCAGAAAGACGACAGTGTTCGCAGGCTATTTGTCCCAGGACCTTTAAACTAAATGGGTGAGGAAAAGTAGACAATTTCTCCCGGAGGAAACAAGACAAAATCCCCTGAATGCCGTTCTCAACGAAAACATCCCCTTGATACTATCATCGATCATCAGAAGTAGAATTCATTTGATTGAATGGACGTAATTTTTTAGTACTGAGTTGGGTATCAAATTTTATTAGCTTGCAAATAATACGGTATTTTTTTTTTTTTTTCAATAAAAATCAAAAAATGAAAGAACACTTGAAGACAGTTGTATTTTAACAATAACTAATAAATTAAGGATAATAATTTCTTTCATTAGGTTTTACACTTGACGTTAACGAACCACTGGCGCTCTAGCCAGCCAGCAAGTTCTCCTCGCTTCCCTCGCCCAAATAGGAGAGCTTACTCGCAGGCTACTGGCGCTCCTGTTATTTACAATCCAAAATTTGATCAAGGAGTAAGTCCATTTCCGAATTCCAAAGAGTCAGGTTCGAGTGGCCGCCTGGCGGGAACTCAAAAACAAAGGAAAAGACCAGCTGACAATTCTCAAAGAAGAGGTCACTACTCTCTTAAGGGAGTGATCACTTACGAGAGCTTTTTACTTGCAGGAGCCCGTTTCTCGTAATTAAAGTCCCGTTAACTTATCAAGCCCGAAACTCATATCAAAATCTAAAGCTAAATGTCCTGGTCATAGCTTACAAACCAATCCATTTTGTTTTTACTGATAGTTGTATCATGTTACTTGCAAAAACATTGTAACCTTTATATTGAATGTAAAAACAGCATACCAGTCTCGTTAATTATCAGTTCTTTCAAGAAACAGGCTCATGCCCGGTCGTAAAAAGAGGTGGGGCCTGTTTTTCGAAAGTCCCGGTAGCTTTTCGGGCCTGGAAAGCTATTTTGTGTTTGCTGTACTACATTCAAGATCAAAGTTTCAATAATTTTGACAAAGATACGATGAAACTATCAGTTAACGAAGCAAAATTGACTGGTTCATGAGCCAGGAACTGTGCTACTATTCAACGTAAAAGTTTTGATTTTAAAAAAAATTTGCCTTCAGGAATGAAAAGCTTCCAGGGGCCCGTTTCTCGAAAGTCCTGGTAACTTTTCGGGCCCGAAATCAAATATTCAAATCAAAATATAAAGAATAAGAGCGCGGGTCCTGGCTAGCAAACTACTCCATTTTGTTTCATTTACTGATAGTTTTATCATGTTAGATGCAAAACTATTGAAACCTCGATCCTTAATGAAAACGGAGACAGCTTACCGGGCCCGTTAATTATCGGGGTTTTCGAGAAACAGGTCCCACGCCCCTCTTAGCTAACGGGATTAGTCGCTACGACGAGAAGAACTTCGTCTGTGCTTCCAAATCCGGCTAGTGGCGTTATTAGGGAGCTTAAGCAAAGGTAGCCTGCGAAAACAGACGTTTCTCTTCGCTCATCGCCACTGGGGGACGTTTCACTTGTCGTTTTTCCTCGCGAAACGTCCCTCAGCGGCGATGAGCGAAGAGAAACGTCTGTTTTCGCAGGCTACCTTTGCTCACAAATCTCGAGGGGAATGGATGATAAGACACGAGTACACTTGCTTTTTCAGAATCGTTACTATAAACACTTCGCACAGTATTTTCTTTTGTTTTTCATTTATTGTGTTTTCCAAAATAAACCTAACCTCCTATATGTACACCAAACTACAAATGTGCTCCCATATATTTAAATTTAGTGAATGAAATGTCTTTGTGTTTTCAATGCTCGAGACTTTCGACTCCTCTAGAACCAGGCAAGATTGTAATTGTTTCTTTGTTGTATCCGCCACAAAGTCACCGCCAGTTGCTAAGTGACGCAAATGATTCACCAAATTTGTGAAGGCCAAATGACCATCATCCTTTCCCTGAAAATCTTGCGATGCTTCGTGGAGCTTAAATCTGTTACAATCAATAAAGCAGAAAGAAAGTAAGTTTAGATGTTGGCCCCTTTTATGCAAGAGACGTTAAAGTCGCCTAGACGTATTAACGTCTGAGATGTTAAAGCTGTCTGGTGTAAAAGCAGGACGTATAAAAATAGACGTGACTAATTTCAAAAGAGACAAAACACGGACTCTTCCATGTCGTTTCTAAACGAGTTGGGCATAAATGCGTTTTTTATACTAGACGTAATTAAAGTCTGAGACGTTTAACTCGTCTGTTAAGTGCATCTAAAAGACCCACTTAACCCTTTAAGCCCCAGTATCCACATACAAATTCTCCAAACTGATCTCCATACACTTCCTCAAAGAAATAGTTGAGAGAATTTGTTCAAAGATCGAAGTATTTCCTCTTGGGTGAAGACTCCCCGCAGACGTCCTGTGGGGTTTGTTTTTGTTCGTCACGCATTCATTTCTCCCAAACGGACCGCGGGGGAGAAATGAATGCGTGAGGAACAAACTCCAAAGGACGTCTGCGGGGAGGCTACTTCGGGGAGAAAAGTAGCCGACTTCTCTGAGCAATGTAGCCGACGCCTTTCGTCGGTCGTCGGTGCTTATTAAAACCCTGAGTCACGATAAACTTTAACACTAAAGTAACTATACAAAAAAGAAAATAAGTTCGGAGTACACACGTTACTAGGGTAGAGTCCAAAGGCAGAGCCCACTTCTTGTTAAATTTGTCCATTTTGTTTGTTTTAACACGTGTAGACTTTTCTGTTTCATACCTTATTTTAACCTTGGATGAAAAGGCAGTTATACTTGGAAGAGTCTGATTTCTTCTACAACCCCATAAGTATAGTTTAGCGATCAGTATCAAATAATTCAGCAGATGGGAATTTGTTTTATAATATTAATTCTTGTAATAACGCCTTGCAAGGTCAGACAGATGAATTCTCTTGGCTATACTAATAGTATTTCTGCACTAAACACGACGCGTAAGATCATTGTGAATCTCACGATAGGTTCACAAGACTTTGTTTAGTTGCACGAAAGCCCTAATAGTTACGGCAAACGCCTGCGATGATCACGTGATCAATTTTCCCAGCACATTTAGTACACGTTTGCCTTTAAGGTTTCTTCAGCATGAAAAGGTTGGTTTTCGTTGTAAGGAAAACCATGAGTAAGGCCCTTACGCCAAAACTCGTGTACTTTGAATTTTCGTAAAGAAAGAAATGGGCTTAATAAAAGCAGCTAAAAGCCGGTGGGCTACCAACAAAAGTGCACCATCGTCTTTACGAACCGACTGAAAATAGCAGGGGAACATTTTCCAAGGCTGTGACCGTTGTTCTTCCCCTAGGAAATTTAGTCGCTGTCGGATGTGCTGCAAAATCGTTAGCTTCACGATGATGCTGTTGTTTGAACTTCGGATTTGCAGGCACAGGTTCAAACCAGGAGGAATAATGCTTCGAACCTTTCCGAGACGTTGTTTCCTTAGACAAGAAACTTGCTCCACTCTCCCAGGTGTATAAATGGGTACCGGGACATACTGTTGTAGGTAACCCTGCCATGGACTACGGCACTCTGTCCAGGGGGAAGTAACAATCCGGGGTACGGTCCGGCCGTTTGGGCAACCTCGTTCCCACGGTTCTCCAACGGTCCCCCGGGGAACAAGTAGGACCGTACCCTGGGAACAAAGCTGACGTTTGGGCCTCATGGCACAGTCGCGCCTTTACTTTTATTGAATAATCTATGATTTAAAAAAAAAAAGGAAGTGTTAAGCTTGCCAAAACCATAACCGAATTAGCGTAAGTGCCGGCATTTCTCAGGCAAAAAAACATAAGAAATACAAGACACCAACTTGCTGTATGCTATTGTATTAGATTATAAGAACTATGAAGTGAAGGAAAATCTTCTTTACCTCCAAGAAATTCCTCTTGAAGTGTGACAATCGTTCTTGCTGCAGCAGACTTTAGGGACCATATTTTCTGCCCAACTCTGCAGATGGGACAGGTAAATCTTAAAGAAGGCATTATACGTGAATGCTACTCTTCTGAGAAGATGCGGAGGAACGGACATCAAACTAGGGTGAGGAGTTGAAGCTTTGGATAGAAATTCTGATGATAAAAAATGAACATGAAATTGAAATTTTAGTGATCAGTAGACTTTCAGTTTTCAGATGATTAAGTTATGTTACAACATGAATAACTTTGAGGTTACATTTGAAAAAAAGAGACCATGACAACAGTAACAACAAGAAGACAAAACAAAACAATTAAACAATTAGAAAATAATCCCATCAAGGGGTTTTGTATATGTTGTGGTTCAGTTTTATCCTTGGTTTAAATTTTATTTTCCTTAGTTTCAAAGCCATAAAGAAACATACAATATACCAAAAATATAGGAAAATAAATTTAAACCATAGATAAAATTAAACCACAACATATATACAGTCAAACCTGTGTACAGCGGTCACCCTTGGAAAATGGCAATGTGACCGTTATATACTGGGTGGTCACAGAGCCATTATATTCACTAGGTTTGACTGTATATGTTTCACAACGATAAAAAATAACCTAACCAAGGGTGCTTTCCCTTCAACAAAAATTCCAGTTTGAAATTTCGGAAATTTTACGTGTTCAATGGAACGGTACATTCCGGTTGCACAGACCCGACCCAAGCCACCGCGAGCTTAGTTATTGTTCTTGCAAGCATGATACAAAAGAGCGGTACTGGTGACAAGCATTTTGTCAAATGGAAAGGAACATTTTGGTCCGCCCGACCAAAATGACCAGACCAGTCAAAGAGGACCACCTTCAAAGCTGGTCCCAAATATTCCGGTCGGACCAAACCGAAATGGTCCGTTTCATTTGATGTAGCAACCAAAATTACCGGAATTTTGGGTTGAATAGAAAGCGCCCCAAGATTCAGACTGCGCCTTGAAATTTCCTTGTGATGATATGATTTTGTTCTATTTTGTTACTTATATATTCATACCTAGAAGCCACTCCAAAAGAAACTGCATAACATCATTAGCTTGTTGCCCAGACTGGCAATCATCTGGGCTCAAGAGAAGTGACATGATAATGCTCCCGAGTCCATTGTCCTGTTCAGCTAGAACTTGCAGTTTTTCAAACAACAGCTTTCTCCTCCTTTGAGGATCTACAAAGTACAATAATGATGATGGGTCAAAAGAGTTGTTTGACTTAGAAATGCCATAAGTATCTTTGCAAACCATGCAAGCCACAAAAGCAAAACAAAATTTCGGGTGAATATTTCCACAATAGCCACCTTGGGGACAGAAAATAGTGGCTGGTGGCTGTTAGTGGAAACTTGACTGTAATACAGCCTACTGTCTGTCTTAAAGAAATGTCCATCTTGTAGAGAGTCTCAAAACTACCTTATCATAGAAAATTAACACTCCATGAAATGAAGGTATTGGAAATTAATGCAACATAAATTAACAGAAATTTAATGGAAAATTCCTTGTGCATAAAAAAAATTATCACAAAAGTTAGCCTTGGTAACATTTCAAAATGAAAGAAATTAACCCAATGTTCACGAGAAACAAAACTTGTTGATACAACAGGAATAGAGTTAAACGTATCATAGGAAGTGGACACTTTGTAAGTGGTACTTTCCATAATCATAAGAAGGGGTAAGTAAAGAAATTTGGCCACATTGAAGGTTATTCACAGTTGCACTGATTATACTGGTAGAGCTCCAGCCTGATGAAATACTCCTCTTTCTTATGTGTCATAAATTTCAAAAGTGTATCGAGAATTGGGGCCAAAATAATAATGGAAATTACCGTTCCACTTAATAATTAATGACATGGAAATTAATGTTTACAGAAACTAACACAACTTAAATTAAGGCAAATTTCAAATTCATGAAGCATTAATTTCATACAATGAGGTAAAAATTGACCACAGGACATAACACCTATGTTTATGAACAATGTTTAGATTTTGCATTTCACATCACAGCTGCCCAACTGCAGGTAGGTGAAAGGTCAATGGCAAACCGTTTGCCCAGGCTATAATATGTGAGGCTTCTTTTCCTTTGTTTGGCTTTCTTCCTCGCTTGCTTTGAGGAACCCTCTTTTTTGGAGATTTTCAGGATTTATTACGTACCATTTTTGCAATACCTCACAGATCACTGGAGAACTAATGTTCCAAACCAAACAGCAGTGAACAGACAATCGAAGAGATGCTCTTTGCTTACAAGAAAAAGCACACGAAATGGTGTCAATTGTCACAAAGGAGCTGTCAATAACAGCAATTAAGGAGGCGTGAAAAGCAAAACAAGAGACTGCTTGCAGTCTGAGGGAAGGGAATGGTTATTTCCCCCTGCCCTTGTTACACTGTTGTCTGACTCGTCTGGTCTCTTGCACCATGATCATCTGATGATTGCATTACTGGCAACACCAATTGAACCTGATTGCACAGGAAGTAAGTTTGTGTGAGAGTATGGAGTGACATTACAGAGTTTTGATCTAGAAAAGGAGATCATTATTGGAGGCATGTGTACATAATGTCAAGGTAGGTATTTTTGTGTACCCAAAAAACAAATTTTCCTTTTGAAAAATGACCTTAATTAGGGATAAACGCTACCCTTTAAGTCAAAGGACATTTTCTAAGAGGGGTGTAAGCTGCAGGTGTAGCAACTAATGTTTTTAGCCAAATGTGTTAGAATAAAACTTGTGTTTTAACATCAGCTGAATCATGGACCTTGAAGAAAGAGGACGGGTGAAGGCTGGTGAGCTGGGAGATGTGGCTTTGGAGGAAGGCCTTGAACATTTCTTGGTGTAACAAAGTACCGGTATGTTACCCAGAGGTATTGAGGCATGTCGGTAGAGAGGGCTATCATATCTGTCATCAACAGAAAACAGAGAGTCAAGGTTGGTGATACTCATGGCATGGTGATCTTGTTCCATTAGTTACTGAGGGGAGAACACTTGGGAATGCTGGATAGAGTGAAGGATGGCAGCCCTTACATAGCAGTCGAAAGGAGCGCCTTAGATCAGGAACTATAAGGAAGAACCTGCCTGTGGGCAGAAGACAATCACACCCACCCACCCATCCCTCTGCTGGAAATCTTACCTCCAACCTTAAGCTGATGTTGTACATACTTGAACAAACACTGTGCAGTGACATCTAAAGCTACTTCTGCAGAACTAATGGCACTAGGAAATTCCCCAACACTTGATGGACTTGATTCCAAGCTGATTTTAATAGTTTTCTCTTGGCTCATTCTTATGTCTTCTTTAAGTCTGTCTCTCATTTTAGATAAAAGATAGAGTGCAGCTCTTGTTTTACTCAAATGGCAAAAATCTCTTAATAACTCCTCATTATTACCGCAAGTCTTTGTTTCTCCAATTGTCATTCCATAAAGCTTTAAAGTCAGTTTATACTGACTCTCTGACAAATGAGGATTCTGAAGGAGAAATTGCCGCAGTAAAGTCTTTGATTTACCAAGAACTTCAAGGGATAACTTGAACTTTCCAAGGTAAATTTGTTCAGATTTGTTGAAATTTTCAAGGTATTTATCAAGTTTCTCTGCAAGTGATGGCCGGGACTTTAATCTGTGATAAACCTGAAATAAAAACAAAACCATATACCTGCAATCGGCGACAAAATGAGTTGGGACACTTCTCCCTAAACTGGGCTTTTTTACGTTTTACTGACTTCAAAAGGAGGAAATATAGCTTTTTCTCCCCCATCCCCTCCATGCAATGTTGTGCCGATATTCAAGCTACTTAGGGAAAACAACAAACACCCCAACTTTGAAAGGAGGGGGCTGAGGGGAGGGGTGCAGATTCTTTTGTTCTCTGAAGTTACCCTATTTGAGTACAACGTCTCAACTATTTTGTCGCCGATTATGGCTTCTTCTTGATATACAGACAGACCCTCGCTGCCAAGCCTGCATGAGAGCAAGCCATGCATAAGAGGGAAAGAGCAGCATGCAAAGAACGTCATATCCGATAGCCTGGTGCTAGTGGATTTTGCTATTGGACCAGTGACTTCTGTTCATAAGTGATGTTTTTCAGAGAATTCGAATCACATAAGAACTGTGACCAAACTTTCTCATCAAAAATTGTTTTCCATGGTAGTTGAAATAACTTCTGGGCTACTACATTCTAGCTACAGCTTGCCCAAATGGCTAGCTGCAAACTTCCTTCATTTGCACTCTGAAGAGAGTAATGGATGGCGCGTCATTTTTCACCAAAAGGTACCTTCTTTTTCACTTTGGTGAGAGAGAGATGAAAATATAGGAATGAAACATTTAGGGATATCACAGACTCAGGGATCCATATTCCCAGTCATCTGTCATCCCAGAAAACTACAATCTCATACAGACGATTAAGAAAACTTCAAAAGTCGCCCTTCGGACGAGTGAGGTTTTGCTCAACCACCAAATGTTTTCAAAAATTCTTTTATGTTTTTATACATTTTGCCTGTGATCTGGTTACTTCTCATCCACTTTCAATGTAAAACTTTTAGAATAATGGAGAATAACAAGCAGATTTTGTTTGCAATGAAATCGTAAGTTTGGGTGCCATCTTTGATGGTGCAGTATTTTCTAAAAAACAATCGCAGGCTCAGTTTTTTGCGAAGTACTGCCATTCGTAGAAAACGTTGCATTTTTTGGAAGGTGTTTTGTTGCCTTCAACGGAAAAAAAGGTGATGCAGGAGCCACTGCCTTATACGGAGGAAAATGTAAGTGCACCGTCTTACCATCATGGTAAACTGGCCAACCATGGCTACTTGTAAAACATAAATAAACCGTGTTTAGCCTAGGTCTGTAGCCTGTTGTACTTAACAGTTTCATTAAAATCCTCTCTTAGTAACTACAATGGAAATAACATGCTAATGAGAAATGCTCAAGTTGCACACAAGTTTTTCACCGTTCTTTTATTTATTTTATTCTGTACTTTTGTCCGGGAAACCCAAATTGTAACCGGGCAAGTATGCCATCATGCTTACTTGCCAGGCTGAAAAGTGTGAGAAAAAATGAATATGGATCCCTGTGCAGACTGAGTATTTCGGACACCTCCCAGAAAGCTTTGGAAAACAACAAACTTAGCTAGAAAACAAAACCTTCACAGGCTTCACACCGCGGAAAACCCTCCTCGTTGGTTAAATTATATATTTTCTAAGTCCTATAAAATATATAAGAGCCCCAATAAAATGAAGATTTAAAAAGATCCAGAGACAGGCCCTGGAAAACTTGGTCTCAGCTAGTCACCTCTTCGAAGTAGTTTGCCCATTTGTATGCTTTCTGGAATGCGCCTTCATCCCACTGCCTTACTGCATCACATCTCGACATACACAGCACATCCACGAAAACATGGGTATTCTTCAATATTTCATTCATTTCTCGAGATCATAACAGAATCGAAGTATCTTTTCACCCGTGTTCAAATATGGCGCCTCGCTTGAATCGGTATGTACTTCATGGAATACAGCCACAAGTGCACCGGTGATGTACGCTCTGTGTAATATGACGTAATTATGTCCTCTCACTTTCACTTGTTCACTTTCTGTTAAAAGCATGAAATTTGGCATGATGATAGTTTTCAAGGCCCTAAAAAAGATAGGACATGGTGCCATCGCCAAAAAGTCCGTTAAGTGCGAAAAATAAGAGTTTTAAAAATGGCAGCCATTTTGAACCGGAAGTGAAATTAACATTTTCTTTAAAACGTCTGAATTTTAGCAACTTGGATAAGAAAATGTCAGCAAATACCTAAGACGGCTGTTTTTGCATACAAAGAGATATTATTTCAATGCAAATTGTCTAAAAAAATTGAATAGAGATGATATATAAGGGGCCGCCAGCTAGACCGGAAGTCGGAACTTTTTAGGAATGAGCTTAAACTTTTGTTGTGCCTGCTAGGAATCTTTAATATTTTCTTTAAATCTAATCTATACACTCAATTTATCATCGTGTATAATCCATTACTCGGGGACCTAACGACTTGACACTTCATGCAGACGAGTGTTTGTAATCGAAAAAAAGAGTTTGGGATTGCCTTTCAGGATTGTCACTCTTCTGGGCACAGCCCTTCTAACGAGCGTACTTGACTAGTTCCACCCTCAACTTTGTAATTTCTGACAGTGTTGTGCAGGAGAATCACCACTCTCCTCTTAGAGATATCCAGCCCCAATCTTGCAGACTAGGAACCGAGAAGCTTGGTACCAGTGCCTGCTGACTCCATATGTGGCCAGCATGGTTTGCCGTGCCGTTGAAATGTTTAAGTAATGCAGGCCGGCTCAAAGAAACTACTTTTGGCTTCGTCAGTTGACGGCAAGGAACTACTTTATTTTATCGGTGTAAGCGAAAACAACTCCGATTATTTCTGGAGGTGACTAGAAGTGTTCATCATGTCATATCCTGTGAATGCATGGAAAGGAGGAAGTGCAAGTGCAGTCTTTTTAGTAACTACGTTTAATTAGCAATCTCGTAGGCTGCAAAGTAGCGTAGATGTACATCAGTACCAAGATATATGATAGGGAAGCTAACTTGGCTTCATGGTAGAGAAGCTTCATGGGTAGTTAGAACGGAGAGTGGACTTAACGAAAATGTCTTGGACACAAACAACATAGAGACTTAACTTATATTTTAATATATTATATCTTAAAAGAAGGGAATCTGCTTTGTGATGTAGCATAACAATAAATGCTTTCTAGCGAATTGACTTCAAACGATGCAGAGAAAAGACTGGGACATCTGGCCCTAGACGACATGCGTTGCTCAATGTGCAAGGAATCTAAAAAGCACCTGCTTGTTTCGATCTTTACAATAGAACTGGCTTTTTCCAGTTTCTTAGTATAGCTCCTGATACACGTTTACCCCAGATCTTAGTCTTTAAGCTGTTCTCGGCGCTACATATTTGTCACATACTCTTTCCAAGAGAATACGTTTTAAATGCTCAGGGGATTAATAAGTGATGCAGATTCGAAAAACGCTTTTTCCTTATTCTCTTGCATGTGAACTTCAGCATGATAATCAGTGCTGCTCCGCAGTCCATGATAATTAAATGACATTCTGGGGGTGGTTACAGATTCACTTGATAGTGAAACACCTGAAATACAAGTGAATTAAACCGCCGCCCGGTTATCTCCAGGTGGATAAGCACCGGTCTACTGAGCGGGAAGCCGCTGTTTCAAACCCTGGCCGGACCAATTCTCGATCAGGATTTTTAAATAACTGACGAGAAGTGCTGCCTTTTTAACGTCATCTGCAAACGGTTAGACTTTCTAGTCTTCTTTGGATTAAAAAAAAAAAACCCGTAAGCCCCGTGTGAGAGTCCTTGTTCATATAAAATGCTGTGGGAAGTTAAAGAACCCAGACGCTGTTTGTAAGAGTAGGCTGATTAGGGAACCCATTTACTTTCCAAACGGATTTCCCGGAAACTTTTGAAAATGGTAAACTTTTGAAATGAGCAGGCGTTATCGTGAAAGCAATTTCAATCCAATATGTACATGCACAGAGTGTTATTTATACTCCTCAATAACACACCTCAAATTACTTTGAAAGCCACAGTGCATTCTGCATTCTAGTTAATAGTGGATCAACTCTGTTAAACCTTACAAAATTTTCGAAGTGGTCTTTATACATTTCCTTACAAGGATAAGTTGAGAGAATGTGATAAATGATCAAAGCATTTTCTCCTAGGAGATCATTTTATTAATTTTCTAAAAACCTAACCCCTTGACCTTGTATGGATATTGTGAGTCAGAAGAAAATTGATGTTGGGACTTGAAGGGTTAAAAGAAGTAAAAATAGATAATCTGTTTTTGCTAGTTTAATTTGTACGTATGTTTGGCCTTTCCTATGATTAAAAATGCGAATCATTGTTTCACATTTTTTTTGTAAATTCACTACTGAAATGAATTGCTTTGAATGAGTTGCACTATCCATTGTATCCCGCTTTTACTTGCGGTTTTTTTTATTTAAACCGCTAATTTGTAACACAGTTGACTATTTTATACGACATAAATATCCGGAAAAACGTAGAACAAACAACTTCGAAGTCATTTTGGCCTTAAGATATTTACTTCCGGTCAAAATGGCGGCCGATTTAGTAATAACCACAAAAACCGGTTTAACAGGAAAAATTTGCGATGGTACCATATCACATATTAATAGCCACTATTAGTTTATATAATAAACAATTTCATCGTCATTTTAGCTTGAGAAAATGCTTAATTTTGTGTACTTTTGGTTGGATGATATTTACTTCCGGTCAAAATGGCAGCCAGTTTAATTATCACTCCAAAAACCAGTTTAACAGGTAAAATTTGCGATGTCACCATGTCACATATTAATAGTCATAATTAGTTCTGTCATTTCTGAAAATTTGGTGCTTTTAACAAAAAGTGAACAATCCGGCTCCAAATCTGCACATATCCGCCCCACTATGAGGGGGACATGGAGGTTTACGGTATTTATTTAGTACCAATTCACGCCACTACATTACAAGCAAATAAGCTAACACTACTATGGAGAAGGAGACAACCAAAAGCGAAAATGCGCTATACTAGGGATGCCCCCGACTATCTAAATATAAGAAAAATATATACAAATAGAAATGTAAAAGTTCTAGTAATCCTTAATAAAGCTTAAAACATTTTTTTTAAAGGTTGCAATACTGTTTGATTCTCTAATATGATTGGGTGAACCATTCCATTCATTTACAATCCGGTTAAAAAAACTATATTTAAAACCATCAGTTCTACTAAATGCTTTTCGACGTAACACCATGTAGTTGAAAAGCTGTTTCATTACGGTTCGTAGCATTTTTGTCACATTTACATTTGTGTCAACCTTTTCAGTCAGTCTTTTAATAGAGGTTACGTAACTACATTTGATTATACTCTATGAATATTTGTTTAAATATCGACGTAGAGGCTTTTTTTGGCTATCTCGCCTTTTGGACAGCCGTTGTCGGTGACCAAACTTATTATTAGTTCCTAAGTTAATCTAAAGCTCTAACCCTCGGAGCTCGATACACTGCATTCGATCGAGGAGTACGTTCCCGGTTTTTTTGTCCCACTGGGTTTTTTATTCCGGGTTTTCGTACCGGTTAGTGTATCATTCAGGCTTTGATTCTAATTTCTGTCACGTTCCATATTATTTAAATGTTCGTTTATGTAGAAATTATATTATTTCTGTAATTTTTTATACTACTTTTAAGATCATTTGTATTGCTGAACTGTATTGCTAAGATATCTTGTCAATAAAGCACGCGCTGGTCCATCACGGTGTCCATTAGGCACCCAGCAAGAGTCACACTCCATATATGTCGTTGTGTTTTCATTCGCGCTTTGCGCGCTGTGCGAAGGGTAGTAATGAAGTGTAGTGTATTGCGGTATTCTGGGTATTGAGTATTTTTCAAGCAGTATCTCGGTAATTTTGAATATAATGTGTGGTAGTGCGGTATCATCTAGCCCCGCGGTATGCGGGTTTTCGTCTTTTTGGCTACGGTATTCGGTAAAAGAATATCCTTCTCGGTATTGTGGTAATGCCTGTTCATTTGCACTCTCCTGTCTAACGGCAGGTCAAGACTTAAAACTTGGAATGATTACAGTTAATCTATGATGAAATTGGTAGGGCATCCAACAATGACCGGGCTTTTCGATCGTTGTACCGATCTATTCAAGGTCGCCTCACGTTTTCTCCCCAATGGCTGCGGTTGATTGCTAGACTACGGAGGCTATGCATAAATGGTTGAGATAAACGAACAGTCGAGATGGTAGCCTGCACCCAGACGAAATTAAACTCTGGTTAACTCCGTCTGTGAAACAGCGCCGAAATCCTTGTTCTGGACTTCCAGCTGTGTACCCAGATTTGAGTAAGCGCCACGATTGGCCAGTTAAAAAAGGCCTTTGACTTGTTTATCGTGATCACCAATCAGGTACCCCCCAACGTCCGCCTCATTATTGGACAATGTTGAGCAAAATATCGTGATTCGTCAGTGTCTCGTGGATCGATTATTATTTGCCCCCGGTTATTTGCCTTGCCTCGGTCTTCGGCTTCGGCCGAATAATTGATCTGCTCGCATTGACAAATCACGATATTTTGCGATAACAGAGTTCAATAACGGTTTTATCATTCGATCAGCAAGTTTGTTTTTCAATGAATATCGTCGGGAAGCAAAGCGATCTGCCATTTTTCACGCAAGAGGGCGCAAGAAGGAGAATTAGAAAAGCGTAGTGTCGTTTACCCATAAGCAGAATATGGTTGGACGACATTGCGCATGAGCAAACCATTATTTGTAGGCAGTTATTTGCAGGTAACCTGGTGGGCTTTTGGCCAATGAAAAGGAAGAAAATTTGCATCAAATGATAATACTAGTTGTCGGTAGTTATTAGTAGTTATTGACTAGTAGTTATCTGTAGTTACGGTAGTTCCTAGTTGTTAATGCTAGTTACTGGTAGTTGGTGGTAGTTACTAGCAGGTAATGGTAGAAACTAATAATTACTAGTAGTAGTATTGGGATATTATTCTTAATAATGCGATCGAGTACAGAGTTCTTAGTACATCAGGTCACAGCTTCCAAAGCAAGTTTTCTTTCCGAAAAAAAGAAGACGTCTGTCCATCCATCCGATGGGCGAATGCCCCAGCGAAGGCAAAGCTATTCTGGTAGTAATTTGTTTTAACTGCCACGAGTTCAGTGGTAAAACCAGCAGGCATTTAGCAAAATCTTTCATCAGCTCCTGACTGTTGTGTCTTGATGAGGACAATATGGGCGATATCTCAAATGCTTAACTGTGCTAACTCGATTGTATAATTTTGTGCCAAAGGGAGAAATAGAGAAAAAGAAATCAGCGGCAACAACAAAATAACTTATTATTTATGCCAGTGTGTATGAATTAACACCGAAAACAAGCATTGTATCTTGCTTTGTCGTCTGAGGATTGCTCCGATGTATTAAGCTCAACAAATGTTGATGCAGCGGTCTCTCAACAGGAAGTAAAACTCATCACTTTAATGGACAGGTGCCTGCCCCTTAAGACGGTTACAATGTGGGGTGTAGCCAAGATTTTTCCAGAGGTACACAAAAAATTTCCGAATCCCCTACTTCCCCTTCCCCCCCCCCACCTCCCACTCCAAACCCCTGAAAGCTCCAAATCCTGTGATCTGGTAACTTCTCATCCACTTTCAATGTAAAATTTTTAGAATAATGGAGAATAACAAGAGGATTCGTTGATTAATGTTGAGGTTTCGTTTTAAATCTAAGCGTTTTTTATACTGTATATGAAATGATAAAATGACGCAAGTTGTAAAATTCTTGCGCCTTTTTTTGGATCATCAAATGAAAAACCCCAATCACTCATCACTGATTAAACTTACAAGCTGGTATCTCAGACTTATATTTACCTTTATTTAGTTCCGTTTACCACGTTGTATATGGACGTCTGTATTTGGCGTTTGCTTAATTTTTCCCTACCAAGTCCATTGCGAAGACAGGCCGAAGTGAAAAAAACGATTTCACGCTTCATACTACAAAAGCTTGCTAGGTCCGCTAGATGATCTGCGCGAACGTTTGAGGGTAAATGAATTGAGTGAAACTGTGTTTTTCATAATCATCTTTTACATAATATTACTATCGTTTTTTATTTTTGTACCTTCTACTTTTTCAGGTACGTAGGTGCGTACCATGCGTACAGGATATTCCTCAAATGGAGACTCAGAGAGATCGCGGTTTGAGGATTAGTTCAAAGTTGTGATGTGCGTGTTTGGAGAAATTGTCACATGGCCTGGAGGTGGTCATGAAGTAAATGTAAAATCCCTGGTAGGTAGTTTGCTACGGATACATCTCATGATTCACGAAACGCTGTCATTTAAAATATCATTTTTTATTAGACAGTACCTAAACAACAAAAGCGTTTCTGTTCCACTACACAGGTGGTATTTATCATAAAATGTGACTGAAGACCTACAGAAATTTCAAAAGCTACTCCAAGAGTGAAAACTTTTAACAAGACATCTTTAATTTAATTTGAAAGTCAATAATTCCAGTAATGGCTTGGTGACAGTTTTTACAAAACACTCTACTGAGATGTGTGCAAGTCCTTATTGCCAAAACGACTTGTTGGGGAAACGATCAGTTATTCAACAAATGGTACTTGTTACTGACAAACAAACCAGACTCCCTCAAGCCACTACAGTAGAGGGCTTCAACCACATCAGGAAATGTCAATGAAAATTATCACAGAGGTATCTGAGGGGTTCATCAAAGGCATGCAGCCAAGCTTTCAATCTCAGCACTCAATTTTTGCCTCTTGGTCTTATTGTTGCCTTCTCCCTCCAGATAACCTTGTTTGCTCAAACGGCCATTCACCACCTTTTCAGCCATCACAATGGCTGAGTCCAACAGCTGCTTCTTCTCATATTCCTTGCGCTGCAGCTCAGTCAGCTGTCAAAGAAAAAACAAGTAACCATTGTTAAAGATTAGCCTGCAAATACAGCTTCCCCATGCAGCCGTGATAAAAGGAGGTGGCCCGCGGCCAGGGTCTCTAGATACGTAAAAAACAAAAGTGGAGAAGAGTAAGGCCTCTGTGTAAAAGGGTCACCTTACTACCTAACCTAGCTACCCTGAGAGAGCCAACTTTTCATACATTTCCTTACAAAACGTAGCCCGCAGTTTACACGAGAAACAAAAGTTGGCTCAGCTAGAAGGGAAACCCTCCTAGCCGCGCCAACTTTTCTCCATTTAGAAACACTTTGGCACCCCCAGCTGGGTCAATTCGGTCAAGGAGAGACAATTAAAGTACGCGGGCGCTGTTTTAAACACTCAGAGCATGCAAAAGTGTTGCCTTAAGTAAAAAGCACTTTTTCACAAATAAACTGTTGCTAAGGTTGGCTTCACTGGGAGGGTTTCAATTCTAGCCGGGACAGGTTTTCTACGTATAAACAGGGTGTTCGGAAGGAAAAGTGGAATCTGGGAGGAGAGAAAAACAAAGAAGGGTGGAGAGAGACTTCCCTCGTCTTAATGCTTAACGCTGTCAGATGAACACTGGTAGTGTGGACTTGTAGGTCATAGTGTTCTAGCACCTAGAGAACACCCGGGTCAAAATTGAGTTGGAAGTTTAATTTATTTTTCTAGATACCAAATAAGGACAGGGAAGAGTACAGGTGTAAAGTTGGGAAAAAACGCTTATCATGCAGGGATTAGACAAAGTTAATCCCTCCTACATTTTACTCAAGCAAGCACACACAGTGAAATGAGGTCAAGGCAAGGGTGCAAAATTTGAAAAAAAAACCTAAGTCTTGAATTGATGCCTTTGCCTACAAGAATGTGCCAAAGGTTTTTGTGTCACTGGCAGTCAACAATTTTGCTCTCACCTTTTCTGCAGCCTCAGGCTGCTCCTTGCTTAAGGAAGCCTGCACCTGCGAGATCTGATTGCTGATGGCACGGTAGTCCCCATCAAGCTTCTTGCGTGCATTAGCAAATGCAGTAGCATCCTTGCTTTGCTTAAACTTTTGAATGGCCTCAGCGTACACAGAGTAGAGACCACTCTGGCGATCCAAAAGACGTAGCACCTCCTCAATCAGACAAGCAGCTCGCATACGGGACTCGTTAGCTTCATCCTAGGATGGGAGGACCAAAAATTGGGAATTAGCCTATTGTTGTTTCTAACATGAATTATTTTGCGTCTTTGGGGATTTCTTTAAGTCAGGGACACAGGATGCAGAGGTAACAAAATCACTGTACCTAGAAAGAGTTTTAAGTACAGAATGTGAGAAACAGTAGGCCATTTGCAACGTCCAAGACTGCTTGCTGTTAAAATAAGGTATGTGTAAAGCATAAAATCTATCAAGTGAAAAATTTTTTTCCTGTATAAGAACCACAAAAAAAGGGTTTCAACTTACAGCAACATGGCCAGATGACTTCAGATGACTTAAGTTTTCTTTGATTCTACAGCGAGTTTTGTTACTAACATTTATAAGAAACGATTTTACTGGATGGCTCCATAAGATATACAGCTGTGCAACACAACATCCAATCACCATCTTATTACCTTACTGATTGCAAAGTCTAGCCTCATGTAGATGATAACAGCCATGAAGAGCAAGTAAAATGCACCAACAACAAGAAGTGGCTCTTGTAACAATAACACTTTGTTGAAGGAGTAGTGAAGCTGTA